>CM052709.1:75835112-75868739 GCA_028551405.1 Uromys caudimaculatus | reverse complement strand
GCTCCCTCCATGGGCCTGCAAACTCCCCCAGTTCCTTCAGTCCCTTCTCCAACTCCTCCATCTGAGTAACAAGTACTCTTAAGCACTGGCCCATCTCTCTAACCCCTGATAATAATTTTTAAAGGGACTGTGGTTTCTTACTGGTTTTAACTCTAGGACTCTGCTTTCCTTGAGTGCCTGGGTATATTTATGTACTGATCACTGTAGGGGTTGGTCTGGTGTGCTATATATTTGAACGTTAAACAGTGATCCCCCCCAAGATCTGGATGGCCCCAATGAGGAAATTCTCAGGTACACCAGCTTTTGTTGTGTGAACCCTGCTCCCCAAGTTAATTGGTCAATAAATGGCTAAAGCCTATGATTAAGCAATAGATAGAGTAGGGGGATTGTCCCTTACCTGGCTGGGGATCGCAGGAAGAAAGAGAGGAGAAAGAAGAAAAGACAAGGAGAGAGGAGGCAGCCATGAGAAGAGATGGACCATGAGCATGTGGCTGAGGTGTCAGTTAGAATAGCTCTAACGCCTGCCTAATCTAGGCTGGCAGCTTGTGAATAAATACAATACCTGGATCGTGTCCCTTTTATATGAGCTAGCTAGAATTTATAATTCCATTTACAGATCACTGAATAATCTGAGGCCTATGCTCAAGAAACCTTTCTCTTAAAAGAATTTCCACCTGATTTTGCCAGCTAGCCAGGAACATTGCCAGTCCTTAAACCAGTTCAAGAGTGGAGATCCCTTGGTTGCTCCAGTCAGTCAGCTTGACCCTGAGCTACAGATCTATGTTAGAGTCTATTCCAGGTCTACCTGGACAGTGGAGTCTGAAGGTCTCAGATTCTTGTATAGAATCTGGGCTTTATTTCTAACTCCACAACCACTAATCAAATTCTCAATGTCATCTGGGCTCTTTAAAAAAATTTTTTTTCAAAGTGATTTTATTTACTGTGTATGAGTGTTTAGCCTGCATGTATGTAAGTGTATTATGTATGAACAGTGCCTACAGAAGTTAGAAGAGGGCATGGGATCAAGAACTCCATAAAACTGGAGTTGTGAATGGCTGTGAGCCACCATGTGGGTGCTAGGAACTAAACCCAGATCCTCTGCAAAACCAAAAGTGTTCTTTATTACTGAGCAGCTACAAGAATTTTTCCCCCAAGCTACTAAAGAAAGGCTTTAAAAAAAAAAAAAAAAAAAAAAAAAAAAAAAAAAAAAAAAAAAAAAGGTTAACAAACGGACATCGAATACACAGAGAGAATGCTCCTCCAAGAAGCAGAGGGGCTGGGTTTTATAAATTCTTTGAAAGGCCTTTCTCTCCTAATATAGGGTTGGTTCCTTATAAGAAAGACGAGATGGATGACTGGCTCACCATTGTGTAAATACATCCAGATCTGGCCTTGAATTTATTGAGCCATCCCATCAACAGAGGGCCTACTCCTAGAAGAAAAAAACCCTGAGAGACCTTTGTTTTAAGCTGCCAGGCCTTGGTCTTAGGTCAGGAGGGTGAAAAATAAACCAGACATCTTGAAGAGGAGGAAGACAGCCATTTTCATGGCTCTTTTCCCTATGATTCTGCCTCTCAGGGAATCTCTCTAATGCCTAGTCCCTCATTCACCTCTCAGAGGTCACCCTAACTACTATAAGGGGTTTGGGGTGCCAACTGCTCTAGCAACTGCTCAAGCTGTCAGAAGGCAGGCTTGGGATATTTCAAATTTTCTGTGTTGGGGGGGCATGTCTAAATAAAAAGCTCACTGTCATTGCTAGAAGATATTTTTTCAGATGACATTGGGTGGAGAACAATATTAAAGAGTGGCAGTGACAGTCTTCACAAGAAACACAGAGGGCTTTCCTTGTGGCACTGCCCAATGTCCCATTAAGGCAAAAGCACAAGGGGTAGACGGAAGCAGGCACTTTCACATTGCTTTTTCTCATCAATGCACAAGGAAGTATTACCATCAGGAGTCTTATGGAAAAGTAATAAGTAATCAAAGAGGAGAAGTAGCATAGGCCAAGGTTAAAGCAAGAAGGTGCTTAGCAGAAATGGGGTCCAGAACCCATCATGGCTCCAGTCTAAGCTGTTCCTAACATGGTATAACAAGATCTAGAAACAAGATAGTTGTGTTAGATGAGCTTCAATGTGTGTGGGAGGGTGGCAGAGAAATCTGTAATTCAGTTGTAAACAGACATGGAAGTTTTAAGTCTTAGAGTTATCAAATGATAGGGTCCTCTTGGTGTACTTTCACTACTTTCATCTACAGAGGTGACAAACCTCACTAATTTTGGTGTCAGAGAGGTAAATTAAAACCCAAGTCCTACTACTTTAAGCTAAGCAGCTTTGAATAGGTTATTCTGTTCCTAAATTTTTACCTTTATAACTGAGAACTGTATAATTTACATGGACATGTAGTAACCCTGACAAAGTATGCTAACAAATATTGTTAGATGATATTAACATTACTGTCTTCATCAGCTCTTACTGTGAGCTATTTTGTTTTTGTTTAGTTGATTAAGTAGCTTTGTGACAAGGTTGCTACATAATCTAAACTGGCCTCAGAATCATGATCCTCCTGTCTCAGCCTCCTAAGTGGTAGAATTACAGGTTTGAGCCTAGTTTCTTAGGATGAGTTTTAAGTGAATCTAATCCTTTAACCTGGGCACAAGTGACTGCCAAGACTATAGAAGATAATAGCAACAATGTAAAATAAGTCACATTTCTTGGTATATAAATAGTAAACTACAACCCTATGTATTGATCACTTTTGCAACCAAAATACTAAGTAGAATCAACTCTCAACTTACTGAACTGAATGTCTTAGCTCATATTTTCATCAGCTTCAGCTCAAAGCTACTTTACTCCATGTGTCAGAGCAGAGCACCATGGCTGCAGGAGAATGTACCAGAAGCCAGCTGTTCACATGTGGTAGACCAGAAAACAGAGAGCGCCCAAAACTAGGGCCTGACCTGCAGCTTTTGACCTACTTCTGCAGCTAAGCTCTAACTCCTAAAGGTTCCACAGGTTCCCTAGAGCATAACAACCCTCCAGCTAGGGAATACACATTCAAAACAGGAACCTATGGGGTACTTTTCAAATTTAAAACTATGATCTTCTGCTGTTAGACACCACCCCATCCCCCACCCACACTCCCCAAGCCTAGATTCAGTTTCCAAGTGTGCTGACTAGTTTAGGTCAACTTGAGTTAAGCTAGAGTCATCAGAGAGCAGGGAGCCTCAATTGAGATCAGTTAGAAAATGCCTCTATAAGGGCTGTAGGAAGCCTGTAGGGCATTCTCTTATTTAGTGATTAATGTGGGAGGGCCTAGCCTATTTGGTGTCATCCTTGGACTGGTGAACCTGAGTTCTATAAGAAAAAAATCATGGCCACCTCATAACACAAAAGCACATTTAGCCCAACATCAAGTGTCTCCACAGTCTTAATAGTTCCCAGTGTTCAAAATCTAAAGTCCCTCCTGAGACTTGAGGCAAACCCTTAGCTGTTATAGTTTCCCACTATACAATGTCACAAAGCAAACATTTCCATTCCCAAAGTGAAGAACAGGAGGATGGCAAGGAAGATTTATGTAAGATGCAACCCAGCAAGTAGACAGCAAACCTTGTTCAGTGTCTGGAGCACATGGTATCATGATACAGGCATCAGTGGGCTAAGGCAGCCCCAGCCCTGTTGCCTGGCAGCCTACAGCACACATGGCCTAAGCCAGCCCCACTCACTGCCTGAAGTTTTCCTTCGCAAGCATACCATATTTTTGGCATTTCCAGCATTGTGAACTCACAATTACAGCACAGGCTTCATATTCAAATCTTGGCCTCTCAAGGGCTCCCTACAGATAGAAATGATCCCATTTCTTTTGAATGATCCCCAGGCTTATAAATCTTGGTAGAAGACATCCATGATTTCTCTAACTGTTGCATTGTATATGCCTGAGAAAAAGCACTCAAAGGATAACACCAAGTTCCATTGCTAGTTTGAAAAGATGCTGGGCCCTCTTGGAAATGGCTACACTGGCCTCTGAGTACCTTAGTGTTTTAATTAGGGTTACCATTACTGTGATGAAACACCATGACCAAAAACATCTTGGGGAAGAAAGGGTTTATTTGGCTTACACTTCTACTTCATAGTCCATCATGGAAGGAAGTCAGGACAAGAAGTCAAGCAGGGCAGGAAACTGGAGTCAGGAGCTGATACAGAGGCCATGGAGGGGGAGTGCTTATTGACCTGCTCCAATTGGCTTGTACAACCTGCTTTTTTATAGAACTCAAGTCCACTAGTTGAGGGGTGACACCACCTACAATGGGCTAGGCACTCCTATACCAATCACTAAAGAGGAAAACGCCCTAGAGGCTCCTGCAGCCTAATCTAATGGAGGAATTTTCTCCACTGAGCTCAACTGAGGCTCCCTCCCTCTCTGCTTATGTCAAGTTGACCTAAATTGGCCAGCACACTTGGAAGCTGAATCTAGAATAACATCTCCCCACATGACTCTTTCCTAGCATGGCACACTAGCAGCATTTTCTTTTCAAATAAAAGTCTTGCAAATGAGGTTTTGTTTTTATAAACTATGGGGCCTCTAATGGACCACACTGTGCCTCACAATACCTCTCCGATTGTCCCAGTACAAAGCGCGTAGCTCCTTTTTAAGGGTTCTACTCTCATTAACAATTCTAGCCATTTTGTCTACATGTATATTCTTTTTCTGATCAAACTGCCACTTTTTGAAGCCTTCTGTTCTACCTTTTACTCATGGTTCTCAAAGTAAACTTGGCTAAAAGCAGCAAGCAATAACTATTCTAAAGTCTTAATACTATGTTATCTTAAAAATATCTTCACTGAATTACCTTTGGACTCAACATCATTTGAATTTTCAGGACACCTTGGGTAAAATACAAAGTTCGATGGAATGCCTTTATTCTAATTCCCAGGAGAGTCCTTCCTCTTACTGCCCACATGTCTATAGGCATCAGGACCTTCCAAATTCCTACCGGAATGGCTCAGCATGTTCCTTTTATACCATTCGAGCACTTCTCTAGCTTGTACCTCCAAACTCTTTTGTATTGTTCCAAAAGCCTAAGAACCATTTTGCTGGTGCTAATTTTCTATATTAGTTACTTTTGTGTTTCTATCCAAAATTCCTGGAAGAAATTATTTACAGGAGTAACAAATCACGTTGCCTCATAGTTTCATAGGATTCAATCCATGGTTGTTTGGTCTTATGCAACTGAACAGATCATATATAGTAGCTCCAGCATTCGGTGGAGAACAATTATTTTTATTAGGCAGATCAGGAAAAAGAGAGTCTCTGTAACTAGGGCTCAATTGATGGCCTACCCCTAGAGACTTATTTCCATCAGCAAAGTCAAACCCTATCTTCTAAAGGCTCTCTAGCCTTCTAAAATAGCATCAAGAAATGAGGAGCAAGCATTTAAAACCTGAGCCTGTGACAGACAACATCTCAGATTCAAAGCATAGAATATACTGAATAGGGCTAACAGGAAGAATAAGTGGTAATGGGGTATATAAAAATGGCTGCCATATTTGCTGTATGTTTTCTTCTCCCCGCCAGCTACTTCTGTTCTTTTGACAGGGTTTCATATATCCCAGGCTAGCCTTCAACACAGCAGAGGATAATCCTGAACTCCTGATCTTCCTGCTTCTACTTTCAAAGTGCTTGAATTATAGACACATGCCAGTACATCCAGTTTTGTGTGGTGCTAGGGATTAAACCCAGGGCTTCATATTCTAAACAAGTACTCTACCAGATGAGACATATGCTTCTTTCCTCTCTCTCTCTCTCTCTCTCTCTCTCTCTCTCTCTCTCTCTCTCTCTCTCTCTCTCTTGTATGCTTAATTCATGATATGCAAAACAAGGAGGGAGAAGTTTCTCTGTAGATACAGTTTAGATTTATATCAATGGGGAGCTAAAGAAGAATGAAAGCAACAGTCTTGACATGATCTTTGTGTGAAGAAATGTACACTAGTATCTGTATTGGGAAAATATTCAGGAAAATCGATTGGAGGCAGGAGGAATGGTTAGCAAGTCACTGTAAGAAAGCATTCTAGATTACCTCACTCAGGATGATATTTTCTAGTTTTATCCATTTGCCTGCAAATTTCATGATGTCTTTGTTTTTAATAGTTGGGTAGTATTCCATTGTGTAAATGTGGCACACAGGGACACCAACCCACCCACAAAACCTTCAACCCAAAATTTGTCTTGCCTACAAGAAGTGCAGGGATAAAGATGGAGCAGTGAATGGCAGTAAAGGGCCAACTAATGACTGGCCCAACTCGAGACCCATCCCATGGGAGAGAGCCAACCCCTGACACTATGAATGATTCTCTGCTATGCTTACAGACAGGAGCCTAGCACAACTGTCTCCTGAGAGGCTTCACCCGGCAGCTGATGGAAACAGATGTGGAGACCCACAGCCAAAAATAGGCAGGGCTCGGGGAATCTTGTGGAAGAGTGGGGAAAGGAATAAGGAAGCCGGAGTGGTCAAGGACACCACAAGGAGATCTACAGAGCCAGCTAACGTGGGTCCATAGGGTTCACTGAGACTGAACCACCAACCAAAAAGGATGCATGGGCTGGACCTAGGCTGCTTACACAGACGCAGCAGATGTGCAGCTTGTTCTTCATGTGGGTCCCCTAAATATTGGAACGGGGGCTGTCTGACTCTGTTGTGGTCCTTTGGATCCCTTTTCCATAGCTGGACTACCTTGTCTGGCCTCAGTGGGAGAGGACACCCTTTGTCCTGCTGTGAACTGATGTGCCAGGATGGGTAGGTAATCTATGGGAGCCCTCCCCTGAGGAGAAGAGGAGGGAGGAATGGGGGCACAGGGTGTAAGGGTGAGACTGGGAAGAGGGGCTACAATCAGAATGGAAAGTGAATAAATAAACAAATTAATGGAGAAGAAAGAGAGAGAGAGAGAGAGAGAGAGAGAGAGAGAGAGAGAGAGAGAGAAAGAAAGAAAGAAAGAAAGAAAGAAAGAAAGAAAGAAAGAAAGAAAGAAAGCATTCTAGTTGCAGAAGAGTCCTGGACAGAGGGGCAATTAGAAGACAAAACTCAAAAAGATTTAGAGGCCCATGGAGATCTGGAACTGCAGGGGTATATAAGATACAGCAGGCGGCAGAAATTGTGCCTTATAACAGACATTCTCAAAGTATATTTTCCAGACTAGTAGCATAAACATCACCTGGGGACCCATGCAAATCATAACCTCAGCTCCTCTTCATACCTACTGACCCAAATGCTCTGGGGACAAGGCCTAGATGTCTGTATTTTAACAAGTCTTTCAGGTGATTCTAAGGTACACTGAAGCATGGGGAGCAATGGGCTGGCAGAGGAAGAGCATGCTGAGGTAAGCATGGAAGGACATAAGCTCAGGGGGGTTAGTGAGCTTGAGGCAGCTGCTAGTAGGTATATTGTTCAAGAGGAAGATCTGGGCTAGAACTAGTCTATGTGAGTCACCTGGGAAGAGAGAACAGATGAACGAACACAATGGCTCTCCCTCAGAGACTATTTAGATTAGGAGGGATGAGAGCCCTGGAACATCAATTTTCAAGCAAAGCAACAGAAAAAAAGTTTCCAAAAGAAACTGAAGTGTGGTCAGCGAGGTAGGGGAAAAAAAAAAAAAAAAGAAGTCTGATGTTGGATCACAGAAGCCAAAGCCTGAACGCATTTCAATGGGCAAAGCATGGTCAGCACTGTGGCTATAGTAACAAGCTCACAGGCAATGCTGGTGAGACCAATCGTATTGAATAAAACAAAGAAAAACCAGGGTACTGGGCCTGGGAAATCAACTGTGTGGGAATGAGGGTGTGCAATGGGGCTCGGGAAGTCTGGCTGTGAGGGAGTACAGGGTGGTGGCTACATAGGGAGAGAGAAACTGCCACATGGTTTTGAATATTTTATTTTTTTAAGATAAGAGAGGCTTGGAATGGTTAGTTGATGATAGGAAGAAATAAGTCAAGAAGGTGTGGTAGAAGTGAGCACAATTAGGAAAAGGAGGAGTCCCTGGGAAGGAAGGAATAAGATCAGAGCCCAGGAGAAAAGATTAGCCTCAGGCAGAAAGCCTAAGATGCCAACTGCACTGCACTGAAACACTACAGATGAGATTACATATGGCCTGGTCTCCCCTGAAATATGGAAGCCAACCACATGTGTAAAAAGTGGGAGGGATACCCAATATATGCAGAGCTCATTATTCCACACTCTAGAACTAGAGACTGCCATGAGAACATGTCCCAAAACGTAAGCCTGTACGTGAAAATCTTGGTGCTGATCACACTCAACCCAGTAACTAGTAAGTCATCACTGAGCTGATATCACACACTTGGCACTGTATTAGATGATTCACCTACAGCACTGGATTTCATATTCCCTAGCAGTCCAAGTGAAGTAGGCAGGTAAAGTTCTAAAGTTTGGAAAAACAAGGCTCAAAAATACAAAATACCAGGTCTTTCGATGGATGCCAGTTAGGAAGGCATAGGATTCAAACTTGACTCTGCTTACTGCCAATGCCTCATCCTCTTCCTATGATGCCACACTACCTTCAGAAATGAAATGGCATCGATAGACATAGAATGGGAAAGGAAACCACGCCATCTGAAAGACTTGCCTTGGTTCTAGACACTGGGAGAGTCAACCTCATTTTGGATTCTCTTTGAGTTCGAGGTCACAATGGAACTAACATATGGTGATATTCTCCATCCAAGATGGATATACCATCTACATCCTGTGATAGAGATTAGGAATATTAGCTGGAATATAAATTAGGTAACAATAGACCACCTGATGGAAATGCACGGGCAGAGACTGGTAAAAGGAGGCCTTAATATATTAAGATAAATAAGTGAATGAAAAGAAAGTTAAGGCCCAATAAGTAAGAGATAAAAACTCCCAAGACTATCAATTTCTCTGAACTGTATTAATTTGAAAACTGGTAAGAGATTAGAGAAGGGAGGAAGCAACATGGCAGGATGCCGCCATTTTCCTCTTTAGGCTGACTGTGCACACATATCCTCAGGTTCCCAAGTCCTAGAGTCTCTTTGGGGCCCCAACCTGAATTCTTCACAGGGTCATCTTAGATAGGGCTTTGCAGTGATTCCAATTCCCAGGAGTTGGCTGCATTAATTCAACACCCTCCTGCTTTTCCCTGAGTACTCTCTGCTCCAAATCTTTCCTTTACCCAAGAGAAAAGACTTTTAAATTCCTCTCTACTAAAGCTTTAATTGGCTTTTAGCCTCATGGTTCACCAAAGACCTAAAATGCAGACATACACACTAGTATGCTTTCACCTCTGCTTGTCTCTAATGCACCCGTTCTGCATCTTTCTCAACAGACGAAAGATTCCTCCAGGTATAAGTTGATTTTCACCTCAGCTTTCCTTAAAGGGCCCAGTCATCTCATTTTACTGTGATGTCAATATTTCAGTACTACAAATGTGTTCACTAAAACTAGACTATCATTTCTTTATCTGCCTTCTAAAGACTAGTTAGTATACTAACAGGAGAAGTAATGAAAAAGGTTAGAAGCTATCTTAGAGAGTTGCACAGGGATTGGTTCCTGAGCATGGGAAGCTAAACCAGATGAATTACTTATACCACATTTGGAGTTTGCAGGGCCACAGATACCAAATGATACCATGTCTGTTACAAGCCTTTTAAAGTATATTGGATATTCACCCTATAGAACATCTTAAATAAGCATAATGAAGACTAGATCACTGCTGGTTGAGGGGAAAGAAATTAAATGGTGCTTCCCCAAAAGCCAACCCTCTTTTCAAATACATTTGTTATGACCTAGAAATAGCAGGACCACAAAATGATTATTAAAATGGAACAGGAGCCAGCTAGTTTAAACAGAAATGAATTAGTTTTTATAGATTATATCATTTTTAAAGTCCATCAAGCTCCCAGGAAACAGAACAACAAACCACTCAAAAACAGCTAATGTTTTAAGCTGGTATTGTTTGTGTCTTCGATGGACAACTGCTTTTCCTTAATAAGATAACAGGCTCCAGCATTGAATGCAAATCAGGGCAATGTGAGCGACCATCCAGCTAGCTTACAGACATGTGGATACATCACTGATTTGCTGCCAATTCTCAAATTTCTAGATTTATAAAATGGATGCTGTGTAGCTGCTGAGCAAGGAAGGAGATTCAAGCATTACACAGGAGAGGGACTGCTTTGGTCCTTCAGGTTCACTCAACAGAAGGAAGGCAACTTTTGAAGAACAATATACAAAAGAAAATTGTTCTAGGAGCTGCAATTGAGTTAAAGATGTAAAAAAGCAGTCACAAGAAGGAAATGAAAAGCCCAAGCCAACCACAAAAAAATACTAATAAAAGGTAGCTATAAAGAAGAGCCACAACAGGGATGATCATACATCTGTTGGAAGAAATAAGTGAGGACTTAAAAAGGAACTATCTGTGATAACCAGGCTTACAATAGCCCAAATCATGTCCACCTTGTTTCATGTCCTTATATAATTCCAACTCCCTCAAGCATAGGCAGGGCCTGTGATTTGTTTCTAAGCAACAGAACAATGCAAAAAAAATGGAATGCCACTTCCATGATTGAGTTACATATGACCATACCTTCCATCTTGCTGTCTGACTCTCTTACTCAGTCTCATGAAGCCAGCTACAAACAAGAAGGACCTGTATAGGAAGCAGCCAAATGCAGCCTTCTGCATACAAACAGCAAAAGCTGAGATTCTCGGCTTCAAACCTGCTAGGAACTGACTCTAGTCAATTCCATGGACACTTAAAGCATATTTTTCTTACAGGCCAGCCTTCAGATGACCCAACAGCTTGACCTTAGCCCTGTGAAGAGCCCAGAAGCAAAGAAGCTGGATGAGCCAAGTTCTGACTCCTAACTCCTAGAACCGAGATAACAGCTGCATTGTGGTAAGCCTCCAAACCTGTGGTGATTTATTGCATGGTGATAGAAAACAAATACACTTCTAAAGTGATAGCTGGGATTGTGAGAAAAGAAGTCATCTTCACAGGAGAAGCTAGGACTGGGTAGCTTTCACAGCAGGAAGAGGAACCACAGAAACAAGGCAAAAAATGAGCAGGGTGTGTTTGGAGGCTCTGGGCCTGAGCAGCAGGCTCAGTCGCACAGGCAGGCAAAGCACTAGACAGAGGCCCTGGTGGGGAAGGGCCACCAGTGACCAAGAAAGCTCATGGATGTTGCTGTGTGCAGTCTGAGAACCTCTGCAGGAGAGTCATGTGTTACTCCTTAGCTCAAGAGACATTGGGCTTAAAAACATAGTCTGGAAAATCCCACAATGGAAGGCAATGCTTCATCCTTTTAAAAGAGTTTTTCCTCCCAATACCTCACTTGATTTATGCAAGAACCCATGAATAGTCAAGGTGTTTATTACAAAGGATTTTTATGAATAGGGAAAAATAGCAAACATGCTTCTTCAGTTCTTCTTATCCTGCATAGTGTTGACACATTTTGTTAGAAACCATTTTGCTGCTAAAGAAGTCAACAGCTAGCCAGACAAACTTGGATCCTGACCCTCCTGCACAGTAGGGCTGAATAGCACTCATACTAGAAACTAAAAAGGCAATAAACAGAGCAAGGTGAGCTGCAGAGTGTAGGGTGGAATAGCTAAAAGGCCCAGGAGAAGTTAGAGTCAGATCTAGGGGTTGGTCAGGTTGGAGCTACTAGCTGAGGTAGGACAAACTTCACTATGAGGCTGTGCTTTCCTTCAGGGGACTAGAGAGTGGGTACCTGAGGTAGGAGAGGGACAACATGTTCAGATGTTAGCATTATGGAATACAATTGTTTTAGCATTATCTGAAAGCCATGAACAGTGTTCAACTGAATACAATCCACCCTTACTGATGGGCCTGTCACAGCCAAACACAGAGCCTAGTTTTTATCGAACAGAGCAAGCTGGAATCCTCACTAGCATTTTGAAAATCTCCACAAGTCATAAACATCATCACACCAAGTCCATTAGTCAGGCAGATTCCCCTTGGCATGTTTCTGCATGACTTGAAAGCCATCTCCAAAAGTTCTCAAAGGAGAATGGGAATTATTTAGAGTGATCCTAGGGGGGCTGGATGCCAACAAGATGGACCTGTAGGCACATAGAGTTCAGCGCAGTGGCAATGAATGAGTGATCTCTAACTAAGCTTTCACAATGAATACATGATAATAAGAAACCTACTATGATTTTTTTTAATTAAAAAAGCTTCAAGGAAGGGAGATTAAAAAAACAATTTACAAAAAAGGTTTCATTGATCAAGTGAATAAACGTGGCACAGGATGGCCAAGAGAAGAAAAGGAAGGAATTACTTGAAAGGGTCTTCCCTAAGGTTATAGCTCTGACTTCACAGACAAGCAGCCTCTGGAGCACAGGAAGAGACAAGCAGAAATGCTCTTCACAGCTGATTCACACATTTCTGGACCTATTCAATGAATCCTGAAATGAACTTTTTCATTACTTTGTTATAAAAGTTGAATACAAAAGAGCAACCTTCCCTGAATAATTGGTTGGTTTTAAAAAACTAAGAGAATTAGTCTTCTTCAATGAAAATAATCTTCAACCACTTAACAGTCACTAAAAGAAAAGTCAGCACTCCCTCATTTCTCTAAAACATTCATCACCGCTTCTACAAGTGCTTTCCTAGGTCTTGTACAAATCTCTGTTGCTGTGCTCACCTTGTCCCTGAGTTTTCTGCATCCACCAGTTTGCTTTGCTTTAACAGAGAAATGATTCCTCCAGGTAAATCCAAGTGCAGTCCATCTACTTGACAAGCTTGCTCATTTCCCACAATGTTCTTAACAGTACACAGATGTAGAATCTCATCATCCCTCCTGTGGGACCACTTTCTGGATATCACAGAGTGTCCTCTAGGAGACTCAAGTTCAACTGTCAGAGCCCGAGTTCACAGCCCTTCTTATCCTTAGTTTTTTTCTCAGTTAAGACTATGAGCACACAACAGTTACTAGGCTTGACCCCCTCTGCCTGTCTCACCTCTGAACGGCCGCTGGTTATCCTGGTTCTGAGTGTTCCACCATCTGTTCTGCATTCGGTCAGCAGTCAGGTCCTGCTGCATGGCCGGTCTGAATGGGCACCATCCTCACTCCTCCCTCATTCTAACAACCGACCCCTTTGCATAGCTACTTTAGGTGACTCTTTCTGACTGAGCTCTTAGCAGCCATAGGTAACTGCAAGCCTCTGTACTCTTTTCTAGCCTTCTCTCCAGACTTTCCACTTTGCATCCTGTACTGTCCCACTGAAGTGACTACTCATCTACCTCTGTGACCCTGCTTATCCTCAGAAGATTCTTCACCTTCTCCCACCCAGCGAATCGTAGTCATCCTTCAAAGCCCAGGGATTCATTGTCATCTACAGGCTCTCCCTCCTCTTACCTGTTTACCTTGTCTTTCCTCTCAATAGTTTCCTTTTCTATACATGACACTGTCTGTGGTTACTAGCAGTCTCTGCTTTTTAATACCTTTGTTTTTGCCTCTGATTCTGCAAGATATTACAGCGTCAGAACCTGCAAGCCATGGAGAAGCAGCTAATGGCAATGAGACCATTATCCAACTGTATCTACTACTTAAACAGAAGCGTGTCCTGTGCTCCTGTCTACTCTCAATGAGCAAATGCCTGCCAAGGACGAACATCTAGAATCACCTAGGTATTCAGCCTGGCTCCCCAACAACAAGCATAAAGCTTGTTGTGTACAAATACCACATGGGCTGCAAGCAAGTATAATGCCCATGAACAAATAAGCACCCTGGTACCAGAGAAGAAAAGAAAGGCCAAGTTTGCATGGCAGGCAAGTAGAGTGGAGCTGTACCTAGTTGACACCACTCTTTACAACAGCCCTCTTCCTCTCTTATGAGGTCCATCCATTGGAATGCCCATAGAGGGACAATAGCTGTAGGAAACAAGAAGTCTGCCAGTACCTTTGCCTCTACTTGGTTACTCGTAGTTGAAAGGACAGAAAATCCAACTCAAACTGGCTTACCTAGCAAAGCTGACTCATTCGTTTGTGTCTGTATGTAGGGAAGACTTCAGGGTCAGTTGATCCAAGGCTCACTAATGGCTGTGAAGGCCTAGACATTTTTGGTTCTTCACTCTTCTATCCACAACACTTAGTAAGTCATAGAACAGCTGCCAATAGTAATTAGGGATAAATGTTTCCTTGTTCATATCCATAAGGAAACAACTTTTGCCCCAGAATTCTGAGTAAGGTTCACCCTGATTAGGCTGTTTGGGCCACTGATCTTTGGAAAGAGGCAAAAGTATAAAGCTACACTATCCAATAAAGAAGTCACTACCCACATGTAGCTATTTAAAATTAACATATTTAAACTTTCAGTTCTCAGCCATACCAACCCTGTTTCAAGTGGTCAATAGCCTCTGTGGTTACAGTACTAGCCATTCAGGCTAGAAGATTTCCATTGCTGCAGTAAGTCCATAAGGCATGTAAGTGTGCCAAGAAACTTATATAAAACAAATAAGACCTCATTCTGCAGCTAGGATCAACTTCACTCGAATTACAAGGAATCTGGCACGGGTGTAGATGCCCAAATGAAGATGTAGGAACGAGGAAGGGGAAGTGTGAACTAGATGGGCAATGAGCACTGCTCTTACTGTTCTTGCTCTTTTCAAATATAGCCTATGGGGACATCTTCCTTGCTATGGGCACAAATAATTTTCATTTATAAATCTATTAATTTCTTCTGGGACCCTGAGAAAACAAGTCACTTATCGGAGCTATGATCAAAAGCTCAGGTGACAGCAGATGCTGGCGAGGATGTGGAGAAAGAGGAACACTCCTCCATTGCTGGTGGGATTGCAAGCTGGTACAACCACTCTGGAAATCAGTTTGGCGGACCCTTAGAAAATTAGACATAGTACTACCTAAGGACCCAGCTATACCACTCCTGGGCATATACCCAGAAGATGCTCCAACATGTAATAAGGATACATGCTCCACTATGTTCATAGCAGCCATATTTACAATAGCCAGAAGCTGGAAACAACCCAGATGTCCCTCAACAGAGGAATGAATACAGAAAATGTGGTACATTTACACAATGGAGTACTACTCAGCTATTAAAAACAATGACTTCATGAAATTCGAAGGCAAATGGATGGAACTTGAAAATGTCATCCTGAATGAGATAACTCAGTCACAAAAGAACACACACAGTATAAGTGATAAGTGGATATTAGCCATCCCATATACAGTCACCAAACGCTATTGTGGATGCCGGGAACTGCTTGCTGATGGGAGCCTGATATGACTGTCTCCTGAGAGGCTCTGCCAGAGCTTGACAAATACAGAGGCTGATGCTTGCAGCCAACCATCAAACTGAGTGCGTGGGGTCCCTGATGGAGGAGTTAGAGAAGGAGCTGAGGGGGTTTGCAACCCCATGGAGGGAGCAACAGTGTCAACCAGCCAGACCCCCGGAGCTCCTGGGAACTGGACTACCAACCAAAGAATACACATGAAGGGACTCATGGTGCTGGCCACATATGTGGCAGAGGAGGGCCTTGTTGGCCATCAGTGGGAGGAGAGGCCCTTGGGCCTGAGGGTGTTCAATGCCCCAGTGTAGGGGAATGCCAGGGCAGAAAGACAGGAGTGGGTGGGTGGGTAGGGGAGCACCCTCATAGAGGCAGGGGAAGGGGGAATGGGATAGGGGTTTATGAAGGGGAGACCTGGAAAGGGGACCTCCACATAAAACCAGATACACTGAATCTAATAGAAGAGAAAATGGGGAAAAGCCTCAAACACATGGGCACAGGGGAAAATTCCTGAACAGAACACCAATGGCTTATACTCTAAGATCAAGAATCGACAAATGGGACCTCATGAAATTGCAAAGCTTCTGTAAGGCAAAAGACACTGTCAATGGGACAAAATGGCAACCAACAGATTGGGAAAAGATCTTTTTTACCAAGAGGTAAATCTTTAGTAAAAGATCATATGGGGAAAGAGTTGCCACTTAAGAACTGGGAAAAACTTAAAAACACATAAGAATATGATTAATGTCATAACACCAAAATTGAAAATTTTCAAGTATAGATACCATAGAAAAATTTAATAGACAAATCACTAAATGACCAAAAAAAATCGGGGGGGGGCGCATCTTCAATGCCTAAACGGAGTTTACTACAGAGAGCAGGTTAAGAGTTTCTGAAAATAATCAAAAGTAGAGTAACCCTGACACATTACTAGGCAAAGGATATAACAAAGTAATTTACAGAATTTAATTTGGACTGCAGAAACTGGAAAGCTGGGCTAGACAAATCGTTGAGAGACACGGTGCTTGCCTAGTGTGTAAGAGGTCCTGGATTCAATCTTCAGTAGTTCGTAAAAGAAAAGAGTAAAAACAATAGATCTGGACAATCCTCCCCATTGGTAGAGACAAAATAAAAAAAGGCTAAGGTACTGCCAGTGGGATAGCGTCTGGTGAGTCATTTTGGCGTGGATCAGGCCGTGCCTACTGAACAACTGCACCACTGTCTCACTTGGTCTTCTATGTATATATCTCCTCTGAAAACTCCATAGGGAAGGCTGTGACTCTGGGATAAGGGGGAGAGAGGGTCTCAGGATATCACAGGTCCTGGCTATGAGCTCTCTACCCAACATTACTGCATTATCCATCCTATCTATAAGAACATGGAAGCAAAAATTCCCATTGTACCCTTTGTTTTAAAAAAGTCTAGACAAAGTTTTACCTTTTAAAAATCAGATTTTTAAAGATTGGTACAAAGTTTTAGGTAATAGAAAATTACTAGGTGTTTGTTATATTCTAATTTCTGAAGCAAATACAACAATCTTCTAAGCGTACTAATTATCATTATGTACAGTGGAGATCTGGAAAAAGGAGAAATGCAGATCTAAGAAAGAAAAATGGTTGACAGACAATTTGGAGAAGAGGTATGAGGTTTCAACAACTCAGCAATTCATATCAGAATAATTACAGGGGTCTGCTTTCATAAGCCAAACAGCAGGAAAGAAAATTCAAGGGAATATAGGCACAGAGAATTCTGGTGACTTGGGCAAGCCTATGAGGAGTAGCAATAGACCAATTCAAATCTCAGGAGAGAATAAGGATTCCTCAGGGAGTCTCCTCTTGGGAAAAGTAGAAGCTGCCTGCTGTGAGATAGAAGCAAAGGTGTCATTAACCTCCCAGTCCAATTCGATGCTCACTATTCAGGTACCGGTAGTCAGTCAAGGAAAGGTCTCTAGAAGACCCTGCTGAGGTAGAGGACAGGAATGTACTTCACATGATCTCCTGACTCTGAGGCCAAAGCTGCTCTTACCATTGCCAGTGATGAAAGCTACAAAGCTATTATATCACCCGGCAGAGATGTTTATCCTTTGGAACTTGCTAACCAGGCAACTTTTGCCAAAACATTTTTTTCAAAGCCACGGATGCATTTAAAAGCAGTGAAGTTTAATGAGCTGTCCCCAGCTTCTACACAATGGCAGATCTTTTTTTCTACAGTGCTAAGGATCAAACCCAGGACTTGTGCATCCTGGGCAAGTGCTTCCATAACTTAGCTACACTCCCAGCCATTCTGACAGATCTCCGTGCTGATAAGAAGCCATGCCTGTGGAGCAGTAAAAGATCAGTTTCAAGAAGACATGGAACTTGAGCTTCAAATGGGGCCAGGTCTTTGGCTCATTTTCTATCTCATTTATTCATACATGTATATATGCATATATTTATGTTTTCTGCCTGGGACAAACTAGTGGGTCTGAGATATACAGGGGCCATTTGACTAATTCAATGAGTCCTTGCTACAAACAACTAGATTAGGGTTATGTTCTCACTTATCAGACAAAATGACACTGAAGTTTCCCAAACAAAGAGAAAGAAATGTCAGCATACACATGCAAAATATATATAGCATTTGTAAAGAAACCAGATTTTAAAAATACTTTTGAACACAAGCATGAACTGGGATTAATAATATACTTGAAAATACAAAGCAAGGAACCTTTCTAGAAGTATTAGGGAAAGTTTATGATGTTCTTAAGGTTATGGTTTCTTTCAATAACAACTTTCAAATCCTTAAACAATATGAAAAGTACTAACATCTTAACTATAACCAGATTTTATATTATCCTAAGCAAGAAAAGCTGGTTAAAATACCCTTAAAAATGCTCTGATTTCTTAAAAGAGCAAATTGTGATTTTCCTAAATATCAAGAGAACAAGAAATGAGAAACAGCCATATGGCTTCACAAACTCTCTATTTAGAGGCAGCTGGAGAGAGGGACCTGTGCCTGACACCAAGGAAGGATTAAAGCTGTTCCCTTAGTCAAGGCTACTAAGAGAGCAATAGTAGAAATTCTGGAAAGAACAGTGGGATAGAACCATGTGAAGAGAGTAAGGAAAAATACAAGCATGGTCCCCCATGGACTTGTGAAGCAGTCAGTGAGCACTTCCTGTGACAGAGGTGGGAAGTGCAGCAGATGACACATCCTGCACAGGTCTGGCTCCAGAACTTCTCACAGGACAAAGGATCAATTCTGCAATTGCTTCCATCTGCCATGTCCTTGCATTTGTGTGGGTGGTTCACCCCCTTAACTTGGTGCCCAGGGAAAATAAGATACTAAGATCTTCTGGGCCACCAGAAGGGAATTTCTTCTATGTAGCTTCTGCCAAACAAGCAACTTATTCTAAAGTGTTCCTTTCTTGAATTTGTTCTGTAAGTACCTTTCTTCTTAGTGATCATGTTAATAAAAAAAAACCTCGACTATTTAGGGTCTTGGTTATATCCCTCTCTTCTCATTAAGTCTAGTATGGATGTTGTTCATACAGCATGCATGCACCCTAAGAAGAAAGATAATATTCAACTTTATAAAAGAGGAAAGGAGAAACATGAGAAGAAAGAAATGCCAAGGAATTGTGTCCAAATGAAGATCCAACTGCCTGATCCCTGAAGAATGAAACCACTAGTTTACCTAGTATACCAAAAACAAGAGTAACCTGAGTGCCCTTGGGTCAGTGTACTTGGGAAAAGAAGGCAGACAAGAGTAACAGCAAGAACACCAGCCTGCTCATTCAAAGTACATTTCAAGGCTGGGGAGTCACTCTGGATGAGTAATCCTTGCCACCAAAAGGATACATGCATTTAAATTCTACTCTCTAGCTAAGGTTATAAGCAATGGAGAAAAACAATGATTTGGCAATCCTTCCTGAAATCAGCCCAGCCTAGGATGCACTGAGCTGGGCTTGCCAGACCTTGCCATAGGCTGTCTGACCAAAATCCTCCTTTGGTAATCTTTTGGCATTCCTTCTAGTGTTTCATGGTGATTGGGCCAGAAATGTCCCAATAACAGTGCTTATTGTCTAATCAGCCTAGCCAGGTCTAGGTTGCCAGGTCCAGGTCTTCTCCAAGTGTATACAAAACTCAAATCTGGCTGGAAATATACCTTCCCTATTTAGAACCCCTTGTAAACCTAGATACTGCAATATTCAACTTGCAAATATATCTTTCCTTTAAGTTTCCTAGAGTGTGGCCAGGTAGAGCCTTTGGGTACAGCCCTTCATTCACTTGTTTGCAATTTCACATTTTTTATAATCAACAAATCCATGGCTTACATGCCATTTTTTTAAAGGCTTGAGGTCAAAATACTTCCTGAAGATAATTTATTTTCAAAATTCAAAGTGATCTATGCCTACCACAAATAATAAATACATTTTTAAATTATATGCTGAACTAAAGCAAAACAGTAAAATAAAGTTGTTTTAAAAAAAAATAAGGATTTTGAGACTTGCTTAATTCTGGCTGGAGGTATAGCTCAATAGATCAAGTAAAAAGGAAGGGTGGCATGGAGGGAGGAATGGAAGAAAGGTAAGGAAAAGGAAAGGAGGGTAATTCTGCTCTTATCAGCCACAGGGAGGAATGGAACATGCTGCAGCATTGTAACACCAAGCCTGCACAAATGTGGATAGTTACTCAGATCAAACAAGGAAGTGCCAACCACTTCCCAGACGAACCCCTGGGCGGTTCTTCCTTCCCTCTCTCATAACCAGTCTACCAGACGTCCTGCTTCCTAAAAGCCTCCACAGACTCTGGAAATAAGCATTCTATGAGTCTCTTACTCTGCTGCAGAGAGAGGTTCCAACTTAAAAAACAAACAACAAAACAAAAAAACAAATAATATGCTATAAGAAAATGTCAAACAGATGTCCAATACTCACCTTTGTCAGGAGTATAGAATGACAATTTCTTAACACCATCAACCAGCCCACTGGGGTTGCCATGTCTATCTTCTGAGTCGCTGTCATCAAACTGAGCCTCTATAATGACATCAGGACCACTCCAGCCTTTAGGAGACTGCTGCAGGGGGTGCTGTCCACAGCACTCTTCAGGGATGTCAGCTTCATAAGTAGCTTCTGTTTCTTTGTCGTTGCTCTCTGGTTTAACTGCCTGAATAAAGGAGAAGAAAAACTCTTCTAAAACACTGAAAGCAGCTGACAATACTAGATATTTATAACATATGACTGGAAAAAATAGACCTTTATTCTCCTGATGCACATACTACCCTAGGTAGATAAGCAAGCCAGCAATGCCAGGCTGGTACTCAAGTCTTCAAGATGTCATCTTCTCAGGACTCTGATCCACATTTTCTTCCCCTCTCCCAAAAGCCTTGAATACTAGAAAGTTCCATGCTGCTTCATGAAATTTTATCACACAGAAGCAATCAGCATGTTAGGAAAGGATGAAAGAATTCACTCAGGTATGTCACAATGTTTCCCATGGATACCCCTAATAATGACTTGCAAATAGGATGGTAGACTCCATGTTGCTTCCTTGAGACCAAATGAAGAAAAGTCAGAATAAGGAAAGATAGACTCCATTCCAAAGAGAGGAGAGAAGGAGCTTCAAAAATTCAAAAACATAGTGATGAGACACTGAGAAGTACAGAAAAAACATGAACAATGCCCCAAAGCAAGTAGCCAAACAAAACAAAATGGAGGGGGGTAGACTAAGGGGGAATAGAAGCATCATCCAAAGGCAAATTTTCTCTTCTCTGGATGGCTACTGGGAGTTGATCCCTAAAAAGGAGGCATCTCAGTAGAAAATCCCTAAGAAAACTCGAAGAGGTATTTGGACCAGCAGATGCACAAAGCACAATACAGGAACACAGGGAACATGAGAAAGCAAGGTAACATGGCTCCTCCAAGAGACCACAGCTCTCCAACTGAAACCAGAAACACTGAAATGGGTAAAGCGCTAGATGACAATTTCAACAGTTTGCTGGTGAAAACGATCAGTGAGCTCAAAGATAAATACAGATCCAAACTTAATTCAGGACTGGAAATGGGAGTCTGCAACCTTGAGGGAAAATTAGCAAAATGGATGAACTCATCAGCAATCTGGATGAAAAGGTCAGCATGGAAGAAAACACCAGCAAAGGAACTGAGATTCTGGAAACAGACAACAACAACAAAAGCAAACAGAAATGTTGGAAGTTAGCAACTCAATGAGTCAAATAAAGCACACTAGAAACCTTCACCCACAGACTCAGCCTAGCAGGAAAGAAGATATTGGGAACAAAGAGCAAAGCTGATGACATTTGGCATTCAAATGCCAATAAAGAAAAAGCAAATGTGGCTACAACACCCAAGAACTCCAGGATACAATCCAAAGACAGAGCCTAAGAACACACAGGAAAGTAGGGGGAACTAAGATAAAGCCAAGTGCTGCCCCAAGAACATAAGATGTTGTGGAAACGACAAAATAAGATGTAAGAGTTTATCAAAATGTTCTCATAAAGATATAAGGCCCTGGGGATGGAGCAATAACGTGGCAGCTTAGAGCATTTGTTGCTCTCATGGAGGACCAGAGTTTGGTTCCCAGCACCCACATGAGGCTGTAACTCAGCCTGTTATTCTATGGGATTTCACGCCCCTTTTAACCTCAAGGCATCTATGTTCATCAGGCAAGTACTCACACGGACAAATATGCATACACACAAACACACACACACACCAAACAAATAAATAAATATTTTTACATTATATAAAGCCTTAATTCTTTATGTTGGGCCTGAAATCGAGAATAGGTCAGGTTATTAGCAGCACTGCATTGTTTTGAAAAGAGTGCCAAGCAAGTTCTCATTGTGAAGGGCCTACTGAGTTTAACCAGATTTCAAAATATACATCTACTTTCAGAGAGCAGATTAATAGTCTAAGTAAATCACATGAAGACTGTGCTTAATGAAAGATTCATCACACACAGGGCAGAAAAGCTAATAAATTTTTCCCACAATACTCCAATGCTATGGTTTTCAATTGCTATAACTATCCCCAGATGATTAATGCTATAATGTTCACTTAGAAAATCAGAGTGAAATATTATTAAAAAAATTCATAGTCATAATAACTGTAAAAACATATATCTACATTTTTGAAAAATGGCTTTATGAAATTATAACAACAGAAAAATTCCTAATGGTTAGTTTTTCTGAGCAAAATCAAGCCTTTTAACAATTATTTTAAAAATAAAAATAAACTTGGAGTGGCAGATCATACTTTTATATACACAGTATTCAGGACACTGAGGCATGGGGATTAAATTTGAGGCCACTAGAGAATGAATTTTAAGCCAGTCTGTTCTATCTTTTCAAAAGGACAGTAACCTAAAAACAAGATTTTCCCATATTCTTTTCTGCAAGAGCACATGTAAGTAAGATGCCTTACATTGACATTCAACTAAAAAATAGCTCTTCCCTCTCCCCTTTGTCTTACACATAAATCCTATATGCCCATAACATAAATAAATCCTGTATGTCCACACATAAATACATACCTGTCCTAAAATAGATCATTAAAAAAATTGAGTGTGGTAGCACATACCTGTAATCCCAGTACTTGAAAGACTGAGGCAGAAGAATCAGGAAGTTAAGGCTCATCTGGGTTACATAAGACTCTAGAGCAGTGATTCTCAACCTGTAGGTTGGGGTCCCTCTGGCAAACCTCTGTCTCCAAAACGATTTACATTACAATTAGTAACAGTAGCAAAATTGCAGTTATGAAATAGCAACAAAAATAATGTTATGGTTGGGGGTCAGCACACCATGAGGAAGTGTACTGGAGGGTCCTCGCATTGGGAAGGCTGAGAACCTCTGCTCAAGAGGGAAAGGAAGAAGAGAAGTGAGGAAGAGAGCAAGTGAGAGAAAGAGGGGAGGAGAGGAGAGAACTGGGAGAGAGAAAGATTGTTGGGGGAGGAAGAAAGGGGAAGAGAGCAGGAAAGAGGGAAGGAGAGAAGATGAGAAGGAAAGAGAAGAGGGGGAGTAAGCTACAGAAGAAAAAGACTGACAGCAAACCCCTTCAACTGGTTTAAATAAACCTAGAAATTCAATAATATTTAGGAACATCTGTCCACAATCATCCTCAAACAATGAGCATAACAATAAGTTTGTCAGAGCATCCCAGACTAGCAGGTGAAGCATATGCACAGCCTAAGTCCCAGGTAGGGTGACTATAATCAGATCTTGTTCTATTGTTCTAGCACAGAGGAATCGTGATTGGAAGACAATAGAATACTAACAGGGCAAAGGTCACACTCAAGCAGTCTTGATCACCCTCACCTTCCTCCCTGGTTCCCTCTTCCTAGCTCTCTTCACAAAACCTCTTTGGGGGGGGGGGGGTTTGAGGATATTTGCTTACTTGTTTTTGAGATGGAAATAGGGAACCAAAGGCACATGCCACCTTACCCAGCTTTCTAAAAAGACAGTAGGCAAAGAGCTTATTATGCCTTTAGTTTCTACTGTGTGTTGATTTCTGCCATTACTGGTTTCAAAAATGAGTTGATTCCCACAGACTACTGAGAAAATATTACATACAGAACCAGAATTCTGATTTAACATAAAATAAAGACTGACCCACCTCACATCTTTCTCTGAATGTAAGCATATATAAGGATTCTGAAATTGGCATGACTGCCCAAATACTTATTAAGAACTGTACTTTGCTGGCACAATAGTGGCACAAATGCTATGGGAGTAACCAATCAACTTTTGGTTGGATTTAAAGCCCACTCCATGAAACAGAACCCATAACCCTGTTAATGAGGCCAGGAATCTAAACAGGACATGGACCCTAGGGGAAAACCTACTACTATTATTCTGCTAAATGAACATAAGAATAATATGATAATTTCTAATGATATATATTGCTATACTCAGAGAACTCACTGAACCCATATCAGAGAAGATTCTTCTAGTGGTAGATAGTAATTAAGATTTATCTATCTATCTATCTATCTATCTATCTATCTATCTATCTATCTATCTATCTATCTATCTATCTATGTTATGGGTATATAGAAACCCACAACATAAAATGTTCAGAGAGTAAAAGACTTTGGAGGGTCCTATAAATGGGATATCTTTATCAATATCCCTCCCTTCAAGGTTCAGGGCCCTATGCAGTAAAGGAGTTGAAAATATCCTAGGTGATAGACAACTTCAAGGAAACAGCATTTCCAGACACAACAAGGCTAATACACATAAGAATGCACAGATAATGTGATAGACAAATTCTCAGTAAGACAGGAGCAATGGAAAGTCCCACCCCTGGCCAAGAAGATATTTACAAGTTATAGTTTCTAGAAGGGGGAAAATAAGTTTTAATCAGTGGAGTGAGTGACAGTGAGTGTGTTTATCAACTATACTCTAGTATAGGTCTCATGATCAGAAGTAGTTGACCAACACAAATTGAACTACCACTTTGTTTGGGGGGTAGTTTTTGCTGTGATTTGGTTTAGTTTTAAGGTGTGTGTGTGTGTGTGTGTGTGTGTGTGTGTGTGTGTGTGTGTGTGTGTGTGTGTGTGTGTGTGCGTGCACGCGCGCACGCTTTTAAAAAAGAAAAAACAAAGTATAGTGAATAGAGAGAGGGAGTAGGATACAGGAGGAATTGAGGGAAGGAAAGAATATGACCAAAATACATCATATGAAAAATTTTTTAAAGAACTGTGTTTTAGCCCATGTGCACGAAGATCAAGAAATCACTACTGTAAAGAAGAGATTCGTTGAAAGCAATAACCAGAATACAATAAAATTAGCTATATGGTACATTTTTTCATTTATTTATAGTTCTGGGAATTAACCCTAGACACATTCTATGCAAACACTCTACCACTTTAGCCTAATCCTGCTATATAGCGCATTGCAAAACTGACCCAGTTTAACAGTGTTTTATATTACTATACTCAAGAATGAATATGTTAGGCTAGGGAGATAGTTTAGTCAGTTAAATGCCTGTTAAACAAACACAAGTACCTGCATTTAAATACCCAAAATTCATAAAAAGCTAGATATAGTGGCACATATTTGCAACCCAAGGACTGACAGTGGAAAAGAGGGAGAAAGAAATCAAGTAGATCCCTGAAGCACACTGGCCAGCCAGTCTAGCAGAAGCAATGAGATTTGGGCTCAGAGATGAAAAATAGCCAAGGGAAAAATCTGACAGAGAGAGAGAGAGAGAGAGAGAGAGAGAGAGAGGGAGAGACCATATTACTATTTTAGATATTGCATTCACTTTTGAACTACAGAAGCAAAAACAATGCTATAATGGGATTTCATAAATAAACCAAGTCACTTAAAATTGGGCAACTAAAATATAAATATGTATTTTAAAGTTTATTCTAGTTTGTTAATCTAAGACACATATGAATGAATCAAGGGACCGTGAGATGACTCGGGACCCCTTAGTCTTAGATCCCATGTAGAAGGACAGAACTGGCTCTCCAAAGCTGTTCTCTCACCTCCACATACATATTGTAGCATGAATGAGCACATAAACACACATACCTGAACATACAACAACAATCAACTAAAAAAGAAATAATAAAACAAAACCTGTGCACTTTTGAATCCTTCCATATTACATTGTGGTTAGAGTCAAGATGCAGGACTCCTTGGAGACATGGCTAATTTAGGTCTGGACTAGGACATAGACAAGATAAACCTTGAACATCTTGTCTTACTGGACCAACAAAGAAACTACTAAACAATATGAGCATCTTGTCTAAATGACTCAAGAATGATCATGAAAGGGTTCTCTGGGGAGCCTTGGTCAACTGTAAGCATTTAACCTAGCTTTCCTATACAACCTACACATCAGAGTATCCAAACAGTTGATAAAGTAAAGTTCTTCATTAAAGAACTGCTTCAGTTAAATACAGAAGAAATAAAAGAATTACTATTTGGCTACTTCCATTTGGATTTGGGAGATGATCATTATTAGTTCCTAAATCTAAAAAGTCATAAGATGGTTGGGAAAGAGTTTTAAAGTAGAAAGCCCAACTAGCAATATCTGGATCTACCAAATGCTACAAAGGAAAGGATCACAAGCTCTTCTCCACTCCTTATAAGCCTAAGTGTACATCATCACAAAGTATTTCCACAAACTGAATGTGAATCATAGCTGGCACAGGAAGCTGAAGGAATAATAACATTTTAAAGAACAGCACCATGTTATTACACATACACATGTACACACACATATGCGCACAAATACAAAATACACATGCAAAAAAATGAGGTGGACAGCAATCAAAGAACATACCCACATTAAACTCCACAGGCATGCTGCTTACTCACACACATGCAGATACACACACGCTTGCACACACACACAAAGGAGATTAAAGTTCCCTTTATCCTCAGATACCATAAAAGAAAATTTTAAAAAATAAGCATAGAAGTGCTTACATCTAGAATATATAAAGACCTCCTACATATCCATGAAAGGCAGAAAAATCTACTAGAACAGCAGGAAACAGGTTAGGACTTCTTGACACGAATAGAAATGTCCACAAGTCAATAAATATGTAGGGTACCCAGCCCCATTAGACATCAGAGAAACACAAGTTAAACCCTCAAGGATATATCTCTATAGAACTATATCTGAGGGGGAAAAAAGCTAAAACTCCTGAAAATATCAGTGTTCACAGAATGCACAGTAATACACTGTGGGCTAGGAATAAAAACTGGTCCAGCTCTTTCTTAGCTAGATTAGGACTGTGAGATAAAGAAAAAACAGTTCCACTCCCAAGCCCTAGTTTAGTCCACTACACTGCTTCTCCTGCCTTGGGATAAATATATGAATGAAAGAAGTCCAAACTGAGAGAGACACTTGCAAAAGAAATGAGCAAGAGAAATGAGCAGGAGAAAACATAAGTAGTCCCTTAGGAATAGATAGCAACGGTGAGATGCAGTCAGAGTGAGGAAGTACGGAGATGCCAATGTAAAGAGCTCTGATTCCTTTTGCTGAATCTACTCTGTAAGGTCTGTACAGCAGGGAAGAACTGTGCATGCTCCACAGAGCTGAAGCTCTGCTGCTTCCAAGGAAAGCTAACTCTGAAAATTCCACTCTTTGAGCCTTGGTCAGCCATCTTTAAAATGGGGATGAAACTATTACATTATCATAAGTTGTGGGAACTGAGATAGCTCTGAGATGCCTGGTACCAAAACTGAAATCTAGGAACAGTTCAGTAAAGGAAGACATGTTTTGTCTTAAGGCCTGGAAAGTTCAAGATCTGAAGGAGCACCCAGGGGCAGCTGGAAACGAAGATCCAGACTTGTGACTGCCACAGACTGGCAGTTAGCAGCAGTGCTCCAGGCTAAATGTCAGTAGAAAATAGTGCTGTGGGAAGACTCAAATAAAGAGTTCAATAAGAGGCAAGAGTATACATAGAAAATTGTGAAAATGGGAATCATAGTGAACTCATATAAGGACAAATCTTCCTGTGCTTTTACACACAATAGCTGATCTGATCCATGCAATGGTCCTGAGTGGTACGAGAAAGAGCAATCAAGGTCATACCATCTCATGAAAGAGGATAAGGTTCAGATATGTCAACCCCATAGCTACTAAGTGTCAAGGGCTGAGACATGAGTTTAGGATTAGGGTTCTAAATCCAGCCAGCATTTTCGGTCCTAGACTCCCTAGAGACAGCTCCTTCCTGGACGAAAGACAGACTTAGAATGAACTTCATACACCGAGCTGTTGTTACTCACACCGTCTGTGAGAAACACCTCACAGAGCAAGAGCCATCTCTTCATTTTGTGTGCAAATAATAAAAATTCAAAACCCAGTTCTTTGCCAAATGCTCCTCTGCCACCCTGCCTTTCTAAGAAGTGCCTCTGGCCTTCCTCTGGCCACTGCCGACCTCTGCTGTTCCTTCACTGCAAGCTTCCTTGAGCGGCTACACCGCAGCATTTTCACTCTTCCACAGACAGCAAATTAAGACGTAGTCATCATTGTATCTCGCAGGATTTTCCACAATGTTTGCACATAAAACATGCTAAGTAAATGTTTCTTTTCCTCTGAGTAGAGTAAAACTTGAATTAGCTGTTTAAAAAAATATATCAGAAGGATCAGGAATGAAAGAATTATCGCATTGTAAGAGTCACAAAGTTAAAATGCATGCTCACATGATGCTACAGCATGCTGCAGTGTCCTCATGACACACCAGGAAAATAGTCAACAGGTACTCTATCAAAATGAAAAAACCACAGTGTGATGCAGATGCATATATAAATGTGAGAAAATAAAACTGGTAGACATTAAAAATAAATACATTCTTTTCTAAAAGAAATCTAGATCTTTGTGTTTAAATTGTAACTCCAGTTTCCAATACAGTCTCAATGTAAATAGAAAATTCACTGTTTCCCAATTTGAAAACAAGTCTTAGAACAAAGACTCACAAAAGCCCAGATAAAGAAGGGAAACCCTACATCTGGTAGCAATTTAAAGGGACATTTCCTGGTTGTTTTCAGCATTGTATTGTACCTTTCTATCACTCAAAAATGAGAGCAATTATCTCCATTGAGAAAGTAAATTAGATCAACTGCAAATAGCACGTGAAACTCACCAGAATTAAGAAGAGGAACTGGTCACTTCAAAACTGATGTATGTTAGGTTTTTCTTCCCTTCCTTTTAAAATTAATAGGCTGTATTTCAAGACTGAGGAGCAAACAGAAAAATTCCCTGTAACCAAAAAATTCAAATGGAATCCTAAGTAAAAATACCAGGTAACATTTCCATAATGCTGGCTTACCCAAACTCCACACAAAAACATTTCATAGCTCCCTTTTTATTGATACAAGAAAAAAAAAAAAAAACCTTCTATGGATACAAGGGCCATCTTTTGAAAAAAAATTTAAATTTTATAAAAAGAGCAAGTCTATTTCATGGAAAATTCAATTCCAGAAAGAAAAAAAGAGGAGAGAAAAGGAGGAAGAGGAAGAAGAAGATGAGGAGGACACTATAATGTCCCCTTTGAGGATGGGGTTGCTATCAACTTGACATAATAGAGCTTTTCTAAAGGACTCACATAGCACACCTCTGTCCACACATGTGCAGAAACCAGGACCGCTGGGACAGTGTCAACTGGGGACTCTGTGCCCAGGAGACAATCCCCTCTTGCACTGCACCTGAGCTCTGCTTGGCTCTAATACATGTTAACAAGTCCAGCTAGGAACTGCTCTTCCTTTCTTGGCTACTCTGACTGGGCTTAAATGACAGTACTCAGTTGCCACACATGTTTTAACAAACTTTCAAATCCCTTAATGGCATATTTGGGATGTAGTATAATAAACTATTCAGGAAATACTTCAGAGCCAAGAAAAGCAATTGATACTTCCACAGGGAGTTCTAGAGAAGACTTGGCAACAAGACTCTTTCACTATAAAATACAACTACAGACACTATCATCTTAAAGACATATTTATGGATACTCCTGAAGATATACATGGTTTAAGGTAGATCATCACAAGAACCTTTTATCTAGTTATTGGAAATACAACAAACTATCTCCATTCTTCCACTTGTTCAGGCTTCAAACTGTTATCATTAATCACTCAGTTGTTCTCAGTTCCTTACCC
Source organism: Uromys caudimaculatus (assembly GCA_028551405.1). Lineage (NCBI taxonomy): Eukaryota > Metazoa > Chordata > Mammalia > Rodentia > Muridae > Uromys > Uromys caudimaculatus. Next base: position 75,838,822 of record CM052709.1, on the reverse strand, counting down.
ACCACCCATCAACTTCTATACATACCTCTCAATACACACACACACACACACACACACACACACACACACACACACACACCTATCAGGTAACCATGTCAATCCCAAGTTCAATGCTGTCAATCTCCGTCTCCATTGGTTCTCCTGAACACAGTCTCCCTGCCCATTTTCAATCTACTCCCAACTCAGGGGTCAGAATAAGCCTAGTAAACACAAGACACATTGCATCAACTCCCTCCATAACCCTTGTAAGCTTTTCCATTGTAATCAGAGACAGATCCTAACAATGGCTCAGAGGCCCTGCCTGATACCGTCACTCCACCCCAATCATCCCTTCATCCTCACCCAGTACTCTCCCTCAGCCTCTGTGCTATTCCCTGACACACTAGGTATGCACCCAATGCCCATGAGATCTCCATAACTAGCCCCCCACTTCCTGTGGTTGTTACTGCTCAGTTATCTTCTTAAGCCAATAGTATGAAGAATATCAACTCTCATCCCTCAAATTCATACTCCCTCACAATTTTCTGCCTCTTTAGCACTTATCATTTATTGAGCATGCCACAAAGACAACAAAACACCATCCAACACACCTGACTTCCCAAAGGACCCGCAAGTTTCCACTTCAGAAGGTGTGGTGAAAGCTTCCGTGGAGTACAGTGGTGTCGCTACCCAAGGTAAAGCCTGAAACCACAACAGCCAGCCCAGAAGAGCCCTGGTGGTGCCGGAGTGGTAACTAACAACTGTCTAATTGGACTTAAGCAAGCCAAAAGGAAACTCATGTCTGGTTCTGTAAACCTAGCCAAGAGTTCAAGGCTTGTAGAGACCTTTGACCCTAGAGAAGAACTTACTACTGTATTTCTTAAACTCTATTTACCTTCAAACTGTATTCTAAGTACTTACGCTTACACTGACAGGTAAATGTAGCTCTCACTGCTCATCATAAACGTTTCTTTTTTTGTAGCAGACAGAGGATAATACTGAGATACACTAAAGGTCCAAATGCATAGAGTAATTGACTACGGGATGCCCAGTCCAAATGGTACATCTACAACACAACCCCTAGACCTAAGGCTCAGGGAACATCAGGAGAGAAGGACTGAAGAGACTTGTGGGGCTAAAAAGATAGTTCAGCAGCTCAGAGCAGATACTGCTCTTACAAAGAACTCAAATTTGGTTTCTAGCAAACACACACATCAGGACGCTTACAACCTTACCTTGCCTGGTTGGGTTTTTGTCAAGCTGACACAAGCTAGGGTAATCTCAGAAGAGTAAGTCATAGCTGAGAAAATGTCTCCATAAGTTTGGCCTGTAGGAAAGCACATGGGCCATTTTCTTGATTGATAATTGATGTGTTAGGGAGCATTCCACTGTGAGTGGTGGTGTCCCTGGGCAGGTGAACCTGGGTATGTGAGCAAGCCAGGGGGAACAAGTCAGTAAGCAGCACTTCTCCATGGCCTCTGCATCAGCTCCTGCCTCCAGATTCCTGTCTTGAGTTCCTGCCCTGACTTTCTGGATGATGGACTACAAGCTGTAAAATGAAATAAACCCTTTTTTCCTCAAATTGCTTTGGGTCATGGTATTTTATCACAGTAATAGAAACCTTAAGACATATGCCTATAACTCCAGTTCAGGGGATCCAGAGTGCTCCTCTGGCCTCCACAGGTACTGCACTTACATGCACAACCAAGATATATTCTCTCATTCTCTCTCTCTCTCTCTCTCTCTCTCTCTCTCTCTCTCTCTCTCTCTCTCTCATTCTCTCTCTCTTTAAAAACTATTTTTTAAAAATTGTAAAAGACAGAAGACTGAGTCACCTTCAAGATGGTACTTTCTAGACATGACAGGGATGCTGCACCCATTAAACCTTAACAATATGGTTACCTGAACAAGATCTAAATAATGACCACACCAACACAGCAACATGGATGGGGAAAACTTCATAAGGCCTTACCCCTATATGAAGAACTACAGGCAATCATAGCTGATGAGGAGGAAATAACCTTTTTTCTCCAGGGATGAACCCTTTAATAGGTTATTCAGTTCAAAGTAGACAGCTCTTAAATACATTAACATATAGGCAATAGTGTGTGTGTGTGTGTGTGTATGTATGTGTGTGTGTTGTGACAATTACAGAAAAAAGTTTGTGAATTTGAGAGGGATGGGGGAACACAGAAGGATCAGAAGGAGAGTCATTATAGAGATGATATAGTATATTTATGTGTGAAATTGTCAATTTTTTAAATTTTTAAAAGAAGAGAGTATGTGGATGTTTTTAGTTCCATGGTCTGTCAGTATGTTTGTATGTATACTGTACTAGCTTGGTTACTGTGGCCCAGCAGAATAACTTCAAGTCATACTTTTTGATTCTTTTAGCATAACTCCTTTTCCTAATAACTGCTTTGGCTATTCAGGGTGTTTTGTGCTTCTGTATGAATTTCAGAATTCTTTTACTATTCCTGCCATTGTAATATTGGTATGGATGACACTGAATCTATGATTCACTTTAAGTAATATGATTACTTCAACAATATCAATTCTGCTACTCCATGAGTGAGGTAAGTCTCACCATTTTCTATTGTTTCCAATTTCTTTCCTTGGTAATTAGAGAGTTTTCACTTTAGAGGTCTTTCACCTCTTTGGTTAGGTTTACTTCTAGTTAGGGCTTTTGTTTTGAGGATACTGTAGAAACATTTTCCTGATTTTCTTCTCAGCATATTCATTGTTGGTACATAGAAAACTAATTAAATTTTGTATGTTCATTTTATATCCTGGCACTTTTCTGGAATGGTTGATCAGATCTAAGAATTTCCTTGGCAGAGTATTTAGACCAAGAGGTTCTCAGCCTATGGGTCCCAATCCTGTTGGGGGTCAATGATTTTTTCATAGGGGTCACCTAAGACCATCAGGGAAAAACAAATATTTACAATATGATTCATAACAGTAATGAAATTACAAGTATTAAGTAGCAATAAAAATTATCTTATCGTTGGAGTCACCACAACATGAGGAACTGTATTGAAGGGTTGCAGCACTGGGAAGGCTGAGAGAAGCACTGGCTTATACACTGACAGTAAACATTCCTTTTCTATTGGCATCTCTTTTGTCTCTCTCTCTTGCTTCAGTGCTCGAAGAATTCAAGTACTATGTTAAGTAATAGAGGAAGGAGTAGAAATCCCCTTCTTGTTCCTTGTTTTAAAAGAAATGCTTCATCATGATCAAGTAGGCTTCATCCCAGGGATGCAGGAATGGTTCAATACCCGGAAATCCATCAATGTAATTCACTATATAAACAAACTCAAAGAAAAAAACCACATGGTCATCTCCTTAGATGCTGAAAAAGCATTTGACAAAATTCAACATCCCTTCATGATAAAAGTCCTGGAAAGATCAGGAATTCAAGGCCCAAACCTAAACATAGTAAAAGCAATATACAGCAAGCCAGCAGACAACATGAAACTAAATGGAGAGAAACTTGAAGCAATCCCACTAAGATCAGGGACTAAACAAGGCTGCCCTCTCTCCCCCTATCTATTCAATATAGTAATTGAAGTTCTACTTAGAGCAATTAGACAACAAAAGGAAGTCAAAGGGATACAAATTGGTAAGGAAGAAATCAAATTATCACTATTTGCAGATGATATGATCGTATATCTAAGCAACCCGAAAAACTCCACCAGAGAACTGCTGCAGCTGATAAACAACTTCAGCAA
>CM052709.1:75814805-75834612 GCA_028551405.1 Uromys caudimaculatus | reverse complement strand
AGCAGAGGAATGGATAAAGAAAATGTGGTACATTTACACAATGGAGTACTACTCAGCTATTAAAAACAATGACTTCATGAAATTTGCAGGCAAATGGATAGAACTTGAAAATATCATCCTGAGGGAGGTAACTCAGTCACAAAAGAATGAACATGGTATGTACTCACTGATAAGTGGATATTAGCCCAAAAGTTCGGAATGCCCAAGTTTCACTTTACAGTAACCGCTGGACAGGAGTCAGGTCCCAGATGGAGGAGTTGGAGAAGGGACTGAAGGAGCTGAGGGAGGTTGCAGCCCCATGGAGGGAGCAACAGTGTCAACTGGCCTGACCCCTCCCCCGGTCCTCCGGGAGGCTGGACCACCAACCAAAGAATAGACATCAAGGGACCCATGGCTCAGACCACATATGTGGCAGAGGAGGGCCTTGTTGGCCATCAGGGAGAGGACAGGCCTTTGGGCCTGAGGGTGTTAGAGGCCCCAAGTAAAGGGGAATGTCAGGATGGGAATACGGGAGTAGGTGGGCGGGTGGGTGGGAGGTGGATTACCCTCATAGAGGTGGGGTAGGGGGATGGGATAGGAGGTTTCCAAAGAGGAGACCTGAAAAGGGGGAAACATTGGAAATGTAAATAAAGTATCAAAAATAAATAAATAATTTTTAAAAATTCCAATAAATCAGAAAGTCTAAAAAAACTAATTTCTAGATGCATTAAGACCACAAAAAAATGAAACCATGATAGGATAATAAATTTCAATAGATCTATAATAAGCAATGAGACTGATGCAATAATTAAAAATTTCTCAACTAAAAAAAAAAATCCAGGCACAGATAGAGTCACTGATGGTTTTTGTCAGACCTCCAAAGAAAAACATCAATGTTCCTCAAACTATCCATACAATAGAAAAAGAATATTACCAAACTTTTACAAAGCTATACTAAACCCAGAGACACAACAAGAAAATAACAAACACATATGCAAAAATGCTTGCCAAACAAATTCAAGAAAACATCAAAAAGATTATTCACTGTGATTGAGTTGGTTCCAGATGCATGAATGGTTCAATATACATAAATCAACAAATGTTATAAACTACATAAGGCATCTCAAGGACAGAAACCACATGATCACCTTGATATAAAGAAAAGACCTACAAAGTCCAATATACTTTCATGGTTAATATCTAGAAGAGAGCTGAGAGATGCCTCAATGGTTTATCATTTGCCACACAACACGAGAACTGGAGTTTAGTTCCCCAGAACCCACACAAATATTGAATGGGAAATTGACCTGCCTGCAACTCCAGCCTCTGAAAATGGAGACAGAGGATATTTATAATTGTGTGGCCTTGTATCTGGGCTCTCAATTCAATTGATCCATGTGCCTGGTTTTGTGCTGGCACTATGTGTTTTGTTTTGTTTTTATTTCATTACCTTGGCTTTGTAGTACAATTTGAAATCAGGTATAGTGATATCAAAATAAGCAATATCAACAAGCTCTGTTTTGAGAGACCCTGCCTCATTGAATAATGTGAAAGATCTATCAAGGATGGTGCATGAGCCCACCTCTCCCACTCTTTTCCTCCCCCCTCCCTCTCAAACACACACGCACACACACACACACACACACACACACACACACACACACACACACACACACACACACTGGAAATTTGGAAAGAAATTCAAAATAAAAAGACTATCTAACCATAAAAAGGTTATACATGATAAAAGCCTAGAGCAACATTATATTAAATGGGGCAAAGTCCAAAGCATTTTGACTAAAATCAGGGACAAGACAAGAGTGTCAACTATTGCCACTCTTATCCAATATAGTATTAGATATCTTATCTATAGCAATAAACGAAACAAAGAAGAGATACAAATAGGAGCATATTTGTAGGTGATAAGATTCCACATAAGAGATCCTGAGGAATCCATAAAAAAAAAAATCCTAGAATTGATAAGCACTTTCATCAAAGCATCAGGATATATAAAGTAGCATGCAAATACCAAGGACAAGCTTAATGAGAAAGAATGAGGACTACAGCCACATTTACAATAGCCTCAACACACACACACACACACACACACACACACACACACACCCCTTGGAATAACCCTAACAAAAATGTGAAAGATCTCTAAATGAAAACTTTAAAAAACTGAAGAATAAAATTGAAGAAGGCTCTGGAAGATAGAAAGACTTGCTATGTTCATGAATTGATAGGATTGATACTGCTGCCAAAAGCAATCTACAGATTGAATGCCATCTAAACCAAAAGACCAGTACGTTTCTTAGAAAACAAAACAAAGCAAAACAAAATCTTAAAATTCATATGGAAGCACAAATAGCTAAAGTAATTCTGGGCAAAAGAATGCTGCTAAGAATATTGCTACACCTGATTTCAAGTTATACAACACAGCATAGTAATGGGCAGAAAAAAATAGTGCTGTTACAAAACCAAACACATAGATCAATAAAACTGAGAGCCCAGATACAAGGCCACACTACTATAGGCATCTGACAATTGACAAAGACGTTAAAACTATTCATTAGAGAAAAGACAGCATCTTCAGCAAGAGGTTCTAGTAAAAGTCAAGGTCTATGTGAAGAAGAATGAACCTAGGTCCTTCTCTCTCACCCTGCACAAACATAGACTTCTAATGAATCCAAGTCCTCAATATAAGAACTTGAAAGTTATATCTAATCCTGAGCCCCTTGCTTGTCCTCTGCTTCCTCTGTCTTGAGTCAACGGCCTCCTCCATACACTCATGTTGACCCCACACCATGTTCACGGGGCCAAGCAACCATGCACCAAACCCTCTGAAACCAGATCTGAATTCTCTGAAACCATGCACCAAACTGTGTGCCCAAAGCAATCTTCCCTTCTTTATGTTTTTCCCAGCTATTTTGGCCCCCACTATGCAAAATAAATTTTGTGTTGACTTTCAATAAGATTTCAAAATATATTGAAAAGAACTAAAACATGGTCTCAATTAATGGGAAGAAAATAGAAAAAAATGCATCATTACAGACACACGGTAAGAGGTAATTCTTCAGGAAAAAATGAGTGAAACTGGAGACTATTAAGAGAAATGATGTAACTACTTGAACTGAAAAGGTCTCTGAAAATGGGAAGGAAAAAGGTTATAGAACACTTCTTAGAATAAAAACAATTCAAAACAGATCAACCTAACCTTTTGTCAATAAACATATTTTCTATACGAATAATATCTCTCTCTCTCCATTTGCTACAGCCAACTAGGGAGGGGAGGGGGAGGTAGTGTAGAGAATCCAGTGAGTACCTGGAACCTACACAGGGAGATTCTACATCACCTCCCCCACAGAAGGCTGTCCTCCAGTTAAAACAGTGTGTGTATGTGCTTCCTCTCCTCAATTCTTTGTTCGGAAGGTAAAGAAGTATTACAATACTACATGGAGATACATCAACTGGTGAGAAGATAAAATGTGATACAGCCATCCAATGTAATATAGCCACCAAGCAGTCAAAGTGCTGCTGTGCTACAACACAGATGAGCCTTGAAGACATAAGGACATAAACCACAAAAAGATAGTATCATTCTGTTCTACTTAATCACCTACATCAGTACTTTTTAAATACTAATGCTCACACAGATCACACAGGGCTCTTGTTAACCAGATTCTAATCCACTGGGTCTCAGGAATAGAGCTCAAGAGTATGGGGGGCTGCTGGCACATAGACCACACTTCGAGCTGTCAGCGCTCAGATTAATCCAAAGGGAACAGCACACCTAACACCAAGTGCATGTCACAGAGAAGTGGCAGAAAGAGTCAACATGTCCCGGCTGCCAATACTCAACCTCTCATTTTCCAAAGACAACCAGATCTTACCCCAAAGGCCTAAAACAGCACTTACTAGCTGAAGATACCCTCATAGATGGTTACAGGTTCCACTCCAGCTGTGTCATGTGTTCAGGGACACAGAGAAGGGCTGGACACTGTTACAACCTTTGGTGAAGGGTTCTTTCTTTTCCTGGAACCATTGCTCAATGCGGCAGTTTGAGCATGCCTTCTTCAACACTCATAGATGGTGACAGGGTGGTGGCATTAGGAGGTAAGACTTTATGGATTCAGGTCACGGGGGCCCTCCCTCCTCTTACAATGCACACCTTCTCTGCTTGCCCTTTTTTATGCCTTTAATATTCAAGTAAAGGTCAGTGCCTATGGCAAGTGACAAAGTGTAAGAATGAGTTGAGGCTCAAATCAGGAAATTAATTCAGAGGCAGAAACAAAGAATCAAATTGGAACTGAAAACCCTCCCCTCACAATACAAATGAATCTGTACGCTTTTGGCCCCTAAACTGTAAGAACAAGTTTCTTTTCTTTAGAAATATTTTCAAATATTTTGTTACAGCAGCACAAAATGGACTAAACACTAGGTTTGCAAGTGCACAATCTGCCTGTGCCAGTGCCTTGGGAGAAAGCATCTACAGCGACCACTCTGCCCACATAAATCACCCAGCTGATGGAAACTCCTGAATCTAAAGCAGTTTGAGTTCTTTTTAGATCAAGTCTTCTGGTCCTTTACACACTCCATGCTTAATTTTCTCTCCAGTCACTATTTCCTCCCAAAATTTCTTTCCAAAAAGCATTCCTTGGTCCTCTCCAGGACTAGCTGGTAGTCTTGTTGACACTCTCACCATACCCAGAATGTTCTCTGTCACCTCACTTTTCTCCGCATTGTCCCTCTAGACTACCTTTCTCAAGCTGAGTTCCTCAGGAGAATTAGCCCTAAGGCATTCATTGTGTCTAACAAACTCACGTCTCTACTTTACATCAGGTATAGCACTATTCAAATACCACCCTTGCTCCCAGCAGTCCTCACGTCTGTTTCTATGTTCTGTGCTGGTATTCCTGACTGGATCTCTAAGATCACCCACAATAACTGGTTCACTCTCCACATACATCCAATGGCAAAGTAGCATAATGGCCCACTACATTCCCCCTGCTATCAATATATATTCCAAGCCACTGGTCTGGGTTGTTTTCCTCTGTACCAATCTATAAGGCATCTCCTTTATTTCTGACTCTGTATTCATTTCATATTTGTAGCCTTGCATTTTGTCCCTTGCCTCAAGCACCAACCTTTAGTTGATGACTACTAAATGCTAGGACATCACGTACCCTGATACTTTGTCCAGAGACACATCAATCCCCATTTGGCTTTCAAAGAACTTAAGAGGGGCATGCATAGTGGTATATGTCCGTGATCCAAGCACTTGGGAGGTGGAGATGTAAAGATCAGGAGTTCAAAGCTAGCCTCAGCTACATAGTGAGTTGAAGGCCAGCCTGAGCTATATGAGACCCTGTCTCAAATAAAGATAAAAAGGGGATGAGTAGAGAGATACTTGTCCTTTTCCTGATCACTGCAAAGAGCAATTCAAGTTACCACTGCTAAATAATGACAAAGGCCTTAAGCATGAGAGCAGAGCCTAAGGTCAGTAGAGGAGAAACAGAATGAGAAGCTGGACTGAGCCATACTGAACAGAGAGCCATGTCAGAGAGTAAAGTTGGACAATGTGGCCTCTATTCCAAAATATATCACTTAAAGAACATTATCTGCAAGATTCATTTCTAGCCTGATCAGAAAATACCTAAAACAGACCATCAATATGGTTCAGAGGGTAAAGATACTTACAACCAAGACTAAAGACCTGATTTCAATCCCTGGGACTCACATGATGGAAGGAAAGAACATGGCACATGCATTCACATGTATGTACACACACACACACACACACACACACACACATACACAAATACATACATACATACATACATACATACATACATACATACATACATACATACATAAAACAAAAAGGTTTTACAGGACCTAAAGCTGTGGTAAATACATCCAGGTTTGTTGGGTTGTTTGTTTTGTTGTTGTCGTTGTTGTTGTTGTTGTTGTTGTTGTTTGAGAGTCTCTCTTGTAGCTCAGGCTAGCATGTTGTCGTTGTTGTTGTTGTTGTTGTTGTTGTTGTTGTTTGAGAGTCTCTCTTGTAGCTCAGGCTAGCACTGAACTCCCTCTTCAGTCAGGAATGACTCTGAACTTCTGATCCTCCTACTGTTTCATCCTGAGTTCGTAGATTATAGGCCTGTGCCACCCTGGCCTGCTTGATGTGAGGCTATGGATCAAGCCCAGTGCCTTGCTCACTCTAGGTGATAACTTTACCAACTGAGCTATTAATATATCCTCAGCCCCCAGAATTCTTAATAGACTTTAAATTAAATGTTCTCACCTTACTACAGAGAAAATACAGAAAAAAGAGAGAGAGTGTGTGGGGCAGTGATCTGTGACAGGCAATCTGGCACCCGGTTGAGCACAGGCATAAAATCTGGGTGACCCAGCGGAACAATCCGCAAGGGACCAGAAAACGTTATGCCAACGTTCCCGGGAAGCTTTTGGCTCCAGTCAGGGTCACACACCGCCCCTCCTCAGGTAGAGGCATGGCCACACAGCTCCAAGCCATCCCCATGTTAATGAGACACCTAGAGGCTTAGCCACGCCCCTTCCCAGTTACTATATCTGCCTCACATCTCCCAGAGGCCACAGGTACAATTCCATCCATGCCACTCTCCACAATGAAAATAAACGTCTTAGAATTATGGACTGTCTCTTCATCTGCCATGGGAAGCAAGAGATCCAGCCCTCAATTAAGGGGCTGCATCTAATCTCTCTCCAAGGGCTTCCCAGCACTCCCAGATGGTACCCATTCACCCAAGCCTAAGCAGCTAGCCCAGCGCCCCAAGCCACCGAAACCCAGCTGCACTCTGGCTAGCCCGTCTGCAGCACCCTGCAGCAACTGTGGTGCCCCAGGTTAGAGAACCCACGGAGATGACTGCTGTGTTCCCCAGGAATGGCCTCCTCCCCCACCCACGGGCAGGGCCCACAAAGGCTTCCTACAGCCCCCACCTGCCCGTGGGACTGTGTGGGAAGATGTGCAGCCACTTCCCACGTGTCTCCTGTCCCACTCAGAGCTGCAGTGCCCGGAACAGACACGTGGGGCTTCTTTCCACCATGGCAGGTTTGTTCCAACAAGAGAGAATACAGAACCCAGACAACTAATTCCTAAGAACCTACAGAGACAGAGACTTCTTAACATTTTCTGACTTAAAATCTAAAGACTCAAGAAAATTCAAAGTTGAATTAGTAGATTTTGGAACAGATTCAAAGGAGTCAGACATTTTCTAGCATAGTCTACATACTTTTTAGAAATGAGAAAAAGATACCTGTATCCCGGCTCACCAGGTTTGTTCGTTTGTTTGGTTGGTTGGTTTGTTTTGTTTTTTGTTTTTCGAAACAGGGTTTCTCTGTGTAGCCCTGGTTGTCCTGGAACTCACTCTGTAGACCAGGCTGGCCTCGAACTCAAGAAATCCACCTGCCTCTGCCTCCCAAGTGCTGGGATTAAAGGCGTGCACCACCACTACCCAGCTCTCACTAGGTTCTTTATAGGGCAGAAGCAAGCTCCTTCATGAGGTATAATTACAACCTCTACAACAGAGATGGAAACTACAGCTTAATAGCCCAAATCTTGTAATTTCTATAAGCTGTGTTGAAACACAGCTATGCATGTTCATTTACATATGGTCTTTCATTGATTGTAGGAAATAAAAACAGTAAAGAAGCTGTGATCGATCTAGAAGGCCCATAGTCTAAAATGTTTGCTATCTAGCCTTTTCCAGTTTGTCAACTCCTCCTGTACAAAGTTCCTATGCCCCCCAAAATTGTTCATTGTGATATCTCCCTTATCCTGGCCAACTGCTCTGGGTGCATTTACTTCTGAAACCTTTTCTGGCTTTCTCTGGCTTGCTTTCAGTCCTGTGGACCAAGTCCTACATCTCCAGCCTCTTCCAGCTTCTGTCATTGTGTCTGTCTATTCTCAGTGCTCTGTTTTCAAACTCTAACTTTGTATCTCTGTTGAGATTTTCCTAATTAAATATAAATAATGAAATAGAAATTGTACATTTTTCACATAGGCTACTTGAGCAAGAATCCCAACTTAAAACACTCTATTTAACTTTCTACCATCTCAAAGCAGCAGTGCCCATCAGCTACTTGTCCCTTATTCTGAGATCACTGGTCTTTCTGGGTCTTCATACGCACTCCTTGACTAAAAGTGCTTTGGTTCCTGCCTTCTTACTCCACCAAAACTTCAACAATCAATATCATAGATGGTCCATATTAACCAAAACTCTGCATTCCTCCTTCAGATGTTCCCTGTCCTCATTCCCAGGACCACATTCTCTCCTGGTGTACTCCATGTGTCTTTCTACCCCGGCTTTCACTTCTGCTTCACTGAATGCTTTTCCCTGCAAATATACTATGCTTCAGTACTCCTCAGGTTCCATACTTCTTTAATCTCTTCATAAAATCTCCATTTAATGAAGTGCCACTGAGATCAACCAAACATCTACTTCTAGTCAAGGTCTCATACCTTAGCTCTAAATCCTAAGGGAAAGCTCCCTTCTAGCTTTACTAATTTACATGTTCCTGCGCATGTCAAACTCAAGACCAAATGAACTCTTCCTGCCTTAGCCTCTGAGCCTGCTCGCTTTTCTAGATCCTACCATAGCAAATAATGCTTGCTATTCCCTCATTCACCTAAGCACAAAGTGTAAGACTCATCCTAGTTTCTGCCTTCTACTTCATTTACTATATCCAATCACCATGTTTACTCAAGCCTAAACTCAACTCCTCAAATTCTTCAATGCCATTGTGGCTTATCATCCCTCCTTAAGGCTCTCTGAACAAATGTCCCATCAATCTCCCACCGTTTTCCCCTTCCCTTTAGGTCATGCACCCAACCAGCTAGAATATTTTAATATGCAAATATGACTCTCCACTCTCCAGGGAAGTCTTTGGCGCTCCAATGCTTGCATGTTAATATTAGATGTTCTTACACAGCAAGACATTTCAAGATCTGACACCACTCCTCACGTTTTATTTACCAGCCTCACCTCTTCTCTTGCATTTTAAGTTTCAAAGCACTAAAACATATCTCCAATTCTACCATTATTTTCTCAATAGCCCATTGCACAAAATATTTCTGCCTGGTATATATTACCTAAGTTCATAAGACAGTAGTGTGTGCGTGTGTGTGTGTGTGTGTGTGTGTGTGTGTGTGTGTGTGCGCGCGCGCGCACATGCATGTGCGCTACATTATTACTGGATAAGGTAGACCTATTGGCTTTTTAAAATAAAAAAGAGAATCTGAACAACAGGAGGAGGAGGCAGCAGTACTATACCCTTAGAGATACTTTTATGCTTTGTAAGTATTACAGATAAATCCCAGTATATTTCTTTAAAATATAACATTTTTAGCCTCCTACTTATTAAAACTATACTGTTGCATCATCAACTCAATTTGAAAAACAACAAAATTACTTTGTATCACCGAATGTACTTTAAAGTGTGATTACCTAACCAAGGGTGACCTTGAAGAGCATCTGGATCACTGAATTCTGTTTTCATTAATTGGAATGAATTTGCAGTAAGTGGTGTAGAAGCTCATCCCACGAGCACTGGCATATATTTTCAAATGGCTACTCAGCATGCAACATATAATGAGTATAATTAATCCAGTGTGACAGCCACAAACACCATTTGGCAAACAGATCCTGCTACCCCTGCCTACACACTCTTAGGAGGACTGCACCTCTTGTTCCTCTTCTGGTTAGGTAGAGCCATTCTGACCAACAAGTAGAAATGACCCCACCATTTCTAGACCAGGTATTTTAAATGTTGGTTTCCTTCTGCCATAGGAGTACATGGCAAGAGGAATATATGGCCACAGTTCTATCTAGTCTAAGCTCTGGAGTAAAGATAATACAAAGCAAAAATACTGGAGGATTTTGCTGGGGAAGAGTATCAGTAAGATATAAATCACACTGTCCCACACTATAAGCTTACCTACCAGGTAGACTATTTAGCAATCAGATATTCTAAGACACCAGTATTTTTTATCTCCTGTGCACAATTGTTATCAGTAGCAAACTGAAGGGCTACAAGTAGTACATTTTGAACTATGTGATCTTGGACAAAGGATGGCTTTATAGTTTACATTTCTAGAAATAACAGTAATAAGTATCTCACTTTTAGAGCACTCATATGTCATTTTTGCCATAGCTTGTCTACGTTAACTCATTCACTTCAATGAATATGGATTTCACCATGGAATTAAGGAGGAATGAAATTCATTTTTAACATATAATCCTAAAATACTGAGTTTTCCAGCACAAATAAGCTGCTCTATCCTTAAATGATACATTCTTTATTTCAGACATTTCAACCTGAATTACAGAGATCTGAAGACATGTTTAAAACAGGCAAGAACCTGAAGTATTTGAGCCCAGAGTTGGCAAACATTGAAGAAGAAAAGATGACTGTTAAAAATAGGTTTGTGTACATAAGAATCTGAGGAAAACCTGGTCATGGGAGCTGATACCCCGACCCACTGTACCAGTCCAGGTGGAGGTTCCCAAACCTGCCCTCCATCATTAAGTACCTTCCAAGTCCTTTCTGGGACCGCCATGAAGGCCAAGAAAGCAAACAGTTCTAAGAAATCCTAATTCTATTGGAACTGACAACAATCCAGAACGATAGTGGTTATGTAAGAGATTGGATTAAATATAATCGAGCATGATGGGTGCGTATTTAAAGAACTTGGAAGACAAAACTTTCAAACAATCACTTGAAGTAAACGTTGATTGTCAAAGGAAACAATTTACTGTACTGCTCCAAAGTCTTGTGACCCTGAAAAGGTTTGGAACAGCCACTGAAAATTAGGGATTAAATGTACACTTTGATTTTTGTGTTTGTTTCATTGAGAACAATAGCAGCACTCCTACCAGTGCTTCCTTTATTCTTTCAAACTCAAGCTATGTCTTCCTGAGCCAATCTTCTCTTCAAGTATTCACTGAGCTCTAGCAGCTTAGGCATCAGTACCCTGCACAAAAGTCAGCTGCTCAGTAAGTGCACAACAGACATGCTGGCGAATGTGCAGTAACTGTGCACAGTTATACTCTGTCACTGTAAGCTGAGTGACCCACAAGTGTCCTGAGAGGGATCTAGACTTAGCCAGCACAATAGCTGCCTGGTTTCCTCCCACTTGTCCTCTCACACTAATGTCAGGGACCAACAATACGTGAGATGATTTGTGGTAACTAAGTGAATCAGTCTCTAGCATGAGGTGTCCAGGAGGTATCAATATATCAAGTAGACCATGGCCTGTCTTATCACACTTTTAATATTCAATCAAAAGAATGCAAACGCTAAGTCCCAGTGAACAAAACTTGCACTTGAACTCTCTCTCTCTCTCTCAGTCAAGTTCTGTTTCCCACTGTATTATCTGACTGAGTCTAATTTTGTCAGCCTCCTATACTCTAGTTTTCTTGGAGTTGATTACTATGGCTTCATCAGCTAAGCTGCTCACTCAGTTCCAGTCAAGCTCATAGAAGGGCTTCCTTCTCAACCCATCATTCAGAACCAAGGCACCAGATCCTGTGCCCCAAGCATCCTTTGCTGTAACCAAAGAATCCCAGAATTCTGCCTCTCAGAATTCTACTTCTGCTCTGGACCATGCTCCCTGTTTGTGACTCCCTGTGCTCCAAGTAGGGTGACTGGCACTAAGACTCAAGTGCTACATCTCTGGAATGACATCTCCACAACTTCCTATTTGCTCCTTGAAAATCTGTACTGTGTCGCTTGCCATCTGCTGCCACTGAGCCAAGACAGCATCTAGGTCCATCAGCCTTTTATCTGCTGTGACCAGTGCACGATGGCTCTTGCTTTAGGTTTCACTGTCAGGTCAGCTGTCAGGTACCTGGTAAGGCTTGGGAGCCCATTACCAACACCTGCCTCAGCAAAACCCTAGGAGGCCACCACACCTCCTAGTCCTCACACAGCTACCAGAGCTCTCAGTAATTTCCCCTAAATTATTTTCTGAGACTGACACCAGGCTTCAGACATTCCAACTAATAAAGCCAACTTCATTACTCATGGTGGCAACTTGAGATGCTATCTAATGCTAAAACATATGGTTTTTTTTCTAAATCCAGGCAAATTCTATGGTACAGACAATACTCATCTACAGATCAAATAACTCCATTGATTACTCCTGGATTAACAAATATCAATGAGATAATAAAATCAGGAGACATAAATCTGAACCCAACTTACTCCTTAATTATATTAATATTAATTAATTACATTAAGATATGTAAGCCCCATTTTTTGCATTCATAAAACTGAGGTAGAGATACTAAAGAAGAGATGTAAAATACACTACCTGCTACTAGAGCATACATAAAAATGTTGCCAATTGTCAGGCTTATATATGTTTCTTTGTAGTATACTATACTGGAGTATTAAGAGACGGAAAATAACAGGATATATTTTTTTATTGTTTAAAAGATGGACAGAGGGCCAGGGAGATGGCTCAATGGGTAAAAGTGTTTACTGTGCAAACCTGACAACCTGAGCTCGGATCCCCAAAAAACGTATTACTAAAGTAAATAAGTTTTAAAAAGCTAGTCTCAGTAATACAAGCATCTGTAACCCCACAGAGATTCTACAGAAAGGTGGGAGCCAGGAGTCAGAGTCGAGAGAACCTCCACAAGCCCACCAGCCAACCAACCAGACTCACAAAGTGGTGAAAAGACCCTGACTCAAAGAAGGCAGAAAGGCAAGAACCGAAACCTGAGCTTGTCTACTGACCTCTACATGTACTCCATCACACACACACACACACACACACACACACACACACACACACACACACACACACACACACATCACTTACATCACACATGCAAAAAAGATGAAGGATAAGACTGAATAGTAGTTATGAAGGATGAATATTTTAAATTGAGAAAAGGATGAGAAGACAGAAAAATCAAAGAAAAAATCCAAAAAACAAATATTTTTATGTGTGTGTGTGTGTCTACACACGTTATACACATGTGTGGTCTAGTGGACCTGCTGGAGGGCACCAATGTGGAAGACAAAGGTCAATGTCAGATGTCTTCCCCTAGCCCTTTCAGCTTCATCATGTTGTGTTGTGGTGGTTGTGGTTGTTGTTGTCTTTGGAGACAATGTCTTTCTATGTAGCCTTAGTTGCCCAGCAACTATGCAGAACAAGCCTCAAATTCAAAAGATCAGCAGCCCACCTCTGCTTCCCAAGTGCTAGGTTAAGGACGTGCACTACCACACACAGCCCTCGACCTTACTTTTTGAAACAGGTCCTTTAGCTGAAGCTGGAGCTCGACATTCCAGCTAGACAGACTGGACAACAAACCCCTGACACCTCGGTCTCTGCTGCCATCACCCTACCCCACCCCCAGCACTGGGGTTTACCGAGATGCACTGGTGTACCCGTTTTGGTTTGGTTTGGTTTTGGTGGATGCTGAGGATCCAAATCCAGGTCTTGAGGCTTACGTAGCGAGCACATTACCAATCAAGTCATCTCCCCAGCCCTAGCAAACATATCTAATCAAAGCAGGATCTCAGGGGACTGTAGGAGCTGCCAGGGACACTGGCTCCCACAAAGGACAGGGTCTTGAGAGCAGGTAGACCCCCTCTTCTTCAACATGCCTGGGAGAGTCCGTAGAGGGACTTCATTTGGCCAATACTTCAACCCACATGCTCTTCTCTGAAACCTCATGTTTCCATAACCCTCTCCTGACTCATTCCCATCCTGGAATAAAACAAACGTTCTCACCCCTCAAACCTGAATTCTAATGTAACCTTTATGCCGCCTTCCCCAACTGTCTGAGTTTGCTGCTCAAACGATGATGTATTTCTTTCCATGTTGTGAACCTTACCATAATTCTTTCCATTCCCTTCTAAGCAGCCCATGAGCCACGGAAGGGCAAACCTATTCTGGTTACATCTCCAGGATCTAGCCCGGGGCCAGACAAATGGGAGAAGCCTCTGGTTACCCAGTGCAGGTCCGAGGAGAGTCAGGACCAGTGCTTGGGCATGACTCCCACCATCATCACCCACTGGGACACCTGAGGAAAAAGGGCCCAAGTCAAGAGACCCTGATTCTACCCCTGGCTCTGCTCAAAACTCTGTTCAAACACACATCCTCACAGTATCTTAGTTCCACAACTGGCAAAATAAAGAAATTATCATTTGTCCCACAAACATCCTTCAGTAGATGTCTCTTATATACAAACACTAAACATGTGAAAGAATTCTGAAATTAAAATTGTTATATAAGAGTAAATTATTTTTATGATTGCCTCACAGCTTGATACTTTTATAGCTATCTATTTTGCCAAAAAGCAAAATAGCATGCTGTGAAATAAATTGACTATTTACTACTATAACTAAAAGAACCGTTGTTTTTCTCTAAAACCCTAAAGGCACTGTAGTTTACATAACCAAGAGAGTGAACACAGCGAGCATAAAGAAGCAAAGACAAATAAGCCAATTAATTCGCATTCACTTACACTACTAACTAGAGATCCCTTTTAATAACAACATATTTTTATACTAACAAACCTAGGATACAACTGGCCAGCATGTTTTGAGGTGCCTATATTATACATGACAGGAATTTCTAGTGCCTGTCTGAATATTCTCCTCTCTCTAGTTTGATTCTGTCACCAACAACTGTCACAGCAAATAGACCCCCAAGTCCTTCAAACTGAGAAGCTGAAATACATGGACCAATGAGGCCTAAGAGATATGCCTAATGGAGCTTATCTGAAAAGAACCAAAGCTGGCATCAGCAGCCCCTGCGAAGACACTTGGGACTCTACAGACACAGAACAAGCAACCAGAGTGGCCTCCAAGTCTTAAACGTCTTAAAGTTAAGAAGCACATGCACATCAAAACTGCCACTCAAGAGCGTAGCCCCTATGGCCCTACACCAGTCCTCAGTAGCAATTACAAGGGGATGCTCCTTGCAGACAAGCCTATGATTGTCCATGTCAATCTCTGTTCATTAGGATGTTACCAATAGACAGAGGGCGCAAAGATCTAGCCTGGGACTCAGTGGCCCAGCCACAACTTTAATAGCCACACTGCTCGCTCAACTACCTTCCTCCACCAAAAAGAGCTTAGATCCAAGAACAGTAACACCTCTCTGCTTCTTTTATTTTCCTTCCTGCTCCACAGAGTAAGTCTTTTACTCACAGTGTGACTCCCTAAACAAGAGAATCAACATGGCTTGGAAACTTACTAGAAATGCACAATTTTGGGCACCACCTAGGCCTTACTGAAGTAGAATTTTTATTTATCAAAATCCCAAGATAAATAATTTGTAGGCTAAAGACAGGCCCAAGCCTAAGGCCTGACATTCCCACCTCCATCTTTCTCAAAGAAAAAAAAAAGCTCACAAGCTTTTCTGCTGAGTGCCATCTCCTCTCTCAGCTGCCTCTAACCTCTAGAGTCACTCAGTACCACAAAGGACAGTAGCTGCTATGCCCCTTGATAAGACACCTATACCACCCTCCAGGTAAACAAGGCAGCCTCTAAAGCCATGGGTTCCAGAGGTCTCTGGCCCTTGTAAGTCAGAGGTTTGTCTATGCTGCATAGACAACTCAATGACTGAGGCTAGTACTCAGCACTCAAATTCAGGAACTCTTATTCTTTTGACTTCTAAGCTGTCACGGCTCATTCTAGCCCCTGGAAAACTTTCCTCCACAATAGGGACTGCTGAAAAATTCAGAGAGGAACAGTTGAGAACACGAACAACCTTCTGCATTTCCAGAGCTTTGCTGCTGCCTTGTTTTAAATATGTCAGCTCTACAGTGGAGGAATACAAAGCATATTTCAGCTTATACTAGGTATGCCCTTGAAGCAAATGTCTCTCATTCTGGCCTCTTTGGGCTCAGCTGCTCCTTGTATCCCTGAGGACAAAAACTACTGACACTCTCTCTCTTGCTGACTCTCCAGTAAGCTTCATCCTGCCAGCCAGCCAAGAGAGATTAGTAGCAGCAAAGTATATTCAAAAGCACATGCCTATAATCCTAGGACTCAGAATGCTAAGGTAGGAGGGCAGTGACTTTAGTCAACCTGGACTACCCAAAAAGACTCTGTCTCAAAAACCAGACAAAAAAATTACACCCTCTTCTCTACACAGAGAATGGACTACAAGAGCCTGAGTTTGTTGACTCCATCTTACTGTACCTGTGTTCTCTATATCCTCGGATTGCACTAGCCCCTTAGCTACACCAGGCATAATCTGGCCATCATGGTTTTGTGCCCATATGACAGGGAAGATGGGCCTTTCTATGCTGTCCTCACCTAACCTCTAAATGGTGGCTCACACAAGAACTTAGGATTCAAGTTTCTCCCTTTCTTTGGCTGTGACTCCACATAATCCTCCTGCCAATGTTGCTATAAACACATGTATATGCTCATGACTCCCAAAAATACATGTCTAGTTTCTATTTCTTTCTAGAACTCCAAACTCATTTTTGCAAAGCACTTTATTTTCAGTACTTTCTATAATATTATTGAGGTAAAGTTAACACATAATAAACTATATATACTAAAAGTACAAAGTGATGAGCTCTAAAATAAACAAGCCATTAACAATTCCACAAAAATGAATGAATATATGCACTTCTCCTACTCCCACCCTAAGCTACCACTAGTCTTTCTTCTGTCACAATTAGTCTGTATTTCTAGATTTTTATACAAATCAAATCACAGGGAACATTCTCTCCCTTACCTTGTTTCATTCATCATGATTACTCTGAGACCGATGTATCTTGTGGTACGTGTCAGCCATGCTCTGGCTTACTACTAACTGTACTGAATGGACACACCACGATCAGGTTGCTCACTCACATAACGATGCATGTGTGTTTCCGCCTCGGAGTTAAAACATTTGTATATATTCATTTATAAGACTTAATGTGCCAATAATTTCATTTCACTAAGGAGAGAATGGCTGAATCATGTATTAGTCATATGCTGAACAGTTTAACCAACTACCAAACTCCTGTCCAAAGGAATTTTCGCATCAGCAATACTAGTTACTCCATAACCTCACCAACACATGGTCAATCTTGTTAACTTTAGCTCTTCCCGTAGATCTGTAGTATCATGAAATTTTACTTCGTATTTCCTTAATGATTAATTATGTTGAATATCTTTTCCCACGTTTACCATCATATAGCTTTAGTAAAGCTGTTCAAACATTTAATGCATTTTGTAATTGAGTTATTATTGAATTACTATTTCTTTATATTCCAAATAAAAGTTCATAGTCAGAATATGTTCTTTGCAACCTTTCCCTTCATATGTGACCTCCCTTGTTTTATTTAAAACAGTGGCTCTTGAAGAACAAAGTGTATGGTTTTGATGTAATCAAATTTATTGACTTTTTTTATACTTTCTAGTTTCTTTTGTTATACTTAAGAAATATTGGCCAAATCTGATGTCTAAATCTGGAAATCTAAAAATTTTGACTTAGTTTTCTTCTAGCAAATTGGTATTTTTACATAAACATTTGAATCTGATTCATTTCTAACTTCTGTTTCCTTCTTTTGCTGGTTCCTATCTTGGCCGTAGTACAGACTGAACCTAGAGTCAGTTACAGGTGTGCTCCTTACAGCCCTTGGTGTTTCCACATTCATCCTGTGAAAGGCTGGCCTTAAACTCACTATGCAGTCCAGTCAGGCCTCTAACCTGAAATACTCCTGCCTCAGCTTCCCAAGGAAGCTTTCTCTGTATATCCTGTATTATATATCCCCGTATATAGTAAGGGGCAAAGTTAATTTACTTTTATATGTCTATAAAACTAGCAGAGAACATTTGTTGGAAAAAGATAGCTTTTTCATTAAATTACCTTAGTAATTCATGGAAAATAATCAAAGAATATATGAGTCTATTTCAGGGTTTTCTCCTTTGTCCTACTTACCTTCATATCCACCTTAATTCTAACAGCATACCTAGTCATGCTTATAGAAGCTTTTAACAAAGGTCTTGAAATCTCCAATTTTGTTCTTTGTTTGGGTCTTCTAGATGCTTTGAGCTTCCACATAAATCTGAAAAGCTGCTTGTAAATCCTTTAAAGAGACTGCTGATATCATGGGGCAGTGCATGAAATCAGTGTGACCTGTTTGGGTAGAACTGGAATCTTAAGATTATTGACTCTTTCTATTTCTCCCCACTCCCTGCATCCTTAATTTCTCTCACTGATGATTCATAGTTTTAGAGTACACTGCTTATATTTTTGGTCAATTTTCTCCCTAATTGTGTCATAGTTTTATCCTATTATAAATAGCATTTTCAGAAATTTCTAATTTCCTGTTTTTCATTGTCAGCAAGTAGAATTACAAATAAATGAATTTTTATATAAACTTGTTCTTCAATCTTGATAACTCACTTCTATCATCTTTTTCAACAGACTCATTAGAACTCTATACAGAGAGAACCATGTAGTTAGATAATGAAACAATTTTTGTAAGTAGTGTTTGGTTCTACCCTAGGTCTCTAAGACCTCTAGTTTCCAGACCTTAGATATCCAGACACTGGTTAGAGGAGAAATGGAAGGGAAGCAGCAGTTAGGATATACTGTATGAGAAAAGAATAAGAACAAACATCTACATCCCATAACTGTTCATGATAAAAATTTGCAGCAAACCAGGAATAGTGGCCATGTCATGAACTGAGAACACAGAGAATGTGTAGAAGACATTACAACAGTATCATAGTGTCTTAGTGGTGAAGGGATCTGCCTTCAAAACTGAGAGGAAGCAGGAGTGCCCTTGTCATCCTCCTCTTAGTGGGTAGGACAGATTCTCACTGTGTAGGCCGAACTCAGAATCCAGCTGCCCTAGGCTCTTCAGTACTACAATTTTTATCATGAACAGTTATGAAATTTTGTCAAATGCATTTTCTATGTATACTGACTTGATTCAACTATGGTGTAAGACTTAGTTTGTTAAATGGTGGGCTATAAAGATTGCTTTTCAACATTAAGCCAACTTTGCATTTCTAGGACAAGTGCCACGCATTCATGTTCTATTCTTAGTACATGTTCCAAGAGTCTCTTTGCTAATATTTTGTTGGGTACTTGTTCACCTGTCTTTATGAGAGGTATTCATCTTTAGATCTTTTATGTTGTTTCTTACTCTGGTATTTCACAATGGTGGTCTTGTAGAATGAAGGAAAAGGGGTAGCTCCTTGTGTAAGACAAGGACTATTTCTTCTTTAAATATTTTGCAGGGTTTACCAGTAAGTGAGATCATCTAGGATGCTGAAGTTTTTTTCAATAATATATCCAGGGAAACCTCAGCTTGGGCCACAGGGCCCCACAGCTAATCAGCCCAGGGACAAACATCCCTCTCAGGAGATCACAAGACCCAGCAGAGGGCCAAAGACACGCCCCACAGCTCACCAGGTACTGCCCCGAAACCATGAGACACAGGGACCGAGGTAGGCGGGCCTAGAAACCCCCCTGAATCCCAAAAGCGGGCGGCTGTGGCAGGAAACTTCTGCCTGGGACACTAGGATTCCATAGACAAGCAGCCCCGGGAGAAAATTCTCTCTCCCAGGAACAAGGAAAAGCCTCTAGCAGGGGCAAAACAAGCCCCAGAGCTCAAGGACTCCACCCGCTTTCCGCGGGCCACAGAGACTGAAGGTCAGCAACTTCCAGGACCAAGATCAGACCTGGTGCCACAGCTCTCCAAACCCAAACACCTCTCAGAGAGAGCTGGTCTTCAAGGAGTACTGACACAAAGACCTGCAGGAGGGGCAAGCCACAACCAGACAGAGTAAGATCAGCTAACAACAGAGTCAA
>CM052709.1:75780809-75814305 GCA_028551405.1 Uromys caudimaculatus | reverse complement strand
AGTAACCGCTGGACTGAGAGTGAGGTACCAGATGGAGGGATTGGAGAAAAGTCTGAAGGAGCAGAGGGAATTGGCAGCCCCATGGAGGGAGCAAGAGCGTCAATGGGCCTGACCCTCCCCCTGGTCGTCCTCTAGTTCAGACCACTAACCAAAGAACACACATCTATTGACCCATGATTTGGACTACATATGAGGCAGAAGAATCACCTTGATGGCCACCAGGGAGAAAGGAGAGGACTTTGGGCCTGAGGGTGCTAGTGGCCCCAGTAAAAGGGAATGTCAAGGTGGGAATATGGTGATGGGTGGGCAGGTAGGTGGGAGGAGGAATTCCCTCACAGAGGCGGGGAGGGGGAGGGGACACGGGGTTTCCAAAGAAGAGGGGAATCATCGGAAATGTAAATAAAGTATCAAAAATAAAAAAAAAAAAGAAAAAAAAAAGAAAAAAAAATATCCAAAAAGGAAACTATTAGTAAGACTACACTAGTGATGTTTACAGCAATGCATGCTTTTCCTCACTGTCCCCCATTTCAGCTAATGACATCACAATCCCTTTGCTTAAATACAAATGTACTGGCTGTTTGCACCTCCTGTCTCCTTGTCCTTCTCTCACAGCTGCCTTCATCCCTGTCTGCTCTGTCTTCACATGCCAACTTCTCTCCACCTCGGCTCTCATGGCCCAGTCTTAGCCTCCACACTGGCTACCTGTAACATGTAACTTGTTCCCCACTGCAGTCAATGTTCAAACAATAGCCAGGATAGTTTCTGGTTTGATTTCTTCCATTTTTACAGCCTAACTGTAAAAGAAAACCAGTAAGTTTGTCCACGAAGCCTGAACTGTACCGACTGCAGGAATGCTATCTGTTTTGCCAAACCCTTTGCTGCTTAACTAGCTCTAGCAGCGTGGGCACTCACAAAATCAGACTTCTAGATTCAGGCTCGGTGGCATGGTCCTTAAATCTCAGCACTAATTATATATTGCTGTGTGTCTCGGTACAGGAAGCAGAAGTGGATCCACCATTTCTGTGGATTTGTTGGTCCAGCTCTCACGGTATAGGGTATAGGAAATTAATAAATTAGTTCACACTTGACAAGACCCTACAAGCACTCTTCTTATCCAAAAGAATATGATTAATCAGTGCAAGGATCTGACAAGGTAGATGAACTGGAGAGTGACAGAGAAAGAGAGAGAGAGAGAGAGAGAGAGAGAGAGAGAGAGAGAGAGAGAGAGAGAGAGAGAGAAAGAGAGAGGTGCTTCAAATCCCTATTCAATAGCCTTATTCAGAGGTAAAACTCAGTTTTACCTTGGGGTCCAAGGGGCCCATAACCCACAACACACACACACACACACACACACACACACACACACACACACACACACAAAATGCCTAAGCACACCATGGAATACACAATACACTATGAAGAAAATAATTAGAAAAGGAAATTTAAACTCACCTTCCACTGGTCCTCAGGAAGCAGTTTTACGACCACAAGGTCCCCATTTAAGGCTCTATTACGAGCAACAACTCCATCAATAAAAATGTCCCGATCACCATCCTGAGTTGGAGGGAGAAATAAAGGAAGTCAAGTTACCAAGGCCTGGAGCCAAAATGTATTTCCTTAAAAGTGTTTATACTCTAAATCTGTCTGCTAACTTAACAAGAACACTACTCCATAGCCTAAAACAAATCTAAAGGGAACTAAGTCTCTCCTGATTAAAAAAAAAAAAAAAAAAATACCAATGCAAACCTAAGAACAGACTAGCAGAGGCTAAAATCACCAAATACTTAAAGAGATCTACTAAAGGCAGACAAAAACAAAGAAAAGCACATTTAAAAAAAAAAAACTAAGACTGGAGACTGATTACTAAGATGAAAAAGATGGTATTCTTATGTTATCCCTTTTAGCTTTAGAGTGGAAAAAGAAAAATCTCCAAAGAAAGAAGAAAGAGATGAAAGGAACAAGAACTCAAGATTAATTTAACAGATATATATGTAAATACTTACATATAATTTTAAGTAAGCATAAAAAAATATGATTCCATAAGGAATCACATTTAAAATATCAGTGCCAGAAAACAAGAAACCTCCTTTTGAATTGTTGGTCAAGAGAGTCCAAAAGACTCTCAAAATAACATATGCTATTGCTGTTGCCCTAAACTGCCTCCCAGAAATTGAAGGTCAATCCCTATTGCTTTAGGACATCACATACTTCAGATACAGGACAACTTAATGACTGGCAGGAGAGAGTGAATCAGCCTTCCCCTCCAATGAACATCTCAACTGCTTACCCAACAATCTAAACACATACACACCACCAAATGGACTCAGCAGGTTATATTTATGCATTTATATATACAAATATATGAGTATATACCTGCACATATATACATATAAACATATAAGGTTATGCATTTGAGGAGTAATGAGAAGACTCAGGAGAAATTGGAAGGATGAGAGGGAAAGGAAGTAATTTAAATATAGTACTCATACATGAAATTTTAAATGAAAATAAATTAAGATTCATCTTTAAACCTCCTATCTCCTGACTTCAGAGCATGGTAAGCTCTAGACCATAAGCATGAAGCATTGACACCTTAGGCATGCTCAGTCTCAGAGCCAGAAAGGCCCTAAGTAAGTGGTATGGTGCCCAGCAAATCTACTTCAAAAATCTAATGGGTGCCAGAGTGTTCTTGATAAAATCAGTTAAATGCAAGAAATAGCTAAGGAAAAACAAGTTTTGGGGGATCAGAGGCCAAGATAAAAATGTCTCCTCAACAAACATGTACTCTTCTTTAGTCTTCCAAGTCATCGTGTTCCTTTTCAGAGAATAAGAGAGAAGTTAATGTTGGCTTTCCTTACAGGAGCTGATAGCAAAAGTGTCTAGAAAGTCACTGTTTTTGTAATACAGACACTATATACTGTTAATATTTAATATTCAAATAATTTGAGTACTATAAAATTCTAGTCAAAACTGACATTCCAAAATTGCCAACCCCACCTCAAAAAAAAAAAAAAAAAAAAAAAAAAAAAAAAAAAGATTTTAACCACTTAGCATGTTTCATAGTTCCCAGTTACAAACAAATTTGAAATATTTTAAAACAGATTTTCTATTCAATTTCCAGTCTAGTGATGACTGGCAGCTGTGGCCTACACTCTGCCAAACCTGACACCACCCTCGCTCCTAAGGAACAGCTACTGTGTTAGCCACAAAGAATTAAGGCAGTTCGACCCTGTGATGAGCTTCTCAGAGAAACAGAGATAAATAGAACAGAGGTAAATAGAACGTGAACAACACAAGTGTGACCCAACACCACCAACTGTTGCCTTCTGCAATGTATTTAAAGCACCCTGATCTTACGAACAGCCCTCCAATGAAGAGAGCTGCTCAGAGGTCATCCTAACCCATTCTCATGTAACAAAACAAAAGCAATGCAATGTCTCCTCAACAAGCAGCTGTACTCATCCTTTAGTGGCTCAGAAATTAAAAGATTAGATGACTAGACTTTAACTTTACTGTCTTAAAGAACCAAGAAGAGAGAATGAGTAGACTCTAAGACAACCCCTAGCTACTGTATCACTATTCAATTCTTCAATTCACTCAGAAGCCTATATCTACAGCCAAGTCTGTCATTTTAAAGATACTAAACTTAAGCCAGGTGATGGTGGCACCTTTAATCCCTGAACTCCAGAGGCAAAGGAAGGCACATCTCTTGAGTTCTGAGAGGCCAAACTGGTCTACAGAGTAAGCCCAGGACAACCAGGACTTTGCAGAGAAATCCTGTCCCAAAAAAACAAAACAAAAAAGATCCTAAACTTAGGAACGGTTCAATACTATCCCTCTTAACTGGTTTTTAAGGCTACACAATTCAGCTTTTCACTTGATGCTAGAAGACTTGCCTTATCCTTTAGAAAGAATACCAGAAGAAATATCTAAAAATGGGTGGGGATGAGAAAGGAGACAGGAAGTGAATGATCAACATCCATAGAAAAATAAAAGGAGTGTGGAAATATCTAACTAAAAAAAAAGACAACAAAGGAAGAGAATATAAGAATGTCATAATGGTCAGAGTATCCTCTATTGGTGAGATAATAGGTCCTTTTGAACCAGGAATAAAATTCCACAGCTGGATAAAGTGTGCCTCCCACGACAAGACACAAATTACAGAGCTTCTTAGACCAATATAATCCAGGAAAGAAACAACAACCACAAGCCGTCCATTCCTTTTCTTTATCTCAGCTCAAATAGGATTAAAAGATAGTGTAATATTATCATTTATCTTACTTTACTTAAAAGTTATTTGTTGCAGTGGTGGCGCATGCCTTTAATCCCAGCACTTGGGAGGCAGAGGCAGGCGGATTTCTGAGTTCAAGGCCAGCCTGGTCTACAGAGTGAGTCCCAGGACAGCCAGGGCTACACAGAGAAACCCTGTCTCAAAAAAACCAAAAAAAAAAAAAAAAAAAAAAAAAAAGTTATTTGTTTTAATTTTCACTTTGTATTTTACTTTTGCCAAGAATTCCAAGATACTGGAAGGTAGACATATATAACTCATCCCATACATTTGGAATCTGCCATAAGAAAAAAAAATCTATTTACTATCAATAAAAATTATAATAATTCCAAGTCAAGTTCCTCAACACAAAATATTCTTTTATACCTGATGATGAGGACTTAGCCCACTGGCCTAGGTGGATATTTTCACATGGCAAATAACACTCAGTAAATGTTTTTAGAGTAAGAATAAACCTAATCTAATCGAATTTCCTTTTTTTCTCTCCAAAAGCCTTAGAATTTTAAAGTTGTAACAGAGGATATTTTATCAACTCTTCATATTAGACATGAGAAAATCTTTCTCTTTCCTATGGTCAGACCAGGTTCTTCCCACATGCTTTCCTGTCTTACAGGTAAGCATTCAAGCCCTAACATCCCACTTCCTAGTCTACCTGGAGGCATTTTGCAAGTCACAGAAGTTTGGTCTTGACATGGACATGAACTATACTTAGCCAGAAATCCATGCTACTGGATCCTATCAATTCCTTTCTACAAGGCCTCTGAAAACTGAAGCTGACTAAAAGCGCCCCGAAACAAGAATGCAGTACTATTCTAATGTCCAAAATTAGACTATATTCACCTACAATTGATGAGAAGCTTTCACTGCCAGTCTTCCCAGAGGTGAATTTAGTAGTTTCTGGGAGAATGCTATTATTCCATTAGGTTCTAGATAACAGAACACACATATATGGTACAGAAAAACAATCCTAATAGTACAACCATCTGACACTTTCTAAATAGAACCTGACAGGAAAACAGTTTCAAATAGAAAAACAAATATAAACCTCAGAAATACAGATATGTTTTGCTTTTGCTTCCTATCGTTAACAAACCAGACTGAGGCATATAAACACAATATTCGTAAAGCAAAGAATATGAATTTAATTTGCAGGACCTAACTAAACTCCACACCCCTCCTCGTCTGACAAGGAATTCTAAGAGGCAAAGAAATGTGTTCCCCTGAAATCGGCCCAAGCACCTAGGTGACAGTCTGTACATCAGGCAAGTTAAGGGACAGTATTGCTAAGAAACATGGACATAGAACTCAGACCTATGGGGTAAGATAGCCATATATGAATATGCTCGAGCCCTGGTTAGATAGAAAGGAACCAAGAGAAGACATGAATCCAGCTTGAGAAAGACAGGGGGTAGAACACATGTTTACAGTCAGCCCAAGCTTGGAAGTAAATATGAGCCCTTGATTTCTGATGGGAAAGAGAAAAAGAAACTGAGCAAAGCCAGAGGAAAAAAAATAAGGATACCGTGGTGGTGGTGGTGGTGGTGGTGGTGGCGGTGGAGGTGGCGGTGGCGGTGGTGGTAGGAGTAACAATAACAGTAATAATAGAATCACCTATGGACAACACAGCAGTTTATTAAAACTTGCCATGTAGCTAATGAAATATGTTAACTGAACTAACTGTGTCATACTTCTCTAGGCAGAAGTTTACCCCTATGATCTCTTTCACTGTAAAAAAGAAAAGAAAAAAAAAGTAGCCATCCATTACAACATCCTGGAAAAGTTAGGCCAGGAGCTCAGGAACATTGCTCTTCCAGCTTCAGGTACAACCTTCTGCACAGACCTGCTGCTAACTACTTATCAGTACAGGACTACTTTAACCAGAGAGAAGCTCTTAAGACAAGTCATGAATACAAGAAACAGCCTAAAAACAAAAACTAAAACACCTTGTCCAAAGGCCTATCACCTGCACACAAGTGAAGTGAGAAACCAACAGAAAAGCATTACACATTATTTTTGGACAAATGTTCAGATTAGCTCATGCAGTAGAACGAAAGTAGATAGCATATTTGTTTAGGAAAGATTAACTTAAATCAGTGGAAAAACCTATAAATCCCTTTAAGCTATAAACCAGGAGCGTCCGATTCCATGGGCTGGCGGGTAGTCTGTGAAGGGCCAGCTGCTTTCTGCAGCCTCAGAACAAATGTCATCCCTCCCATTTGGCATTCCACTTTAAAACTGGCAGAAGGGGTAGTGAACAAATTTTATTTATTTAAATTTGAAACAAATCTTTGCCTATTCTCAATTTTGTTTTACTATTCTGCTTTTTAGTCAAAGTATATGATTTCAAATTCAGAGCACATCTAAAATATTCAGTATGACATCAAGTTTATTATAAAGTTAATAAACTTACCGGAGAAGGAATGAAGGCTTCATGAAACTTCTTTGGATTGATTCTCAATATTCCCTTTAAAACAAAACAAAACAAAATCTATGAAAAATCTACTAGCTAGATATTTAGGATTTTTCCTATGTATGTTATTCTCTGATAAAAAGTTCTTAAACAATTTGATTCAGAAAACAAGTTAGATATAGGAGAATTGATTAAGGCTGGTACAGGAAACATCAGGTTCCAACACTGGCAGCTGAGACTGCTGCCCTGGTTGGATGGGCACAGGCAGGAAATGCCAGCACTCAGCATAGAGCAGGACATGACAACTACTCATCTTCATGTGTAAACCTTGACTCTGATACGGCTGCCTGGAGAGTACGCCTCCATATTAGCAGCCTATTTTGTTCTCTCAGTTCCATGACCTCTGCACAATGTCATGTTTCTGGGACCATTTTTCAAGCTGGTTTCTAACTGGATATTTAGCCTCAAGGAACTGGATGTACATGTTTTACTCTGGCCCCTCTGCAGAGTCCAATGAGTTAATAATTCAAAATGGCTCCTAACAGCTCTTAATGCAAAAGTCAATGCTGGCCCCCACAGCTAGGCCACCCAGTCTGCCTTCAACTTCGAATGACTGCAGCACCAAGTTAGGGTCTACTTCTATTTATGTACAGGGGTACAGGTGGAGGCAGTCCTCAGCAGCCACTCAGAGTTGTGGGTCTTTTTCAGGAAGCCACAACCTCCCCCAGAGTCCAGCTGCACTCACGGGCCACTGGAACACGTGCAGGGAAGAAGCTGTTTTCCTACCAACACAACTCAAAGGGTAATTTGAGAAAGTGTTTAAAGAACATTTCCCATTAAAAGGAATGACTCAAAGACACAGAATTCACAAGATAGGCGAAGGCAGAAAATTAAATGGAAAATAATTTCTTTCTTTCACAGGTGTTTAAATTACAAATTTCCATGCCATGGTACACATCTTAACACACCAATTAGATTAGCACAAATGATCACTCAGTCCTCAGCCATTTGTACTGATGTTTGATATTGATTATAGTCAAACCCCCAAACAGACCACATAGGATACTGAATAATAACAAAACTTAGTCCTTGAGAAAAAAAACCATGTGGAATGCTGTGAGTTACAGCTACAGCACACTTTCAGCTAGCACAGTCTTATGGGAGAGCAAAGGTATAGGAAAGGGGGCGGGGCAGTAGAGGTCCCCAGCCTGCCAGAACTCAGCTGGGTTACAGAAAGGGGTCAGGAGATAGCTGCCCAGGCTTTCATGGTTAAGAGTGCTGAAGCAAATTCACTTTCTAAAGCAACTGTTTCTTCATGAAGGAAAGGGGAAGCACTTATATTTTTTTTTCTAAATATTCATACATTCAACAAATATTTCCCGACCACTAGCTTATCAGGCACTATGTATGATAAAGAGGCTACAATAGGAAGTAACAGTCTTGAGGGGAAATGCCTCAGTGAATTTAAACAGTATTTAAGCATTTCATTTTCTGATTCCAGACACCCTTTTCTAAGTTTTTGTTTTTGTTTTTTTTTTTTAATTCCTATTCTTCTGTCATCTCCCTGTTTGTTCAGCAAAGGATTAGCCTCTTGGTTTGAGTGTGCCTTTAATTGCAGAATACTGAGAGAAGCCGAAGCTGGGCTCCCAGGAAAGACAGACATTGTCCAGTTCTGCATCTAGGCTCAACTTAACATATATGAAAAGGACCAGAAAGTTCTTTTCTTTTTTTTTCCTTTTTTTCTTTTTTTTTTTTCTTTTGATACTTTATTTACATTTCAAATGTTTCCCCCTTTTCAGATCTCCCCTTTGGAACCCCCTATTTCCTCCCCCCTCCCCTGCCTCTATGAGGGTATTCCCTCACCCACCCACACACCCACTCTCATCTTCCCTCCTTGGCATTCTCCTATACTGGGGCCTCTACCACCCTCAGGCCCAAGGGCCTCTCCTCCCCCTGATGGCCAACAAGGCCCTCCTCTGCCACATATGTGGCCAGCACCATGGGTCCCTCCATGTGTATTCTTTGGTTGGTGGTCCAGTCTCTGGGAGCATCAGGGGGTCAGGCCAGTTGACAATGTTGCTCCCTCCATGGGGCTGCAAACTCCCTCAGCTCCTTCAATCCCTTCTCCAACTCCTCCATCTGGGACCTCACTCTCAGTCCAGCAGTTACTGTAAAGTGAAACTTGGGCATTCCGAACTTTTGGGCTAATATCCACTTATCAGTGAGTACATACCATGTTCATTCTTTTGTGACTGAGTTACCTCGCTCAGGATGATATTTTCAAGTTCCATCCATTTGCCTGAGAATATCATGAAGTCATTGTTTTTAATAACTGAGTAGTACTCCACTGTGTACATGTACCACATTTTCTGTATCCATTCCTCTGTTGAGGGACCTCTGGGTTGTTTCCAGCTTCTGGCTATTATAAATATGGCTGCTATGAACATAGTGGAGCATGTGTCTTTATTATATGTTGGAGCATCTTCTGGGTATATGCCCAGGAGTGGAATAGCTGGGTCCTCAGGTAGTATTATGTCCATTTTTCTGAGAGTTCTGATTTCCAGAGAGGTTGTACCAGCTTGCAATCCCAGCAGCAATGGAGGAGTGTTCCTCTTTCTCCACATCCTCGCCAGCATCTGCTGTCACCTGAGTTTTTGATATTAGCCATTCTGACTGGTATGAGGTGGAATCTCAGACTTGTTTTGATTTGCGTTTCCCTTATGACTAAGGATGTTGAACATTTCTTTAGGTGCTTCTCAGCCCTACGAATTTCCTTAGTTGAGAATTCTCGGTTTAGCTCTGTTCTCCATTTTTGGATAGGGTTATCTGGCTCTCTGGAGTCTACCTTCTTGAGTTCTTTGTATACATTGGATATTAGCCCTCTATCGGACATAGGATTGGTAAAGATCTTTTCCCAATCTGTTGGTTGCTGTTTTGCCTTATTGACAGTGTCCTTTGCCTTACAGAAGCTTTGTAATTTCATGAGGTCCCATTTGTCAATTCTTGATCTTAGAGCACAAGCCATTGATGTTCTGTTCAGGAACTTTTCCCCTGTGCCCATGTGTTTGAGACTTTTCCCAAATATCACTATTTGCAGATGATATGATGGTATACTTAAGTGACCCAAAAAACTCCCCCAGAGATCTGCTACAGCTGATAACTTCAGCAAAGTGGCCTGATACAAAATTAACTCAAGCAAATCAGTAGCCTTCCTATACTTGAAGGATAAACAGGCTGAGAAAGAAATTAGGGAAATGACACCTTTCACAATTGTCACAAAAAATATAAAGTATCTTGGTGTGACTCTAACCAAGCAAGTGAAAGATCTGTATGACAAGAAC
This sequence comes from Uromys caudimaculatus, assembly GCA_028551405.1. NCBI lineage: Eukaryota > Metazoa > Chordata > Mammalia > Rodentia > Muridae > Uromys > Uromys caudimaculatus. The sequence continues at coordinate 75,804,266 of CM052709.1, read as the reverse complement.
TTCAAGTCTCTGAAGAAAGAAATCGAAGAAGACCTCAGAAGATGGAAGGACCTGCCATGCTCATGGATTGGCAGGATTAATATAGTTAAAATGACCATCCTGCCGAAAGCAATCTACAGATTCAATGCAATCCCCATCAAAATTCCAACTCAATTCTTCATAGACTTAGAAAGAGCAATTCTCAAATTCATATGGAATAACAAAAACAAAAAACAGAAAACAAAACAAAACCCAGGATAGCAAAAACTATTCTCAACAATAAAAGGACTTCTGGGGAATCGGCATCCCTGACCTCAAACTGTACTACAGAGCAGTAGTGATAAAAAGTGCATGGTATTGGTACAGAGACAGGCAGGTAGATCAATGGAATAGAATTGAAGACCCAGAAATGAACCCACACACTTACAGTCATTTGATCTTTGACAAAGGAGCTAAAACCATCCAGTGGAAAAAAGACAGCATTTTCAATAAATGGTGCTGGTTCAACTGGTGGTCTACATGTAGAAGAATGTGAATTGATCTATTCCTATCTCCCTGTACAAAGCTCAAGTCCAAGTGGATCAAGGACCTCCACATAAAACCAGATACACTGAATCTAATAGAAGAGACCAGAAAGTTCTTGATTCTTGCTTCTCTCTCCCAAACCTCCCAATAGATAAAAGCACAGAGGATAGAGCAGAAGCCTTGCTTCAGATTAGCATATGGAAATTTGACTTAAGAACGAACTGGATGTCAGGAACAGACCCCAGAGAGAAGAGATCACATTTAGAAACAAACAACTCCACCTGGGTCCACAGCAGAGTAGAGCTGTCCCTGCAGCTTGACAGAAGAGCAACAGTACAGCCTGTCAAGGAACAGCCCGACAGCTCAGACTCCCCAGCAGAGGATCAGTCTCACCCAGAGAAGGCCAAGGCCTAAGTTTCTGTCTTTCACCCAGTCCCCTGTACTTCCTCATTTTTCAAACTTTTCCAGACCTGGAGTTTAACCAATGAGGATCCTGTACTTCCAGTCCCATTCTGAATTCTTCTGTGACTTCTTACCAGATCAGAACCTAGCCCAGCCCTAATGTCATTGCTTCCTTTGGGTGCTAGACATCTCAAGGATGGTGAAGAGTGTTTCCAAATAGTGGATTTAAAATTAGTTAGTTCCTATATTCTTTCTCACACACCCTTTTGAAGTTCATGCCCTAATTCTTGCTAGACTTGGTACAGGTGCTTTCTAATTTCCTGATTACAGAATTAATTCCCTAATGTTTTGACTCCAGTGTCACTGCCTTCCCTTCTAGCTCCATTCCTATACACATTTAGGAACTTTGAATCCGCATCAATGACCAAATCACTCAAGCTACTTTTGTCTCCACTGGTTCCAGCTGCCTTGTCCACTGCCTATACCCTGCCATCACATCACTTTCAAACACAGAAGTCCAGCATCACTCTCTCTAATTGCAGTTTGCTGTACTTCCATCCACATATCATGGGAATTCCAATAGTACTTCATTTTCACTAAGACCTCCATGTCACTGTCCTTCAACTATGGTTACTCCCTTCCTTGGCCAACTAGTAGCTTTTGCCTGCCATTATCTCTTAGCTTCAGAAACTTTGAGCCCTGGGTCCCCAATTCCTCCTACAATCAATGAGGCCTAGCTGTCAACTGACCCCCAACTATCTGTCTTCTTGCCTATACCCAAGGACCAGAATGGCACTGCAGAAAAATAACACACAAATGGTCCAGTTAGTCTAGCTTGGCAATCACAAATACATTTTAGCTGGCTTACAGTATGTTTGAAAAGACTTAAAACTAAGGAATATCACACATAAAAATATGTTTCCAGATTTTCTTGAAAAATAATCTTAAGATGCACAACTGTAGACAGCTATCTCCACCTCAGTTGAATTACAGATGTGCCAGACAGTAATTAGAAACAATCTCAAACACCACACATATGTGTAGAATATGGGCCATGCACTTTTAAGAGATAATAAGCTAATTTAAATTAAATTAGATAATTTAAATTAGCTACTACTGTTTAGTTCTTTTCTTATAGATAAGGTGACTAAGGCACTGAGAAGATAAGTCTGGAAAATCTGGTTCCAGAATCCAGGTTCCAATGCTTCTGTGTTATAGTCATCACTAGGACCCTTCACACATTTACACCCTCCCAAATCCACACATCTTCAATTCTGCCTTCCTTAACTAACAGCAAGATCAGTCCTTCACCTGATCCACTCAGATGCTAAGGAATCATCCCTGATTCCTCCCTTTGTCTCCTTGTTCACATGCACACACTAGCATGAGGTCCATGCAGGCCCCACATGCACACACTAGCATGGTGTCTGCTCAGGCCCCACATGCACACACTAGCATGGTGTCTGCTCAGGCCCCACATGCACACACTAGCATGAGGTCCATGCAGGCCCCACATGCACACACTAACATAGTGTCCATGCAGGCTCCATCCACATGCACACACTAACATGGTGTCTGCGCAGGCTCCACCCACATGCACGTACCTCCCTCCACACTGCACCCCTTTGCTCTCTTCTTTCTTATCGAGTGGACTTTGGTGGCTTTCTAAGTGGACTTCCAGGTTCCATTCAAGTCTACTCATTTCACCACAGCCAAAGAGATATTTTTAAAATGTGAACTGGACTGTTGCTACCTACTTATACCCTTTGGTGACTTGCCATTGTCCTGTGCATGATATCTGCCAAGTCCTGCATGGCCATGTGAAAGGGACAGTGTGGCATGGTTTCCCATCCCTGGAACAGAGCCAGCAGGGCCTGGACCTCCTGTTATTGAGTGGTGACAGTTGCTAGACGTCAGGCTTATTTGTATATTTTACTTTATGCTCCTCCTTCCAGGGGATGTCCTCTCTGCCAAGGTTGATGACTCCATGATAATCAGAGACAGAGACGAGGGTGTGTCTGTCCTTAGCAAAACTGGAAAATGCTGTGACCTTCAGGACAGCTCTTAAGGCTATGAGAAAGAACTCTGAAAACATGAGTTCAAAAATATAATTTTCAACTAAGCAAAATATAAGGACACAATATGAATAATATAAGGGGATTCACAGACCTAAAAAAAACCAGAAGCAGCTGCACTATAACTCAGCTTGTCAGAAAGATACAAAGGCAGGCAAATTCCTGATTTCAAGGTCAGCCTGGAACAGAGCAAACTCAAGTGCAGGCACAGTCCGAATGGTAATCTCAGGATGAGATCCCACCCAGCTAACTTTATTGTTTGTGCTTATAAGACAAGCAGATCTCTGAATTCCTCTGTAATGTTAAAAAAGGTATACTTGCTGTCTTCTTCTAAGAATCAAGGAGGAAGGTCCTGGAATGCTGATTCTTGGGATAATCAAAAGGGAACCTGGAGTAAATGACTGAATTGATTTGTAAATAACACAGGTTGCCAGCTTGTATCCCAAGATTGACTTTGAATCATTTTTTTCTGCCATTTTCAAATACCCCTTCTCTCAGGAACCCCTCTCTAAGCTGAGGCTGGTCCTTGGCAAAATCCAAGTTTCTAACATAGTCTAGGTCCCTAAAGGACTTGGCTCTGCCTAACTCTACCTTTGCTCCATTATGTCTCAAAGGCTGCTTCCTTTTAACCCTCAAAGCATCAGGCCCCTCCTTGCTGTTCTCTGCTTGCTGATCTCCTTACCTATAATCTTTTCCAAAGCTGAAAATGGCTGTCCACTCTTGCCCTTCAGATCTCACCTACAGGATGATCTCACAGAGACTTCCCTAACCACAAGATGTGCCATGGTTCCTTCCATCCATTCTCTCTCCTCTTTCTCTCAGAACAATGATCCAGCCTACAATCCCTTTCATTATTACAGTTATTTTTGCCTACCACCCCAGTGACTTTTCTAGTGCTCACTCCCAAATGCTTGACATTCACTAGGCTGTCAAGAAATGTTTCTTCAGTTCATTAGTTACCTAACATCTGCAGAGTTGATGCTATCCCTTTGTCCCTGGTATCATAATTCTGAATGCCACCTCTCTTCTTAGGCATTCCATCTGAATGTCACTTCTACTGTTCTGTTCTTTACTACTCACCCAAGCTGACCTCAATCTTTTTTTTTCTCTATGTGTGTGGGTGTTCTGCCTATATTTCTGTGCATCATGTACATGCAGTGCTTTCAGAAACCAAAAGAGGACAGATACTCTGGGACTGGAGTTATAGATAGTTGTGAACTGCTATGTGTGTGCTAGGAATTGAACCTGGGTCCTCTGGAAGAGCAGTCAGTGCTCCTAACCACTGAACCAAAGCTCTAGCCCCCTGACCTCAATTTTAACTAAGAGCAAAATTCCTAGAAATAATGAGACTATCATGCCCTCTGTCCTAGACTAGGCCTTTTCAGAGGTCAAAGACAACATCTCACCAATACTCTATTCTAGCAGGAACCTGACATCATGCCTCCAGCAGCTCTGAGGGCTCATTTTGGACTTCTCAATATGCATAGTCAATGCATAATCTGGATTCTGAAAGAGCCAATTCTACGATCTCTTTGCACATGTCACTTAGTTATTCCCTTAAACTGGACCTCCCTCCAGGCTCTCATCTCTCCCAGCACTTCCCATAACAACCAACCAATACTGTCCCTATGCACAGAGTAATGACACACTGATGTGAGAACTTGGCTATAAAGAAAACTACATGTACTGAATTATATTTTATTGCTATTCACTTCCAATACAGAAAAGAGGTTTCTTAGGTCACTGTGGTCTCCTCTTTCCTACAAAACAATGAAATCTCAAAATTTTTGTCAAGGCATTGACTAATACTGTATTATTCCACTAATTTTTAAGATCCCTAATATCTCTCAGTATAAGACTTTTCTCTTAAGAAAGAGGGAGGTTATGACATACTTATATCTGAACACAAAAGTTGACAGACATTTCTAAATATAATTGAAATGTTTAATTTCTTCAATGGCATTAAAATATCACTTTTTGTCTAACTTTTACCTTACCCAGACAGCTACACACAGAAAGTTTTTATCCAAAAGCAGATGTTCTCTGTTTCTCTGCCTATGAAAATCTTATTTACAATGTTGTATATTCTCATGGTGACCTCATATCTGGAACCCATTCCTCACCCCATCTGCAGAGAACAACTGTTCTCACATGTGGGGGGTAGAGGGGGAGAGAACCTCTGGCTGTGGAAGCTTATGATGTCATAGGCCAGGAGGAAACACATACAAACTTCTGGGAATGTGAGCTGTTATATTGATCAGATCTTTTGTTTTGTGTTAATGCCAGCAAAAAGTCACTTCAAATGCAAAAAATTAAAAGGAAGCAAAAACTAATCCTGTTGCAGGACACAGTTCCCACCCTATCTCGTAAGCCATCTCTAACAAAGCTGGTTCTCTCAAGTTCTAACAACTGCAGTTCCCTCACTCTTCTTCAAAAGGCAGTGTCTAGATCTTCTTTCAGCCAGCAAAAGAAATACTTATTCAGCATAAGCTCAGTAAGCACTGGCCAAGCCCCAGAGCTGGACTACCATGCACAGTATACATGGCCGTGCAGTAAGGAAATGAAAAACCCATTTGGGGACATAAAAGCCAAACAAAGGTAAGAGTTTAACATGTAGACAACAAAGCTGAAGGCAGTAACACCCAACTGAGCTTAGAAAATGTGAGGGTGACATTTAAGTACAGACTGCTCAGAGCCTGGCAGGGCAACATGAGTGCCATACTTTGCTGGGAGGAGACAACTCAAGCTCCAGGACAGCAAGAGCAAACTCTAGCACTATCCTACACTTAGTTTCATTTTGGGTTGCAGTTGCTGTTGCTGCTGCTGCTGGTAGTGGTGGTGGTGGTTTTGATTTTGGTCTTGTGAGACAAGATCTCACTATAAGACTTACTATATAGATCAGGCTAGCCTCAAAAATTACCAAAATCTACCTGCTTCTGCCTCCCAGTAATGGAACCATCAGCACAAGCCACCACACCAAGCAAGCACAGGTTTAGAGGAAATATCTGGAAGTCCAAGATAATCAGTACACAGGACATTCCTGAAAAGGGGTGTCAAGAGACAACAATGCGAAAGTCACATCAAGACCTCACACAGGAACAAAGAGGGCCAAGACACTTCTAGGTAAATGAAGTATACAGATGCCAAACCATGAGAAGCAAGCAAATTCTATTCTCTTAAGAGAGACTTGTCAGAGACATTCAGGAGAAATAAAGCCAATGGTATTCCTAAATCAAAAGGACCAACTGATTTGTGAAAAAATTAGTGATGTGCTCCAGAGTCTATATCAATTACATGTACTATGGACACGGGTAATTATAGAAAGATGATAAAACCAGAGAAGCTTGTATCTTTTGTTTGGATGAATCTTTCACCCAAAATACAACTAAATCTGACTTTTCAGAATGAGAGAAGATTGGACTCAGTCAGCATTGTACATATTTATATACTTGTGTTTATACATGTGTATAGTCATGTGTAGACATGGGTGTAAAGACACCAGCAGTCAACACAGAGTGTTATCCTCAATAACTCCCCACCCGGGTTTTCAAGACAGAATCTTTCCATAAAACCAGAGCTAGACAGGGAGCTAGCAAGCCCCAGGAAATCTCCTCTCCTTGCTTCTCCCACCATTCCTCCCAGCCTTTCTTTATGTGAGTGCTGGGGACCCAATTTGGGTTCTCATGCTTGTGTGTTAAGCACTTTACTGAAAGACCCTGCCCTCAATAATTTTAATTGAGTCAGGTACAACATGGTAGTATTTCTATCCAAGAATTATGAAACACTCTTAATTCAAAGAACTAAGTTCTTGCTTCCTTCTCTAGCCTTGTTACCTACTCGCTGCTTGGATGTCACAGTGGAGCAAACCAACGCTGCCTTATCCCACACTGTTTCACAAGTTCACCTTGCAGCACTCTCCTAACAGGAAGTGTTCCTGGCTCAAAGATAGATGCTCAAAGAACATCTGTTCAGTCACACCAATGAACAGCCTGGGAATAGATTATACAAATTACAAAGTATTCAATAAACACTGTTTACTGTTTCCTCTACAACTTTACCCATTTTTCCCAGCCATTCAGTATTCATGTGCTTCCGGCACACTGAACAATTCAATGATTGGCATAGTCTAACCCCACTACTACTCTGCCTTAACAGCTCATTCTGGCTACTTCACTTGGAAAGCTCATTTCTTTACACTTATTTGCTCAACTGCACCAATTCCCAGCCTGGCTCATACAGATCTCTCCCAATAGGACATTCCTAGGCAACACTGACATGAACTAGAAAGGCTCTCTCTTCTCGTCTCTCAAAGGTTTGCCTATGAGAGTCTAGTGGTACTTACCACCTACATATGCTATAGATCTAAAAAGCACAAAGCCTGCACCAGAGCACACAGCAGAGAACAGGGAAAAGTTTAATTAACAAGACTGCTCCATTCCATATATTCAGGGGTTAAATAGCCTGTAAGCTTTAAGCACCTGGATAAGCGTTCCTCTCTTCAAGCCTTCTGAAACATCCTCCTTGGACATGTAGGCTTCAAATATGCTCTTTTTCTTCCCTCGCATGGACTTGTTCTTTGACTTTTTGTCACCTGGCGAAGCACCAACAGCATTCGGGCCAACCACAGAAGACACACCTAGAAACATGAGGCAGCAATCAACCCTCCCTCAGTTACACATCTCTATTTTTTTAATCGGAGGTGTTATGATGTCACTGTCTTTTATCGTTGTTCTTGCTACCTCCAAAAGGCCAGCAAGAGAATGAATGAACCTTTCCAGTGATGATTTCAAACAGCCACAAAAAGGAAAGAACACATAAGACAGCATACATGAAGCAGGTGAGGCCTAAGTGACCACTGCAGTATGCACGGAGCAAAATCTGAATAATGGGTCTGGTATACTTTTCTATTTACAGATACAAACCTTTAAAAATAAGAATTATTAAAAGACTGCCATATTTCTAGGGGAAATAAAATGACTGACAACAATCAACTAAAACAATAAGAACATATCTAATTCTAGAATAAATAACATGGGAGAATATTTAACAGTTCATTAAAATAATTACTCTCCCTCAGTCCAAAGAACTCCCTCCATCTCCACACCCAGTCATTTGTATTTCAAGTCTCCAGTTGCCAAGGCAAGCTCCATTTTCTTTTCTATACCTCTGGGGGTCCCTGGAGACCGAAGATTCAGCTTGTAGTCAGGATGGTTCATTACTGGTTCCAAAGTGGCCTCTTCTCTCCAGATTCAGGGACCCACTACTGTTCAGCTCAGAGTTCTTCCTGCCTTGAGCAGCTCAGTTGTCACGAGCTAAAATCAAAAAGAAACTGGTGACTAGAGAGCAGTACTCTCCTGGGTAGTTAAACAATCTGTGGGGCATTTCTATTCAAGGTTTACACCCTCACAGATACACTATAGTGCTCCTTTGGAGCACTTCAAATAAAAGTTTCCACTCATGGGGCAACGAAGTAGAAAATAAGAAAGTAGGCAATTCTGTATAGTGTGGGAGCCTCTAAAAGCTGTAATGGAGTAGGTTTGAAAGCCCAACAATATGTGACACTACTGCTGGGCCCTGGCCACCAACTGGACAGTAAACATACCAACACAACTTGTACTTCTCATTCTACTGGCCACTGACCTGGAGTTAAATCTATACTTAGAAACTACCAAATCCTACTAGGCAACCATTTCTCAACAAAATGGATCAAGATGTCATTTTGAACCATATCTTCTATTCTTCAAATTTCCCTCATACAAGCCTTATCAACTGACCTAAGTTTTCTGTAAACTGAAACTGTTTTTAACTCAAAGAAGAGAACAACAAAGATAAAGGCCACTGGGTGATATACAAAGTGATTGTAAGATAAAGTTAATCCAAATACAGAGATATCCTCACAGAAATAGAAAAGGGATAGGAAAGGAAGAGAAGAATATGGGCTGTCTGAGGGTTAATGAAGACATGCATTCATTCTCTCATCAGTTTAACAAATATGTACAATGCACAATAATTAGCAAAATGAAAGAGAAAGGGACATTAGTTTTAAAAAGTCATATGGTCATAGTAATATACATCAGGAAGTGACAGCATCATGGTTTTCAAAGTATAGCTACATATGGGAAGGAAAGAGTGTGACCAGGTCAGGAAATCTAAGAGAACCTTGGGAGAGTTTTTAAGAAAGAACTAAAACATTAAGAAGTGAGGAAAGCATACTTCTGGCAAAAGGAAACAAAAATCAGGATGCAAACAGAGAAACCCAGGCAGATTCTTGCAACATTAGTTCCATTTGGCTAGAGTCCTGCCTATATGGAGGAAGGCGGTGGCAAGGAAATTAAAACAAGTTGGAAGGTCTAGAAAACGCGCTGGGTTGTTCAAAGGCACTAGGGAGTTTCTGACGCATGAATAAGCAGAGAGAACAATAGACCGAAGTTGTTTTAAGAAGAATCTTCTTGGCACAGAAGTCAGGACTGAATGGAATAAAGGCCAGCACCTGCACCTTGTGGAGAAACAGATGAGTCAGGACAAAGGAAGGGCTAGGACTGGAGCTATACAAGTGGACACTGACAAGGCCTCTGACATGGTCCTCTACAGCTTGGTAGCCATGGAAACTGGGTAGGTTCTTTGTGTGGAGCTAGAAGTTATGACTGACCTAATGCTAGAAAAAATAATGACTTCTATTTGAGGTACTACATGTCCATGCTGAATAATCCAATAAACACTAGAAAAAGTGAAACATAATCTATAGTGAGACATCACCTAGCTATTAGATAAAGATGCAGGCCAACATGCTTAAGAATGGGTGGATAGCAAGGGTCTATCCACTGCAGCAGAGACAGTAATAAAATAAGGGATAATCAAGAAACCTTTACATTCTCATGAAGCATAAAGATAGGTCATGTGGCCCTGGAAAAGGTCTGAGCAAGCACTCCTGATAAATCAGTTAGGGCAGCATTACAAATGCAAAAAGGAAGAAGTAGAAAATATAATAACAACAAAATAAACAAACAACAACAAAAGAAACATAAAAATAAGACAGGAAAAAAGCTAACAGAGTTAAGTAATAAGAAAACAAGGCAAGTTTCCAAAGAAAAATTCTTGATCAGATTTGGTTCCCAATAGTGAGTCTGAGCACAACAGCAGCCTGGAGTGGGGGAGGCTGCAAACTGTTCATTGAAAACAAGAGCCAGCAGTGAGAATGGCCTCCGTTGTGGTTTGAATGAGAATGGCCCCCACAGGCTCACATGTTTGAACACCTGGTCACCAGGGAGTGGAACTCTGATAGAATTAGAAGGATGAAGAGGTGGGGCTTACTGGAGAAAGTGCGCAACTGGAGGTGGGCTTTGAGATTTCAAAAGTCCATACCAGGCCCAGCCCCTCCCTCCCTCCCCCCCCCTCTCTCTGCCTACTGATCAAGATGGAGCTCCAGCACCTGCCTATAGGCCACATGCTCCCCACCAAGATTATACTGGGGTAAGGCTCTGCTGAAGTTCTGAGCAAGCCCCCACATGAATGCTTTCTATTGCATGAGCTGCCGTGGCCATGTGTCTCCGTCCAGCAAGAGAGCACTAAGACAGGTTCCTGGATACCAACGTGATGCAGTGAGGGATTCAAAATTAAGTGGAGGCACTACCAGTTACAGCACATGAAATGCAGAGATCCAATTCAAGAATCACAGCATCTGTACTTTTCCTTGCTGCAGAAACTGGATTCTTGTTTCTACCTCAGAAAAACAAAAATGTTTTGTTAGGTTCATCACTGCACCCCAGTGACTCCCACAGTGCCTAGAATATGGGCCCGAGAAGCCCCATTTCTTACATAACCAGATAAGTGTGTCTTGGTGAACAAACAGCAAAACAGCAAGTGGAGCAGGGTCATTCAAGGAAGCCACATTTTTTAAAAGTCAGCAAAGAGAAGGAAGAGAACACAGAATTTAGTCAACAAAACTGGTAAGAATCAGCCAGAAAACCAGAGTCAAAAACTCACCTATGAGAATCAAAGCACTAGAAAGGAGCAAGGAAAAACTGAATATACATGTTGCTAAGGAAAAGATGACTAAACAGACTTTGCCTTCCTTGTTGCATTGTTGTGACAGCTATGAACCCTGGAGAAACCCTAGATACTTCCCTGACAAACTAAAGGAGCAGGACAATTTCCAGATGAGAAACGATGACTCACTGCCCAGTAACTAGAAGGGGCCCTCACCATGGACATAGCAGTCTGAGAGCTGGGCTAGGGCTCGGAGGAACAGGCAGTAACAGCTAACATGGCACATGGTATCAAAAGGCAGGCACGGCAAGGAATGGGGGGAAAGCCACTACACCTGAGAAAGTCAATCTGAAGAGGGCTCCCGAGCACATGAGGCGATATCTTGATACCCTCTAGCCTCTAAACCTAGCACAACCCACAAAGCACAACAGAGGCTCAAAACCCTGAAGTAAATTCAGTCTATTGGAACAGTGGGAAAGTTACAACAAACACACACTGGTAGGAAATATGGGAGGGGAGAGGGAGCCAAGGACAAACCAGGTTACCTAGGGCCAAAACCTGAAAATGTGAGACCCTACAGGGTACCAGTGACACACTTGAAGGGCCTGAGAATGCTTGAACTTTTGTGCCTTCTCATTCATACTGGCCTAGTCTCATTCTTCAGGAGCAGCAAGGACAGATGAACTCATGAAGCTGTGCAATGAAGGGAAGAAAGGTGCAAAGTCAGAAGAAGCCAATGACAAGCCGAACTCTGTGGAGCTGAGAAGCTGACAGGAACCAAGACCTGGAAAAAGTAAAAGAGGGCAAAACTGATGCAGTAATAAAGGTGGGGACGGAAGGAGAGTAAAACAGAGCTCACTGAAAGCAAAGAAACAACAACTCTATTACTAATCAGGGACAAGCATGCAGGTTAATCAACATGCAGCATTAAGCTACTTTACAAAGAAATCCACTGGCTCCCCATTTCATAGCATATGCAGAGAAGTTCAGTTTGAATCAAGTATGTTTAAAATGACAGAAGATGAGATGGGGGGAGAGAAGGGAGGGATGGAGAGAGGGTAATCCAAAATGGTCAAAGAAGGGAGGTATGGAGAGAGAAGAAGCCAAAATGGTCAAAGAAGGAATTTGGCAAATATTCCCAGAATAAATACAATAAGCTCATACCAAATTACTGAAATAATGTAAAGATCTAGATACTGACTAAAAACACATGTCAGGAAGAGGCAGAGGAATCAGTTTAAGGTAGCTCCTCCTCAGCCGCCAACACATTCAAATCCAGCCTGATCCACATGAAACCAGGTCTAAAAGAATTTTTAAAAATAAAATAAAAAGGGAGACCTAGGAAACAATTTAAAAAAAAAAAAAAAAAAAATTGTGATGGCAGATCCCTGAAGACCAAGGACTCGAGGCTAACTGCCGGTGTGGCATGGTGGTGCGTGCCTTCTCAATAGCAATGCTCAGGAGGCTGAGGCAGAGAAGGTTGAGCTCAGCTAAGTCAATACAGTGAGACCCTCTTTTAGAAAACCAAAAGGGAAAGGAGAACAGGAGGAAGGGAAGGGACAGAGTAGGAGGGTAGGAAGAGAAAAACAAAAACAGAGGAGGAAAAGGAGGTGGGGCTTTCTCCTGGGGTCTAGAGTCCTGCATACACAAAACCATAAACATGAGCGCAACCGCAACCGTGAAGGGCAGAAGGAAAATGTCACAGGTGCTGCTCATCACAGCAGGGGCAGGAAGTCTTACAAACAGCAGAAAGAAAAACACCATGCAGACCAGCAAACCACTGAACTTGGAAATGTATTCCAGAGCCTCAGAGGAATCACCAGGGTGGTGGCCACTAATACATGCTGAGCAAGGTAATTACTACAAAATCAGGCTGGGGGGGGGGGGGGAGTAGAAAAGCAAACATCTGCATACTCACACTTCGGGAGAAAAAGACTCTGGAATTAACTCAGCCAAGTTGCAAAAGGATAAAGAAGAAAAGAAAGAAAGGGAGGGAGGGAGAAGAGCAGCCACCTCCAACTTCAAGAGGAGAAAGGGGAAGCAGAGAACAGGCTGCTACCAACAAAAGTCAAAGGCAAGCAAAGAATGAAGAAAGTAAAGAAGACAGAGAGAGGATCGCAGATTTAACAAAAGGCATCTCTGAAGGATCTTGAGTTTATAATTTACCCAAATAGGGCATCAGAGCAGCTATTAAAAAACTGCCAAAAGAAACCATAATTTAAGTATAGTGACAATGACAGAATATCAACAGAGAAAGGTAAGTTATTTTTAAATGAATTAGATGGAAGTTCCAAGTTAGAAAATACAACAACTGAAATGAAGAATTCACTAGAGAAGCTCAATAGCAGACATAGCTTACAGAAGAAATTTAATAAATCTAAACATATACCAGCCAAGATCATCTAACCTGCAGAAGAAAACTGAAGAAAAATTATTTCATTTCAAAACTGAGGCCTATAAAAAAAACTTCATTCTGCTGGCTTATTTTAAACTTCACCTCCCTTTATCCCCTTTGGAGCCACAACTGAACAAGCTATAGGACCATCCATGTGTGGTCCACAAAAGGTGATCTTCTCAAATCCAGGGAGTACACAGAAACAGACCCCTGAGCTGTTACAAAAGCCAAATCATACTCCTGTAGCTTAACTCACAACACCAAAGACCCGCTGGTGCCAACTCTCCCAACTCCAAGAATCTCCTCTCTCAAGTTCTCTTGGACTGTGGAGTGTTTCAGTATAGATAGATACCCACCTGTTACTTAGGAGAGGGTCCATTCTATTCCCACAGGGTGACCACAGAACAGGAATAAAACAGAGGCATCCCTATAAACCTTGTAGAAATTTAAAGGACTATAAAAATATAATAAATAACTAGGTGCTAATTAGAAAACTTACATGAAGTGAGAAATTACTAGAAAGATACATATTACTGAAACTGACTCAAGAAGAAATAGAAAATCTAGGTATATAAAAAGAAGCTATGTTGATAATTTAAAGTTTTCTACAAAAAAAAAAAACAAAAACAAAAAAAAAAACAAGGGACAAAATGGCTTCATTGGTGAATTCTATCAAATACTGAAAGAAAACAAAAATACCAATCTTTTAAACTTTCAGAAAAAAAAATTTAAAATATCATTCTATGCAGTTAATACCAAAGCAAAACAAAAATATCATTTAAAAACTTTTCACAACATATAAAATAGTTTGAATTTTAAACTTTCTTATAATAGAGGATTCTGAATTTATTTTTCTGTAGGAATTTGTCAATTTTATCTAAAGTCTAGATGAGGGCAGAGTGTTACCCAGACACTCTCATGCTATCTGGTTTTTGCTGTATTGAGGACTGAAACTCGGGGTTGGTATATGTCACACAAGTACCACTGAACTATATTCTCAGCTGCCTTGTATTTGAAATATCTTTAAGAAGACTGGGTTTTCTGCAGTGACTGAAATTTGCGTATCTGTGTTGTCCAGTGTGATAGCCACTAGTCATGTCTTTTGCACAAGTATGAGATATCTGTATATAGTCTTTGCTCTCATAGATTTTTGGCAGTTTTGGGCAGATTTAGAGTTCTAGACTATCAACTAGATTCAGAGCCTAAGATATCATCCCTTGTCTTATAAACTCTGTGTCTACCAACAAGTCAGCAGTTACTCTCTTAATTTTTTGAAAGCACACTGCTCCCGTCCCTAGCCCTGTGAAAACGTTTTCTCTTTGTTTCTGCAGACTTACCACCATGTTCAAGGGATGAATTTCTCTCATCCTACTTGGAGGTCAATACAAGTTCTTGATTCTATTGCTTGATAACTTTCATCAGTTTGAGAAAGGTTTCCATCATTCCTTTTTCAAATATTACTTCCGCCCATTTCAGCTCTATTATAATCTTGATTTCCTCAATGTCTTTCTACCTCCCTCAAGCTCCTCAGGGTTTTCTACCCTCTTTTCTCTGACTTTTACCACTTCAGTAATTCCCCTTCAGCTCTATCTAATCTTCTAGTAAACCCATTATTAACATCCTAATTTCAATTACTTTTTCAAGATTGGCATTTTCACTTCACTTTTTAATTTTAATTTTTTTACATTTATTTATGTTTTGGAAGGGATGAGAATGTGCCATGCACTGTGTAGATGTCCAAGGACATTCAGAGTCAGTTCTCTCCTCCAGCCATGTGGGTTCTGACTATCAGACCCAGGTTATGGTTTTCCAGCAATCATCTTTATACACTGAACAATCTCCCCTGCCCCACTCTGCAAAATGTTAACTTTTCTGCTAAAAATGTTGAGCTTTGCCTTTTATCTCTTCAAACAAGGTAACCACAGATACACTAAAGTGACCTCCTAAAATATTGGAGGTCCCTGCGGACACAGTAAGTTCTGTTGCTTCTACTTCATTTGTTCATGTTATTTGATCTGTTCTAAACAGGGTAGTTCCAGAATTTTTGTATAAGAATTGGATGCCTATAATAAAGTTGCCATTCATGTTTCAAATAGGATTTGAATTTGTTTCAACCAAGAACGGTCTATGGTAGGGCACTATCCATGGACTAATTGCCTACCCGTGTCCCTTCAGGTCTCCATCTCAAAAGGAGTGGCTCTCCAGACCACCCACATTAGCTTCTCATCTTTCTAAATTTACTCTTTAAGTGAATTTAAGGAATGGAAAGCCTGGCTTTTCTAGTTGATGTCTAAAGGAAAATTTGTCTCCCGCTATTTTCTATGCCATAACTGAAAGTTATGAAAGATGCTTATTTCTCCTTTGCAGTATCTTAATTCCCAACTCCGCCTACACAAACTCGCTCTTCCCTGGCCAGGGCTTCTCTACACCGTGCTATCCTTGCTTTTTCTATGTTAGAGGCAAAAATGCCCCATGCATATTTAAACCTAATTTCCTATCTCTTCCTCTTCATCCTCTGTCTCCTCTAGAATGTCACCACACCCACCTCTCTCTCCAGAGCTGCCTTTCCAACAGCTCCCAACTAAAACTCAGGGGCTGCTGGCCTAGTCTCACCTTAGCTTCCAATGTAGATCAGTCTCATGATGCTCTCACTCTTGGGAGTCCTATGAGTCCTCTTCCTTCATTTACCCCTTAGGTTTTTACCACACACAAGGCTCTGTTCTGAAGATTGTCTCACTTCTCTCTTAGACAGTTAAATCTCCATCTCTAACCCTGCTCTCCAAAACTCTTTAGCTTTCCAGCTTCCTGTTGAGTAATACTGGCAAGCACTCAGAATGCAACGTTTCTAATTCAATTTAGTATTCTCCTCAAATTAAATCTCCCACCTGTGTACTGCACCAGATCAATGACACCATTACCATCCTTGGCAGCAAACAGTAGTCAGATGTCTCATTGCTTCCCTCCATTAATACCCCGTTCTAATTCCGCAGTATTCCTAAAAAGATTCCTTCCTTTCCAGCTTGATTGTAGCTATCTGAAATTAAAACACTGCAATGATGTGGCATGAAGATGGCATGATGTGGCATGAAGATGGCATGATGTGGCATGAAGATGGCATGAAGATGGCATGATGTGGCATGAAGATGGCATGATGTGGCATGAAGATGGTAGAAGTTGCCTAAGAGACCTCTCAGCCACTAATCTCTTCCTCAACAACTCACCTTTTGTTTGGTTTTGTTGGTTGGTTTTTGGTTTTTTGAAAGGATTTCTCTGTATATCCCTGGCTGTCCTGGAACTTTCTATGTACACCACTGTTGTCCTTGAACTCAAAGAGTCCAGGCACAGTGGCATGTGCCTATAGCCCCAGGTCCATACAAGGCTGAGGAAAGAGCAGCTTCAACCCAGAAGTTCCAGGCAGCCTGAGAAAAATAATAACATCCTATCTCTTTAAACAAACAAAAATACTATAATCCAAAGATATCTGACATACATAGAACCCAGAAAATGTGATCCATTCTAATGGGAAAAATGAACATATTCCAATCTTATAACTTAAAACTTATAATTATCAGATAAGGACTTGAAATCAGCTATGATAATCATGATCACTAAGATAAAAGACAAGACACCTAAAATGACTAAAAAGATAAGATACCTCAACTAAAACTTTAAATAAATTTTAAAACTAATTTATATGCTATGTAAAATAAAAGATTTGATAGGTGAGTGTGATAGAGACTGAGGGAATGAGCAGCAAAATGACTGGCCCAACTTGAGACCCATCCCATGGGCAAGAGCTAACCAACCCCTGACACTATTAATGATAGTGTCAGGAACCAAGCATAACTGTCCTCTGAGAGGCTCTACCCAGCGGCTGACTGAAACAAATGCAAAGACCCACAGCCAAACATTAGACAGAGCTCAGGAAGTCTTGTAGAAGAGGTAAGGAACCCAGAGGGAATAGGGACTCCACAGGAAGACCAACAGAGTCAACGAACCCCTTAGGGGCTCCCAGAGACTGAACCACCAACCAAAGATCATACATGGGCTGGACCTAGCCCCCCACCCCCACCTCACACATATGTTGCAGATATGTAGTTTGGTCTTCATGTGGGTCCCCTAACAACTGGAGTAAGGGGATCTGTTGACTATCTGTGGATCCTGTTCCCCTAACTGGGCAGCCTTGTCTGGCCTCAGTGGGAGAAGATGTGCCTAGTGCTGAAATGACTTGAGATGCCAGGGTGGATTGGTACCCAGCAGAGAGCAGAAGGCAAGGTAAGAATGGGGGAGTGGCTGGGTGAGGGGGGAACTGGGAGAAGGGAGAGCTGCAATTGAGATGTAAAGAAAAGAAAGGAGGGAAAGAAGGGAGGAAAGGAGGAAGGAAAGGAGGGAGAGAGGGAGGTAGGGAGAGAGAAAGAAAGAAAGAGAGAGAGAGAGAGAGAGAGAGAGAGAGAGAGAACCTAAAACAAACAAAAAAAATAGTAAAAGAACAAAACTATCCATGAACTTCATTGTCAGAAATCAGAAAGACAGAAAGACAGAAATAAAGATAAACTAAGCATTATGAACTCAGGATAACATCGAAAGCTCAAATATAAGGATAACTGTAGTACCAAGATGCAGGGGAAATTCCCTCAAATTAGAATAGTACTTAGAATAGATTTGGCAAAAGTCATACAGCTTCAAAAAGCTCAGTGATTCCTAACAAGAAAATCCCCAATGAAACTGTATCTAGCTCATCATAAACAAGCTGCTGGAAATCTGTGAAAGGAGCAAATTGCAAAGCAAAGGGAAGGCATATGGCATGTAGCATGCAGCATGCATCACAAAGCACTTGGGAACAAGACTTGAAATATCAGATTTTCTTTATATCTTCTTTCATGACAACCAAAGACAATGGAACATCTTTAAAATCCTGAAACAAAAAAAGTCATCAACCTGGAATTCTATAAGCAGGGAAATGTTCTTTAACGGGCCAGTCCTACAGAACCATAGCTGCAGGATCTTCACGCCGCAGGGTAGCAGGATATCTGAGAGGAGTGCCAGTGAGGGTCCAGTGTGGATAGCGTAGCGGATGCCAGAGGCCTCACGCCAGACCCGTGACTCACGTCAACGAACATCTGCAAAAAAGCTGTTTGGGCAAAAGGGTATACTGTGTGACACACTGTGACACACCAAGACACACCACAACTTCCATAGTGAGATGTTTGATTGATTGATCGATTGATTGCTTGATTGACTGACACTAATTTCTTTTGAGGGGAGGCTGCTAGGGCAGAAGGCAGATATGGAGGGACAAGAAGATGAGTGAGATTGGGGGTCATGATGTGAAATTCACAACGAATCAGTAAAATGTTTTCTTAAAAATCCTTTAAGAATGATGGCAAGCTAGAAAACTTTAAGATAAGGAAGAAAGTCCATCCAGCAGAAATGACCCCCAAAAAATCTCCAGGAGCTCCAGGAGCACAACAGAAGTTACAACAGGCCTTTAGGAAGGAATGTGAGCCCTGGAACTAGCTCATGTATGTAAACTAAACCTCAATAATATGGTTAAAAGTTTAGGGAAATTATTCTGACTTACAATTATCCATATACTTCATGAAACCAATGAAGTATAGAGATAGGATAAAGATATCTTCAGAAGAGCAGACTTCAAAGACCTCATATTCTTACAAAGCTAAAGGCTATGTTTTACCAAGACAATACAGTTAATTAAGAATGATTGTGATTCAGGATTTAATGGATAGGATCCAGAACAAAAGAAGTCCAAGAAATTCTCTGTAACAACAGAGAAAAGAGATCTCAGTACAGTAACAATGCAGTGGACTTGAGGGCAGCCTCTGAGGACTACAGCTTATATTACAATAGTGTCAAGAGAAGGACTGTCGGCACTAATGCTGTTTAGCCAAGTAGCTACTGCCTTTCTACACCAAAGCAGAATGCCTGAGTTAGCTTGGGTTACTTCCTGTTCTTGGCATAACATGACCATAACCCAACCACATATACATAAGCATGTGTTTACATGTACACACAAACAAATAAATATAAAATTAAACATCAAAGTATACTACAAAGCTGTAGTTCAAAGCAACACAATTCTGTCATGGAAACACACAGATCAGTAAAAAGGAACAAGGAGCTCAGAAACAAACACACACATTTATAACCAATGATCTTCAACAAAAATGCCAAGAAGACACAATAGGAAAAGGATAGTCTCTACCAAATAAAACTAAGAAAATTAGAACTCTGTGTGCAAAAGCATGAAGTTAGGACTCTTGTCTCACACCATACACAAAAGTCAACTCAAAAAAGAACTCAATTCAAAATTACTACAGACTTGACTGGTAGACTTGACAGTATAATACGTGTAGAAAGCACAAGGGCAAAGCTCTATCACACTGATCTTGGCAGACTTTTTGCTGCTGCTGTTTAGGAGCTACGAACACAAAAGCACAGATAACAAGAGCAAAACAACAAAACCACAAACAGGATTACATCAAATCAATGAATCTCTGCACAGCAAAGGAAGCAACCTATGGTCTGAAGATTCAAGGTGTGGAACTAGAGGATTCATCATCCTCAAACTGTTCACCTGATCAGGCACCAATATCCAAAATATATATGGAACTGAACCAACTTTTAATGTGCAGCAGGACCTGAGCAGACATTTCTCAAAGGCAGAGACACAGAGCTGCCTAGTAGGTATATGAAAAGATGCTTAACACCACTCCCTGGTCACCAAGGAAACACAAGTGAAACCACCGTGAGAAACCACCCAAAGCTGTTAGACCGGCTGTGAGCAGAATGGCACAAGGTAACAAATGTTGGTAAGAGATCTTACACAAATAGTAGAAACATCATTACAGCTATTGAGGAAAATAATGTGCAAGTTCAAAAAATTATAAATAAAACTATCCTATTCTATAAGCCAGCAATTTTATTTCTACACACATATCCAAAGGGATGAAACCATCACATATAAAAGGCATCTGCACTCCGTAGCACTGCAACATTATTGCCAAAATCAAAATATGGAATCAGTCTAAATGCTCATTAGTACAAAAATAGTAAAGGAAATGAGGTATATATACAATCCAATACTATAAGGCTATAAAGCAGGGGGAGGGGGAGTCTGCTGTGGGGGAGGTCTGCTGTGACAACACGGATGAACCTAGAAGATACTATGATAAATAAAACTGCACAGAAAAACAACTTAACATTATCTCATTTATACAAGGAAATCTAAACAAGCTGAACTCCTAAAAGTAGAACCATGGTCACTGAGGACTAGAGGAATAGAAGGTACGGAAGAAATAATGGCCAGAGGATACAAGACTTCAGTTAAATGAAAGACATAATTTAAAAGATCATTTATTTGCATGCTAATAAAATGATGTTTATTTGAAAACTGCTGCTTTTTAGACAATCTCAGCACAAGAAAATAGGTGAGTTAATACACAACTGAATCAGTAATACCACAATGGATGCATATATGAAAATGTCATAGTGTATACCATAAATTGTGTGGATTTATTTGTCAATTTAAAAAAGTAAATCCCTAGAGGCAGTAGAGAGGAGCCAGGGTTTAGACAACATATGGATCCAATACTCTTTTCATTGTCTGTATGTTTGTCTATTGAGAGAAGTTCTCACTATACAGCCCAGGCTACCTTACAACTTGCAATCTTCCTGCCTCAGTCTCCAGAGTGCTAAGACTGTAAGTGTGCACCATCTTACCCAACTTCAAGAAGCTTTTGAGCACAACCTTTACCTAAACTAGAAGGCTGAAAACAAAAAAAGTGTACATAAAAATTAAATTTGTTACTAGATTTGTTTTTTAACAGAGGAATAAATTAGCAATCCTAAGACAGTCTCTATATTCTAGGATTTAACAAGAAAAACTTGTTAAAAAAAATCATGTTTGCCAATGTTGAAGAAAGAAATTACAAATATATAAAGTATAAAGGCACAGGCTAACAGAGTGGATACATAAACAGGATCCACCGTTCTGCTCCATATAAGAAACACACCTTAGTAACAAAGATGGGCACTACCTCAGAGTAAAGGGCTGGAAAAAGGTTTTCCAAGCAAACAGACCCAAGAAACAAGCTGGAGTAGTCATTCTAATATCTAATAAAATAGATGTTCAATCAAAAGTTATCAAAAGATATGGGAAAGACACTTCATACTCAAAGGAAAAATCCACCAAGATGATATCTCAGTTCTGAACACTTATGCCCCAATGCAAGGGCATCCACATTCATAAGAGAAATATTACTAAAACTTAAATCATACATCAAACCCCATAAATTAATAGTGGGAGACTTCAATATCCTACACTCACTAATGGGCAGATCATCGAAACAGAAACTAAACAGAGACAATGAAACTTACAGAGCTTATGAATCAAATAGACCTAACATATCTACAATTATTTCACCCAAACACAAAAGAATATATTTTCTTCTCAGCACTTCATGGAACCTTCTGCAAAATTGACCATGTACTCAGTCAAAAAGCAAGCCTCAACAGATACAAGAAGACTGGGTGAAAATCTTGCATCTTATCAGATCACCATGCATTAAAACTGACTTCAACAACAACAGAAACAAAAGACAGCCTAGAAACTCATGAAACTGAATAATTCTCTACTCAATGACCACTCAAGAAAGAAATAAAGAAATCAAAGACTTTCTAGAATTTAATGAAAATGAAGGTACCACATACCCAAACTTATGGGACACAAGGAAAGCAGTGCTAAGAGGAAAGTTCATAGCACTAAGTGCCTTCATAAAGAAACTGGAGAGTTCGCTCACACTAATGATTTTAAAAGTACACCTGAAAACTTTAGGGGAAAAAAAAAAAAGCAAAAACACCCAAGAGGAGTAGACGGCAAACCCTTTGGGAAATTAACTAAAAGGCAATCAGATGGTATCCAAATTAACAAAATCAGAAATTAAAAGGGAGACAACATCAGACACTGAGGAAATTCAAAAAAATCATTAGGTCTTACTTCAAAAACCTGTACTCCAAAAAACTTGAAAATCTAAATGAAATGGATGATTTTCTAGATAGATACCACTTGCCAAAGTTAAACCAAGGTAAGGTAAACTATTTAAATAGTCTTAATACCCCTAAGGAAATAGAAGCAGTCATCAAAAGTCTCTCAACAACAAAAAAAAAAAAAAAAAAAAAAAGCAAAGCCCAGGGCCAGATGCCAGGTGGTTTTAGCACAGAATTCTATCAGACTTTCAAAGAAGAGCTAACACCAATACTCCTCAAACTATCTCACAAAATAGAAACAGAAGGAACATTGTCGACACAGGGACCGAGGTAGGCGGGCTTAGAAACCCCCCTGGATCCCAACAGCAGGCGGCTGAGGCAGGAAACTTTTGCCTGGGACACTAGGATACCATAGTCAAGCAGCTCCGGGAGAATATTTCACTCCCAGGAACGCGGAATAGCCCCGAGTGGGGGCAAAACGAGCCCCAGCACTCACTGATTCTGCCCAGTTTCCGCGGGTCACAGAGATTGAGGGACAGCAACTTCCAGCGGCGGCCAGGAACCTCAGCTTGGGCCACAGGGCGCCATAGCAAATTAGCGCCAGGACAAAGATCCCTCTCAGGAGCTCGAAAAAGCCGGGAGAGGGCCAAAGACACGCCGCACAGCTCACCAGGAACTGCCCCAAACCCGCGAGACACAGGGACCTAGATCAGACCCAGTGCCACAGCTCTCCAAACCCAAACACCTCTCAGAGAGAGCTGGTCTTCAAGGACTACTGACACAGAGACCTGCAGGAGTGGCAAGACAGACAGAGTAAGATCAGCTAACAACAGAGTCAACAAGATGGCAAAAGGCAAGGGCAGGAATATAAAGAACAGAAAGCAAGAGTACTCTGCACCATCAGAACCCAGCTCTCCCACCACAGCAAGCCCTGGATACCCCAACACACCAGAAACGCAAGACTCAGATTTAAAATCATTTCTCATGAAGATGATAGAAGACTTGAAAGAAATGAATAACACCCTTAAAGAAATACAAGAGAACAGGGATAAACAATGAGAAGCCTTTCAAGAGGAAATTCAAAAATAC
>CM052709.1:75743224-75774309 GCA_028551405.1 Uromys caudimaculatus | reverse complement strand
AAAACTGTAAGAGCTGATCTGTCAGAAATAATTTCCAATTGCATAATGTTTTTACAAAGCGACTTAATTTATTTTAATCATATTTATAATGTGAAATTATAAGATGATGATAATATTGACTTCTAAAGTTTTAGCCTAGAAAATAGCATTTTAATTATTATAGAAATGTCTACAAGTAATTTCATAATTTATTACTTCTGTATTTAATTTTGACATGTTTCTCATAATTCACCATTGTATATAATACTGTGATAGACATCCCACAATACATACATATTTCTGTCAACATAAATTCCTAGAAATAAGTTTGCTAGATAAAATTTTATGCACAATTTTAAAAAAAATAGATAAGCTTACTAACCTTACTCATAACTTCAACTCTTCCCATTGATACTCTGTAATCACAAGGACAACTGAGAGTTTACCAACCTTTGGCTAGAGAGTATCAATCAGTAAAAAGTTATCAATTTGTCAACAGGAATGTAATTACCATTAGAATGCATTAAGCAAAAAAATTTAAGTATTTTATGTTGAACAGATATATTCTAACCTCAGACAACTAGATGAAGAAGAAAACTTTCACAATAAGCTGAGAACTAGTTCAAAGATCACTGACAGGTTTTTTTGTTGTTGCTCTGGGTTTTTTGTTTGGTTGTTCTTTTTGGTTTTGTTTTTGTTTTGTTTTTGCTAAATCTAATGGATAGTTTTCACCTGAACTCAATAAATCTACTCTTTGAAGAAAAAAAAAAAAAATAAGAAAGCTATATAGAGCTAAGCCCACTATGTGAGTGTCTCATAACATAGCCCTCTGCCAAAGCACAAGACTAAAGGGGGAACACTCCCTATATGTTCAAAAATTTTTTTAAAAATTCATTAATATCCTTTCTATAGTAGATAGCAGCAAGAGATAACCAACTTTGTATTAGATAAAGCAGCAGCATTGTGTACATATGAAAATATTCACATTACAGAATCAGTGTGTGTGTGTGTGTGTGTGTGTGTGTGTGTGTGTAAATGATGTCAGGGATTTGTGTAGTATGTCAACGAATGGAAGATAAACTTAAAGATGTGTAAGGTAAATGTACCCCAAGTATTGACTTTTGAGGATCTATAATGGGGGTCAATACACTGGCCTATTTCTATGGGTGAATTTTTCATAGAAATTTTAAAAACTGCTTGTAACAATATACTACAGCTGGCAATGACTCTTTTTTCTCTTATTCTTCTTCCCCAGCCTAGCTCTATCTTCTATTTGTCTTGTTTGAGAAGTTAGAAACAAAAACTTTAAGGGTTTGATCTATACTGGACAGGTCCTATACTCTATTACAGAGAGCTAACATACCTAAGGCAAGGTTAAAACCCAAAGAGTATGGAAATAAGAACACAAAATAAATAGTCACCTACTGATCAAGTCATTCTTCCTGAGAAAATCCAGAATTTCCAGAACTGTGGCAATCCTTACACTTACAGGAACTATAAGCGAAATAAACCCTTTCCTCCTCGGGTTGTTTTTGGTCATGATGTTTTATCAAAGAAGTAGAAACCCTAACAAAGATACTACACATATATAAAAACAATAATTTAAAATTTAAATAAGAACATATTCATGCCAGGCATGGTGGCTCATGCTCATAATCCCAGCACTAGAGAGGCTGATTAAGGAAGACTGCTATAAGTTTGGCAGCCTGGGCTACATAATGAGATCCAGGACAGCCTAGGCTACAAAGTGAGAGTGAATACAGTCTATATCATGTCTACAAAGTGAGTGCCAAGAAAAGAAGTGGAAGGGTAGGAAATATTTTGATGGTTATCTACATGCTCACTATCAAATTCAACAAGTACCAACTAACACTTAATATCTTTCATCTATCCCTAAACAAGCACACACATATTAAATATTAAAATTCTAAGAAAATTCTTTAATCTCCATCTTAAAATTCTCAATTATGGGTTACAAAGTCAAAATTCTTTGTCGGTCTGTCTGTCTTTGTGGTACTATTTAACTCAAGGCCTCATGCCTGCTAGACAAGCACTCTACTACTGAGCTATATTGCCAACCTCTTTTTTTTCCCTTCCATTATTTTGTTTGTTTTGTTTTACAAAGTGTCTCCAATACAGAGTGTCCCTAAGTTGCCCACCATGGCTGGCCTTGAACTACAATTCTGCTGCAGACTCCTGAGTAGCTTGGATTATAGGTTATTCCACCATGTCCAGACATGATGTCAAAATATCCTACTTAGCAATCAACTCTAACAACTACAGCTATTAGGCTCAGAGAGGGTGATTTCATCAGTAAAGTATTTGTTCTATAAGCACAGGGACCTGAGTTCAATCCCCAAAAAGCATATACAAACGCCAGGCATGGTGAAGCACACTGGCAATCCCAGTGATAGGGAGGCAGAGACAGGAGGATCCCTGAGGCTCACTGAGCAGCCAGTCTAGACTAACTGGTAAACTCCAGACGATCCTATGCCTAAGGATGACACATGAAGTGGTCCTCCATCTTATACACACACACAGGAGTGCATTAGAAAACTATTAAAGGCCTTTATGTACATAAATCATAAATTGTATGAGACGAGACTAACATAGGAACAATCCAAATTCCATAGTGTGGTAGAAAAGCAGTTACTTAATGAGAGCTGAAAGCTACTCACCTACCAGTCATACACACCGTTTCTATAGTAATCATAGCCATTATCTAAAAAGTAATGGGACATAGACAGAACTGCAAAGTCTGCCTACATGGCCAATTTTACCATGGCAATTTGGAAAAAATATGTGGCTTTCATAACCTACAATCTGCTGAATGAAATGACTAAAACATATAAGAATTGAAACTAGTTTTCCCTAGTTTCATATCATTTCAAATAAAATGTCAGTGTTTGTCAAAATATTCTTTAAATTTTACACATGATATTACTATCAAGCTGGCTTCTGTGAGTTAATAATTTAACAAAAGTTGGTTTTGTTAAGGTCAGTTATATCATTACTTTGTCCTTGGTAAAGTGTTGCTATAACAATGTATAACACTCAGATCTGCCACTACAAACATCTGGAATTTACTACCTATACAGTCAGCCACATTCTGGCCTACAACATAAGGTGTCTGTATCATGTCTTAAGCAGCACTCCTAAAAGAAGACATAAAAGTCACAAACTTGTACCTTTAAATGCCCAAAGTCAGAGAAAAAATATATAATTCAAGAAATATAGGGGATTGCAGGACACAAATTTCTAACCATTAAAAGGCCTGAGGTGTTAAATTCAAACATACAATGAGGGTGGGCAGCTTAATGGCCCCTAAGCCAACCTGCCAGCTCCAAATCAGGTCTGTTCACCTTGTAGTGAAGAATCTAAGAGGCCTAGCAGACTCAACCCCACTTCTAGCCCCTATTTCTGTGAAGAAAATGTCTACATTTGCACTTTTCAATGTTATTTGGAAGACAGTGACCCTATGGTCTGCAGCTTTCCACATTTCACATATAAAAAACTACCACTGAGATCAAAGGGACTCAGCTCTGTGGGGCCCTGGGACAGGGACTGTGCACTGTTAAGCTCACTAACTGCTTTCAAGAACTCCAGTTTTGGGTTGAGTTTTAAGTCTATTACAAATGCCCTTCTTTCCCTGTAAATGAGCAAACCACTGAAACTTCTGGGAGTGGCCCATTCAAGGCTTTGAATAGAAGTGGATAGGGTGCACTTGTGCCTGGAAGCTTGGAGCAGGGAGCCATCAGATAGGTAGCCTCCTCTCTGACAACTGGGTAGACTGACCTCAAGACAACCCAACTACTTCAGACACTTTATCGCTCTGAGAACGCACCAGCTGCCAGGAACACTGCAGTGAAAGCCACAACTCTGGCTCCAGGAGGCCTTGCTCCCCTCACAACTGCCCCTGATAGCCTGCACTGACCTTGGAAGGCATCAATCCAGTCAAGGCAAGATTCAGTAATCTTTAGATAAGCTTGAAGTGATTCTCACTCAAGTTACTCCTCAGTAACTCAGCAAGAAGTAAACATGCAGAGTCTGTCCCTATGCAGGGCCTATGCTCATTGGAACTGGGTACTATACTGTGGTGCAAATGTAACCCTTCATTTACATGCTACACATATGCCTTCCCAACTATATAACCAGACTGCACAGTTTACTTTGTAATCAACTAAGAGGCACCTTTTGAGAAGGCGTCTCCCACTGGTCCTTTCTTGCCCACTTGTGGCTTTATAGTAAAAACATGGCGCTAAACTGACAGGACAAAGAGGAGATGGCGTTGTCTGCAGAAACAGGTAACTTACAGAAAGCTAGTGAGGACCAAAGTGCTGTAGAGAATTGGGTCCCTGAGATCACAGAGGATGATATTAGAAAATGAGAGGAAGCAGAAACCCAAAACTGTGAGAGACAGAAGGTTGTAAAGAAACAAAAATGAGAATTAGAATAATTCAGGAAACTGCCAAGCCCTAAGGTCTAAGAGTCCGTAGAAGCTGTGGGTCCATACTCTCAGGGTTCAAGAACTATAACACTGGCCGCCTGCTGCACTGCTGCTGCTTACTACCAACACCTAGCCACGGCAATAAACTGTGGTTTCCTGGCCAGAGTGTAGAACCACTAACAGTCACTGCTCAGAACAGTAAACCCACAACCTAATAAGCATCTAGGACTGCAAGTTTCTGACCTCTAGAGCTAGGAGCCACAGTCCTCTACTCCTCAGGATTTAGAATGATAAGCCTGTTAGCCTAGCCTACAGGTTCTTAGCACTCATGACAGTCACCCTTTGCCTACACTCAGTTTCCACCCAGAGACAGAAATACCCCAAGCCACCTCAGAGCACCATCACTCACAAGAACCATCCCACGAATTTAACTTAACAAGGTTAGGTACCTGCAGAGAAACAGTACAAATCCAGATAAATAAACAAATGCAAACAAATAACTGAAACAATGCCAAAACTACTGAAGTACAACTATGACCCATCTAGGACCTCTATGTCTAGGGAGACAGAATAAACCACAGCTTGGGAACCCAAGGAAGCAAGCCAGTGCTTTTTGCAAATAGTGTGAGCAGGGGTCAGAGCACAGGCCAGCTCCAAAGCAAAGCTCAGAAACTTAGATAAGTACTTTAAATCTTCAGGTTGCAAGCATTCAACTTGTCACTGAAGGAGCTACATCACTAAGATCTCACTGTGTCTGGATGTATGTTAAATATAAAAGCTGCAGTCATAGAGCCTTGGCACACCGTCCACTAAAGCAGATGTGAAGGAACCTAAAGATAACAGTTCCCACGACTACACACTTGGCAAGCCTACACATGTGCAACTGATGGTCCTGCAGAAGAGGAGGGCCTCCAAAGAAGCCTGGAAAAGTAAAGGTTACAGAACTGCCTTCCTCCAGGGAGAGGGAAACTCTTTCTTTGAGAAATTAAAGACTGAGCAGAGCACTGAAGGACATCCTGAAAGAAATAATCCTTAACTGACCTAATGTGCAGAGACCAGGCACTCCAGAAGACCCAAACAAGCTAAATAAGAAGGAAGGCCCAAGTGGGGATGCTTGAATCTCACTCAGAAGGGGGAATAAAATAGTTGTAAGAGGCAGACAGAGGGAGAGAACTGGGTAGGGGAAGGGATAGGGAGGGGAAGGGGTGGTAGGATCAGGTGTGGGGAGAGACAGGAGAGATGGCCAGAGGGCCAGAAGAATGAATAGAAATGTGCAACTGGCGGAGGAGGAAGACTGGAGAGCATCTCTAGGGCATGCCAGAGACCTGGGATAGGGAAGGCTCCCAGGAATCAACAGGGGTGACCTTAACTGAGACTCACAGCAGTGGGATATGGAACCTGAAGAGACCACCTCCTGTAGCCAGGCAGGAACCCCAGTGGATTGATAGGGACACCAACCCACCCACAAAATTTTTAACCCAAAACTTACCCTGACTACAAAAAATACAGGGATGGGGGATAGAGGGACTGAGGGAATGATCAACCAATAACTGGTCCAACTAGAGACCCATCCCATGGGCAAGCACCATCCCTGACACTATTAATGATACTTTGTTATGCTTGCAGACAGGATTAGCATAACTGTCCTCTAAGAGGGCTCAACCCAGCAGCTGATTCAGGTGGATGCAGAGACCCACAGCCAAACATTGGATAGAGCTTAAGGACTCTTATGGAAGAGTTGGAGAAAGGACTGAGGGCCTCAAAAGAGATAGGAACTCCACAGGAAGACAACAGCGTCAACTAACCTGGATCCTTGGGGGCTCTCAGAGACTGAACCACCAACCATAGAGCATACACGGGCTGGACCTAGGCCTCCTGGCTCATACGTAACAGACGTACAGCTCTGTCTTCATGCAGGTCCCAAACAACTAGAGCAGGGGCTATATCCCTAAAGCTGTTACCTGTCTGTGGAATATGTTCTTCTAGCTTGCATCAGTGGGAAAGGTTGGGCTTAGCCCACTTGATGTGCCAGGGTGGGGGGATACCCAGTGGGGGCCTTCCACCCTCTCAGAGAAGGGGAGGAGAGATGGAGGAAAAGACTGTGGGTGGGGCTGGGAATAAGGGGCAGCAATTGGGATATAAAGTGAATAAATAAACTTAAAAGGGGGGATTAGGGTCTCCTCAACTCCCAAAGGTCCAAAGCTTCATTTCAAATACTCACTACCACTTCCTGTGGTAGCCACTAATCAGGTGCAAACTCAGTGTTAGCTCCATTTGAAAGAGATAAAATATCTAGTAATCACAAAATGACTGGAATACTCTCAAACAAAACAAGTAATGCTTGTTTATGCCAAAAACATAAGAAAATTAAAACATTAGTTTCTGGAAGGCCAAACATTGCTGCTATGAGCTAAATAGTTAATGGAAGACCACACAGCTCAGTGGTTAAGAGACCTTGGAAGTCAAAACACCAGAGTTGAATCCAGCCTCTTAGCTCTTAGAAGCTGTGACTTGGACAAAGCACCTCACCTTTCTTTGCTCACCCATATAAGCCAGTAAAATAAAATGTACCTTGTAAAGCTATACTGATTAGTCCATAAAATAACGTAAATTAGGAAAAGAGAAACAAGATACTAAAGGAGACCTTAGTAGGAGACAGTGGACCTGACAGAAGTAATACCCAAGTTAAATTAAACTAATAATGTTTGTGCACATGTAAGAAAATGTCTTTATTACCACAAACACTCACTGAAATATTTGGAGGTTAATAGTTTATGCAATTTACTCACATGCATTTAAGGGGGAAAACTGTATTACTTGCATGCATAAAGAAAGGCAGACAGAGCAGAAACGGAATAAATGTTAACCACAGGAGAATCTAAATGCATGTGCACTTTGAGCATTTATGCTAGAGAAATGAACATTTATGTTTGCACATGAATGCTCACAGCAGCTTTATTCAAACAGCCAAAAGCAGAACAATCTTTCCACAGAATGATCAGGCATGCTGCAGAATACTACTCAGCAATAAAAAGGTACAAACTACTGATACACACAACAACCAGAACAAAGCTTAAGGGAATGACACCGAGAGAAAGAAATCCCACAAGTTATATGCTATGTGACTCCATTATGCAGTACCCCTGAAATGACAAAACTGTAGAGAAATGCTGAGTGGTACCCAGGCTGAGTAGGGGCAGACAGGACTGAGACTATGAAATGTAATGTGAAGGACCTCTGTGACAGACTCTTCTGCAGTCCTACTGTAGTGGTGATCACACGAACCCACAGATACACAGCTCACATGATACAGTACACGTGAAACTGGAAAAACACCAATCCAAAGCACCAACACGTGGCAATACAGGGAGACAGTGGCTGAGATGTCCCAGTTATAATAATACACTACAGTTATTCTAGAGAGAACTGAGTGAAGGGCAGTTGGGCTCTGTCTCTATTATTTCTTACAACTGTGTGCAAGTCTACAAATATCTCAAACTGTAGGTTTAACTCAAAAAGAAAGTTTAAAAAGGAAAAAAGTAGCCAGATGTGGTGGCACATGCCTTTAATCCCAGCACTTGGGAGGCAGAGGCAGACGGATTTCCATAAGTTCGAGGTCTGCCTGGTCTACAGAACGAGTTCCAGGACAACCAGAGTTACACAGAAAGATCCTGTCTCATAAAGCCAAAAAAAAAAAGAAAAGAAACAAAAAATATGATAAACAATGAAAGCACTAAAGGCATTCCAATTAGCTTAAGAACAGGAAAAGGCTACCAACGGATATGGTGCTTGCTATTCAATGCCATTCGGAAGGAGCTTGGCATTGCTACATAAAAGGTGATATGCATAGCACTTTAGAATGATCAATTATAAATGGAATCTACCTAGAAAATCTAACACAATCACCAGAAAAAGCATCGCAGTTGTTCAGTGGTATCCAAATACAATATATAAAAAGTTTTTACTTATAGCCAGGAGGAATGTTTGTGATGAAACTCTAGAAATTAATTCAAAAACTTGTAGTGGTCAATTAGTCGCTCGATAAAGAACTCCATTTGTACTTCCTGTCTCTCCTTGCACAGCTCACGTGCTGTGCTCCCTCTGGATGTTGACACCTATCTCTGGCAAGACAGCAATCTCCAGAACTCCCATGTGAGCACATCCTCACTCGTCACTGATTTCCAGTTTTCAGTGTCTACTTCCAAAAGAGATTCAAAATGGTTCCCAGTCTCTCAAAGTCTTAAACATAATCTTCCTACTTGGAACACTGGTTCCAAGACCCTCATGTATAACAAAATCCAAAGATGACCAAGTCCTTGATACTAAATGGGACTGTATCTGTGTCTATGCCCATCCAGCTATACACTTTAAACTGCCTTCGACAGGGGAAGAGGTGGCTCAATCAGTAAGCACTTATCCTACAAGCACAGGCACCTGAGCTCAACCCCAGAACCCAAGGATCAAGAGCAGACACACTAGCTGGCACTTGTAATCCCATCATGGGAGGCAAACAGAGGATCCATCCCTGATACTCATGAACAGCCAGATTAGCCTAATTGGTGAGTTCTAGGCCAATAAAAGTCTCTATTTCAAAGGAGATGGGTGGCCTCCCTCTGTATGATACCAGAGGTTGTCCTCTAGCCACCACACAAACATGCATATATGTGTACATGCATGCATGTGCACACATGCACATAGAGAGAAATACATTCAAACACACACATACTTGCATGTGAAAGAATTATCTTTATATTCAATGTAAATCCTGTGCAAATCGTGTACTGCCAGCAGAGTAAGAGTCCACACCTGCTCCAGTGCAAATGCAAATCTAATGACTTTGATCTGCTGGTATTTGAATGTTACATATAGACCCCATGGATACCAAGGACAACTGTACTTTGAACAAGCTTAAGCCAGTTCTCAGAAGTGAGGATCTATGGTTTCTTCCTTAACTCTGAACCTCTATCCTTTTCCAGGAGCTTAGACTCCTTTTCATCAACTCTGGGAGACTCTTAACAGGGCATTCTTCCTCGGGCCTCAGAAACATCTATCTTTGTGAGGCTTCTCTCTCTGACAAATTTCAGGTTCTCAGTCAATGAAAATCAGTGCATAGCAGAACCACATTTAATCCAACCATTCCTAGTCATGAGTCTTTCACATCAGCCCCAGTTTCAAACTACAGTGAAACCACTGTAACCCACGACCACCTAGACCCATCAGGAGCGGTCCTGTCTACAGGAGCAAGGAGAGTACTATGACTGTACCCTTGAATGTCTCCCAAGGAGCCTTGTGTTATTAGGAAATAGCAGAACCTTTAAGAAAAGAGGCCTAGGAAAGGATCTTATGTTATTGGCGACGAGCCCTTGAAGGGGGTGATGGAATCCTAGCCTCTTTCTGCTTCTTTCCTTTGCTCTCTGGTCATGGCATATCCAATTTAGGTTTGCCATGCATTCCCACCATGATGTGACCTTACCACAGGCCCAGTGCACAAGAGTTATAGTTCATCACATATTGGACCTCCAAAACGGTAAGCCAAAATAAGTTAGTCATCTCAGATATTGTATTACAGTGACAGCTGACTAAAACAATTTATGTTGAAGTCCTAAACCTGAAGCTTCTCAGCGTGTAACTTTATTTGGTTTCTGAAGGAGTAATCAGTTAAAATGACATCATATAAGAGTGGGGGGTACCCAATGACTGTTGTCTTTATAAAAAGGAAAATTTTGAACACAGACACACTCCCAGAGATATCATGTGAAGATTAAGGCAAACATCAAAATGGTGTGTCTAAAAGTCACAGAATGCCAGAGATTGCCAGCAACCTCCTGAAGCTAGGAGAGGGAGAGATGGAGCAGTTTCTTCATAGCCTTCATGAATAAACTCTGCCAACACCTACCTGCATGTCAGGCTTCTGGTTCCCAGACCTTTGAGCGGTACATTTCTGTTGAATAAGCCATTCAGTAGTACACTGGACTCTCCAAATCCACAGGTTCTACCTTGGTGGATTTAACCAATACAGATTGAAAAGAACCAAGAAAAAAAGTGCTGAACATGTATATACTTTTTCCTTGTCATTATTCCCTAAACAATACAAGAATTCTGTTAGATACTATAACTAACCTAGAGGTGACTTCAAGAGGATACACACAGGTCACATGCAAATACATGGTTCCATATAAGGTACTTAAACATCAGCACAATCCTCCAGGCTCTTGGAGCTACATAAACAAAAGGCTGGAGAGGTGGCTCAGTAGTTAAGAATACTTGTTGCTCTTGCAGAGGACCTGAGTTCAGTTCCCAACACCCACAAAGTGGCTCACAACCATCTATAATGCCAGGTCTAGAGGACCTATCACTCTCTTCTGACCTCCATGGACACAAAGCGTGCACGTGGTGAACATACATAAACACAAGCAAGCACAGCAAGCAAGCACGCGCACACACACACACACACACACACACACACACACACACACACAAAATAATCTAAAATGGAAAAGAAAATGAGAGACAATTATACTTTGTTATATTGTATTCTGCTAGACCAGCAAATTAATTTATCACCATAACCAGGTTCAGGAGATCCAGTTAAAACCTCTCAACAACTTTCCCAAAAAAGGCAAGAAAGTCTAAATACATAGAAAAAAAAAAAAAAAGCACATAGCAGGGCCTCATTATTAAAAACAGACCAAAGCC
The DNA here is from genome assembly GCA_028551405.1 of Uromys caudimaculatus. Lineage (NCBI taxonomy): Eukaryota > Metazoa > Chordata > Mammalia > Rodentia > Muridae > Uromys > Uromys caudimaculatus. Next base: position 75,763,187 of record CM052709.1, on the reverse strand, counting down.
TAAGAAAAACTACTTTTTAAATTAGTTCTCAAATAACCTTACCAATCAAATGGCCACTATAAAAAAGATGCTTAAACAGACAATAAAGAAACAAATGCAAATTTTTTTATGTGTGCTGAAGGTTATGCCTCAATAGATAAAGGATTTCTCACTACATGATTACAAACAACGGCCAGCTATACAGTGAAGGAAATGATTTCCATCTTTAAGCTAGTCCCCTACTTCCCACCAAACCTGACAGTAACCAGGAAAAAAGGCAGCAGATTTAATGGCAAAAGACTAAAATAGTAAGTACTGAATACATAGTCCATCTTAAACACACGCAATGTCAAATATCCTATTTGCTGTGTTAAAAACCATTCCAACACGCAGAGGATGAAAACCATGGGGCTGGGAAGACACCCTACCAGTAAAGTGTCCTGAAAGCTTGACGACCTGAGTTCCAATGCCCAGGACCCAAGTGGGAGGTTGGGCCCAGATGCGTGCATTTTAGCCCTGGTGGGGGTGGCAGAGATGGATGGACCTCCAGACCAGTGAAAGACCTCAAGCCTCAAAAGATATGATGGAGGAGATGAATAGATGGCTCTGCAACAAAATGCACTGGCTGCTCTTCTGAAAGAACTCAGTTCAATTCCCAGCATCCATATGGTGGATCACAACCATCTATTACTCCAGTTACAGAGGGTCTGACACCCTTTAAGTCTCCACAGGCACTGTACACACTTGGTGCACAAACACTCAGGTAAACACTTATACATATAAAAATAATAAATACATCTCTATAAATGCATATCTATCAAAAACAGTAAGAATAATGCTTATGGTATAATTTAGTAGCAATCTCACTAAAGTTAAAGTGTAATTTAAATTGTTTGTCTTGTTTTTCAAGAACTAGCTGCTCAGCCGGGCAGTAGTGGTGCATGCCTTTAGTCCCAGCATTTGGGAGGCAGAGGCAGGCAGATTTCTGAGTTCGAGGCCAGCCTGGTCTACAGAGTGAGTTCCAGGACAGCCAGGGCTACACAGAGAAACCCAGTCTCGAAAAACAAAAAAAAAAAAAAAAAAAGAAAAAAGAAAAGAAATGGCTGCTCTTCCAGATCTGCTTTTAATTCCCAGCACCCACATGGTGTCTCACAATTATCTGTAGCTAGAATTCCAGGGATCCAATATCCTCTTCTTGCTTCTTGAGGGCACTGCACATATATGGTGCATAGATATTTATGCAAGGAAAACAATTACACACATAAATTTTGTTAACTGTTAATGGAAAAAATAGAGCCAGGCAGTGGTGGTACATACCTTTAATCCCAGCACTTGGGAGGCAGAGGCAGATACAGATGGATTTCTGAGTTCAAGGCCTGCCTGGTTTATAGAGTAAGTTCCAAGACAGCCAAGGCTACATAGAGAAACCCTGTCTTGAAAACTAAAATCAAAGTAACTAAGTAACAGTAGGAAAACACTCTATCAATCAATAGGACTACACTATTAGGACTACACTCTATATTTTTAATGAGCTAGAGGAAAAGTTGAATATATTAAGAAAAGACAAGAAAAATATCCAGAAGATCCAAATAAGACCCCTAGAGATTAAAAACTATGGCATCTGGGTCTATGAGATGGCACCAGGCCGTCACGTTAGCCACATCAGCCTAACAAGTGGAGCTCCACCCGAGGAATCCACGTAAAGGTGGAAAGAGAACTGACCCCACGAAGTTGTCCTCCGAGCTCTACAAGCATGCTATGGCATGTGGACACATGCACACACATACACACCAACACGAAAGTTTAAAATTATGGTGTCTGAGATTAAAGATATGGTGAACATGTCTTTAATAACATGTCATAGAATAACAGGATGAATGAACTAGTAACAGATTAGATACTGCACAAGGGAAAGGCTAGTGAACTTGAAGATACAGCAATGGACAAAAACATGAATCCAAAGAAAGAAATTAACAGAGCATCAGTGAGTTGCAGAACCACCTCATGCAACATAATATACATTTAATCAAGATCTACAAGGGAGAGGAATAGGAAAAAAATATTAGGGAAAAAATGATAGTCAAATACTTTACCAAATTGATGAAAACTATTAAATCACAAATCCAAGAAGTTCAATGATACCAAACACAAAGTACATAAAGAAAACTACACTAATACATACCACAATCAATTTGGTTAAGCCAGTTTAAAGAGAACATCTTTAAAGCAGCCACAGAAAAACACACATATTATGTACCAGAAAACAAAATGATGTTGGCTGCTTTCTTATCAGAAACAAGTGAGACAGAAAACAATAAATCAACATCTTTTAAGTTGTGGATGGGGTAAAAAAATCTAAAATTCATTGCTTAGCAAATGTTTTTCCAAAGCAAATAAAATACCTTTTTCAGACATACAAAAGCTAAAACAAGCACCAACAAGTTCCCATTAACAGAAACTTTAAAGGAAGTCCCTAAAGCAGAAATAAAATCATAAAAGATGCAAATATGAGCATAAGAAGAGGAATGAAGAGAAAATTAACTCAATTCATGTGTAACCATAAAGAAGTTTGGCTTTTTTTTTTTTTAAGGGGGGGGCATTGAGTCAGGGTTTCTCTGTGTAACAGAGCCCTGGCTGTCTTGGAACATACATACATACATACATACATACATGTATCTGATTCTGGGACGAAAAGATGGTTCAGTGGTTAAAACCCTTGCCATGCAAACAAGCCTGGGGACATAGGTTCAGATTCCAAGAACCTATATAAATGTTGGGTGAGTGTGGCAGCTTGCCTGTATTTCAAGCCATGAAGGAAGAGACAGGGATCTAGAACAAGCCAGACTGCAAGACTAGTCACATCAGGGATCTCTGATGTGACTTGAATGAGAGACCCCACCTCACTAATAAGGCAGAAAATCTATACAGGATGACTCCCCACACCAAACTCAGGCCTCACCCAAACACGTGTCCACAAATATTCACACACATACACCAAATACTTACATGAAAATGGAAGAGGAGGATAACCGATTCTATTTTTTTAAAGATGCTTACAAATAATGGAAAGTGCACTGAGGCTGGTAACACATAGAATAAGGTGACTAAGAACACCAGCACGCAAGTAAACTCAACAACACAGATGATTAATAAGGTGAATAAAAGGCACAACCAAAGTTCATTCAAAAAGTAACAGGTATCATAAATACTTTGCATTAAAGAATCCAGATTTTAGTCAAAAACAAAAAAACAAAACAAAAAACAAAAAAAGCCAACAACCACCACCACCTTCCCACAGGGGCACTCCAAACCAGATAGAAACACTAATAAATACTGATTAACAGGTAAGGAAAAAAATACCAATTGCACACAAAGTACAACAGAAAACTGAAGGAAAAGGACCATTTCTCAATTCATCAGGGCTCCCTACATTACTGGCAAACCAAAAAGAAGATTAAAAAAAAACCAGAAACTCTTTTGCCCCGACTCTGAGTGAAACCCAGAGACTAGTTGGGTATTTAAGAACTGACAGCACTGAGCTGAGTGATGGACAGACACGGTGGGGGCAATGCACAAGTCCATTCACTTAAAATATACAAAGGGGCCAAAATTATGACAACAGAGAGCAGAACAGTGGTTGCCAACAGCAGGCAAGAAGAGAATAGATTTCTCTAGAAATATTCTACATTTCATTAAAAAGTTACCCCCACTGAACTAAACACTTGAAAATGATTAGGCATATGTGGATGGATGCATGCATCTGAAAGCCAGGAAGTCAACCTTAGGTTATTCCTCCAAAGCTGTCTACTTTGGTTTTCATTTGGGAGGGCTCAGGATTGGGTTGGGTTGGGTTGGGTTGGTGGTTTGGTTTGGTCTGGTCTGGTCTGGTCTGATCTAGTCTCTCATTGGGACCTGGGGTTCACAGATTACAACAAGCCACAAGGATCTTTCTGTCTCCTGAACACAACTATTATAGCACATGCCACCAGGTGTGCGTTTTACGTGGGTGCTTGGGATATGGAACGCAGGGCCTCATGTGCTGCAAACACTTCTCCAACTAAGCTAATTCCCAGCCCGACAGTAAGTTTTAAATTATGTGTTTTACTACAACTTTTTTTAAAAAAAAAAGTTATTAAAAAACATAAAAACTGGTTCCCAAGCAATAGTACTGATTAAAATTACTTCTAATCAACTAACCACAATGGCCTATTTTATGTTTTTGGTTAGGAGTCTAGCCTTTAAGAGCTGAGCCATCTATACAGCCCCAATTCTTTTCTTTCCCAAATAAAAGAAAAATGAGTACATCTTGGAAGTGGGACATGGGGGCTTCTCAAACTATAATAAAGCATGAGAGAGGGCAATGAGATGGCTCAGGAAGTAAAGGCATTTGTCACAAAGCCTGACCACCTGAGTTCAATCCCCAGGAACCCACTTGGTAGGAGGAGAGACTCCCACAAGTTATCCATAGACCTCCTCACACATATATACAGAGAGAGAGAGAGAGAAAGAGAGAGAGAGAGAGAGAGAGAGAGAGAGAGAGAGAGAGAGAGAGAGAGTTGTAAATTTAGATTTTTTTTGTTAAAATTTACAAAATAAAGTATAGGGACCAAGTTGAAGAACAAGGAATGAGAAAACAATACAAATGCTAACCGGTGGTAGAAACACAAAGCACACTATTCAGACACAAACATACTGTGTCATCCCCACCCCACACACAGCCTAAATCCCTAAGTAAAACCTTCCATAGAGGCGTCTCTTTATTCAAAGCACAAAGAAAAATTCAGCTTGCCTACAAGGTCCAGCACAATCTGGCCCCACACCATGGCTCCAGCCCTCTGTCCTACCAGACTGTTCACATGCCTCCAGCTCCTCTCTAAAGCTGTGCCTTGGGTCCCTGATCCTCTGCAACCACCCTGCCAGCACAGGGCCTCTGCCCTGCTGTCTTCAGTGAGGGGAAGCACTTCTTTTCCTAAGCACCCTGAACACCTCCATTCAGAGGCCCCACTTGTGACTTCTCTTAACACATCACAACTGCAGCTTAGTATCTGCTGAAGACAGAAGTCACACCGCATCCATCCCCAGCCCCACAGCCAAGCACAGCGCCTGTTGTAGAAAGACTGCTGAGGTCTTCCTACAGCTTAAGTCAAGTGCAGAGCATCAAAGACTGATAAGCTACACACACACACACACACACACACACACACACACAAAATGGGGGTTCGGGGACACCATAGATAAAACATAGCGATTGGTTGCTGAGTAACCATTGTTTTTGCTCCTGACACAGTGCCTGCTACATATGAAACACTCAAGATATCAAAGAGCAAAATTTTCACAAGATTCTTAAGTCTTACATATTAAACAGTAACCCTACTTAAACTGTTGTGTTTTACATAAAAGTAAGACTGACTGCAGAAGCAAAAGATCTTGAAGGGGTAAGACCTTTTAGATCTTGAACAGGAAAAACTCTGACCAGAGAGATTTGTGCATGGTGTGTTTTAAAAGAAATGGATCGGGATCAGAGTGACTTTAAAATAATAAATAAGAACTAAAGAACACCACATGGAAATATTTTCCAAACCCTAAAGAATTATTTTAAAAAATTATTTAGCTCACTCAGTCCCCTCCAACACATAGTGTATCTATACTTTGGAGGCAAATCAACTATTATTTCCTCCTTAAACGTCTTCCTGAAAGTACCAGCCGACATTGATTTCTCCAACCTCTAACCTACTACACAGCACTGAATACCTGCCACATAGATTATATTTAACCAAATGTCACCTTGTTTTCCCAATGGTGGAATGTGTACAACCTCGTATGTCTTCTAAAACTTATTTCAAGTGCATTAACACTACAGGTGCTTAGTACTGAAACTAAATGATACAATTTTCAATGGTGAATCTCAAAAAGCTCCTGCATTTTATTCCTAAATAATTCTGCAAACTGTTCACACCTCTGTTTTCACTCCATCATCCTATTTAGAACAGCAATATCTAAGGTCTTCTTAGTGCCACTTGTCAAAACTCAAAGGAGGTTTTCGGTGCCACTGTAATCTTTTGAAGTGTAAATCAGAGATATATTTACACCTGCCCCTCTTTAACGGAGTAAATTTTACTTGAAATCTTTCCCAAGATTAGTCAGGTCCCAGGACGTTCCTTCTGTATAAAACTGGAAGCCACAACAGCTACAATACAATATACTATCCACAACTCATAACAGGAAAGCTAAGTCCCGGGGAAATAAATGGTCGGTTCAAAGTGTACAGAGACGGATAAAGTGTGTCACTTTGCAAAGCTCGGGCAATCCGCAAGTGCTGCCGCTCATCACTCCCGAGGCGCCGCAAGCCTGTCAGCCTCCATCAGGACCCACGAGAACACGTCCCCAGGTGACCCAAGCTCCAGACACCGGCTCCAATCCCGTCTCCCTCCTCTCGCAAGGAACTGCACTACAAAAAGGAAGGGCCCGCAGGGCGTGAGGAGCCTGAGGCCCGGCCCTGACCCGCGGAAGGCGACCAGAGGCGCCGGGGTCGGGCGCCCCGTGAGGCGAGGACGCACGGTCCGGGCCGCGAAGCGCGGCGCGGAGGGAATGCCAGGCCTGGCGGCCGGGGCGTGCGCAGGGGGAGGGGGCAGGAGCCTCACCGTCGCTCCCCGGAGGCCGGCGCCGCCGCAGACCCGCAGTTGCTAGGTAGAATGCGCTTCCGGGTCACGAGCGAGCATTCCGAGAGCGACGGTGGCCGGGTGGGGCCAAGAACAAAGCGCGGGGCTAGTGGGCGGTGGAGACGGTGGTCGCTCTAGGACCACGGGATTGAATGAGGGGCGGTGCGAGTCTCATCCCGCGTGGGCGGCTCCCGGCTGGGCGACAGCAGCCTTTCTGCCTGGGGTCTCTCTCGCGCTATTTGGATCCTAAGCCCACCACCCAGCCGGTGTCACGTTGCAGGTGTCACCAGACTTTTGGATGCTCTCAGCACTAACGCCAGCACCTTCCTTGTTACCAAATCTTATTCATCCACGCATTGGCCCTTCACTCCGTCACTGGACACCTGTACAGGGCTAGGTACATTGTTGGTACGTGCAGGCTGGTAACCAAAGAGGTCACAGTGTCCGGCTAGCTCAGATGAGCGAAGGAAGCTGTAAAGGCTGCGCGAGAAAGGGTTGCCTAGGCAAAAGAAGGGAAGAGCAAGGAGACCTTAACTAAGTGGAGGGGGAGGGAAAAGTGTATTAAGCCATGGAATACCTGAAATGCGGTGTTATGCGGTGAAATGCGGGTTTCCAGAAGGCAGCACGGCCTGGACAGGCAAGTGGACCAAGAATTGAAAATATGAGGACTCTGTGAACCATAGAGAAGGAAACCCAAAGAGCATCCAGAGAAGTATGAAAAGGAAAGAAACGTCAGTGAGGGGCTGGTCAGAGCTGCCAACTGTTGTGGAGATCATGTGTCCAGTGATACCAAAAGAATTATCAAAATTCAATACTACAATGTCTAAGTAGGGAATGAGGTCCACTTCGGTGAAGGAGGCCGCTGCATTTTTCTCCATGTTGAATCAAGAAGATATGGAAAACTGGATATCTTGATGCTTTAAGGAGCCCCATCTTGGTCTAGCTTCCATATTTGCTTAAGGAATGAACCTGAGGATTCTTTATTTTATTTTATTTTTCTAGCTCTCCCTCAGATCCTTCCAGAACCTCAGCCCAAACTTCCATGTAAGCAAAACTTGCCTATTCAAACTGCAGAGAATAAATAGCAGAGGCTCAGCAGGCCAGTGGAGACAGGGATGGGAAAATCCAGAAGAGACAGAGAACAAAGGATTGAAACCAAAAAAAAAAAAAATGGAGTGGGGAGGCAGGGGCAGAAATGGGAGGTGAGCTAAGAAAACCAAAAATAAACTCAAGAATAGAATGGCAAAGACAAGAGCAAAGGAAGGCGAGTCAAGATCATTCTTGTGTAAGACCTCGTTTTGACTGAACATCTGGCAAAAAGTGTGCTAACTGGCATGAAGTCTGAGTGTACGTACTAACATGACTTCTAATTATAGTGAGCTTGCCTTCCTCCTGTGAGCTGAAGGAAGACCACAGCATACTTTGTAGTGGATGGGGGCTAAGAGCCTTCCACACGCTTATCTCTGGTCCAGGTATAATCCTCATAGGACAAGTATATCCTTAAGCTCTTCCAAAAGACTTAGAAATAATGATTTCCTCTGGGAAACTGTGAAACTTTTCATGATTGGTTTAACCAGCTGTCCATGAAAGTAAATCAAGGAAAATGTTTTAAATGTGTGGCTGAAGAATATGGGAACCATATCATCAAGAGGGCTGTCTTAATCCATTCTGACTGCAGAAGTGAAATGCCAGAGACTGAGCGGTCTGTGAGCAGAGACTGGGAAACCCAAAAGTCAGTCCCAGTGTCTGATGTGGACCCACTTCCTACTGATAAAGAATCTGCTCTCTGAATCCCCACAAGACAGAAAATACAAACACAGACTCTAAAATCTATTACACAGAGATTGTCCCACCCATTGGAACCCATGACTTAATCATCTATCAGTGACTCTGTCTCCCAATACCATCTCATTAGGTGTTGGGGAGATGGGGAAGAACACAGACATTCATTCTATAGTAAAGGCCTAGATATAATACAACAAACCATGACCAGTAAGTAGTGATGGTTAGTAAAAGTAAGCCATATCACTTGTTTGGTGAATAAAAGGTATAAAGCCACCTCATGATCTAGAGAAGACCCAAATGCATGAGTCGGTGAATTCTGTCCTGCATACACCTGATAGTGTATTCTGTCAAAGGGTCAGGTGATTCATAGGCTACATTTGGTTGGGTTTCTGTGGGACATCAGTGGTGTCCTAAGAAGTAGGAAGGCCTAATTTGCTCTGCACTTCAACATGGTGAGCTTCATCTATGTTTGGTCTCTGGGTGACTGATCATCCATTAATGATACATTATGCTTTGAGAAATGTCTCCAAAGACCTAGCACATGAGTAGGACCACTATTCCCATGCCCTGCTGGGATATAAAAAGTGCCCACAGCCTCAAGAAGCACACCAATTTGATTTTAGGAGGCATTGTGTCTACATCTTAGTCTTGTCTGCTGTAACAACGTACTATAGGCTGGGAACCTTAAACAACAGAAATTTACACAATTCCTGAAGTTGTGAACTCTAAGATCAAAGTGCTGGCAGCTTGTCTGGTCAGGACCAACTTCCTTTCTCCTGTCCTGTCCTGATCAGACAGGAAAAGAACTAGATGGCTTTCTAGATTCTCATAAAAATTACCAATCCCATCCTTGATGGCTTCACCCTTGTGTCGAAATCACCTTCCAAAGCCCCACCTCCTATTACACTGGGACCAGTTTTCAGAATATGAATTTGGAAGAACATAAACCTGCAATTCATGACCTTGCTATTAACCCTACTTCACTGATGAGTTAGGGACTTAATAAGGAGCTGCTGTGGTCCTAGAGATTTTCCAGGGTTAGTTAATCTTGATTCCTAATCACCATTTCCTCTGCCCAGGATTCTATGTTAACACCCACCCAGTCACAACGGCAGGCATGAAGGAGTCGTCTCTGACTGCACGTTCCCTGTCACCACATCGTTACACATTCTGCCATCAGCTGGTCCTGGAAGTTGTCTTTTTTCATCCCACTCCAATTCCATTGGCATCAGAGACAGGGAAGAGATCAATTTAAAAAAAAAAAAAAAAGTGTTGCAACCTCAAAGACAAACCCAGGCGACGGAGGCAGGGTGTAGATGCACATGCGTGGGAGTAAGTGTGTGAAAGAGCGCAGCAGCGACCAAACCAAACACTACAGGAACTCTAGGGAGATAAGGCAGAATCAGTTCATTCAGCAGCATGATCTAACTGCTGTGTGTGCTGATCTCATCACACAGGAAATAGAGGATCATGAGAGGAGTATGAAATAGGATGAGAACTGAGAGCATTCCAAGAAGCAAAGTAAAGTGATGCTTGCTGGCCTGGAGGGATCTGGGGAGACTTCAGATCATAAAGACCATAGAGGTGGCCTGAGTGCATGGGCCAGGGTACTGTGGGTGAGCAAGAAGAATGTCTCAAGGCCTCACTGCCTGGCTCAGCCTCCTCCCTGAGGCACCTACACCCACCCAGACCACTGTTTCCAACTGGAAGCCATGCTCTGTATCCTGGTTTTGTTCTTGTTCTACTTTATATAAATGCTTGGGTTTTTTTTTTTCTTTCTAGTATTTAGTTTCTCTTTTCCTTTTAGAATATAAATCCTACTAGAATATTATTTTAAATTCTTGAGTCTTAGTGTTTTACTGTTGTGTTCTCTTTTTACCTTATAGGTACCATTTAAAGTTTTGATCTTGCTGGAGAGATGGCTCAGCAGTTAAGAGCACTGGCTGCTCTTCCAGAGGACCCAAGTTCTCAGCACTCCTGGGCTGGCTCACAACGGTCTGTAGCTCCAGTCCCATGTGGATCTGACACCCTCTTCTGACCTCTATGATACTGCATGCACATAGTGCTGACATACATGCAGGCAAAATATCCATAAACATAAGATAGAAAGAAAATGAAAAAATAAATATGATTTCTATCTTTCTAATTTTTTAAGATTTATTTATTTTATGTATGTGAGTACGCTGTTAATCTCTTCAGACACACCAGAAGAGGGCATCAGATCCCGTTATAGATGGTTGTGAGCCACCATGTGGTTGCTGGGAATTGAACTCAGGATCTCTGGAAGAGCAGTCCGTGCTCTTAATCACTGAGCCATCTCTCCAGCCCTCTTTCAAATTATTTTAACTGTCAACTTATCATTTTTTAAATTGTGTGTATGCACACTCTGTGTGTGTGTGTGTGTAAGAGGAAGGTTTTGGGAATTGGTTCTATCCCTCCACTTTGTTGAGACAACAGTCTCTCTTATTTCTAAATGATGCTTCATACTCTAGCTTAGCTGGCCTGAAAGCTGACCGATACTCCCGTCTCACCATGGGGGGTACTAGGATGGCAGATGCACACCCAGCTTTTTACACTGGTTCCCGGGAAAGGACTCAGGTGGTCGGGCTTGCGCACCAAGTACTTTCTCCCCACTGAACCCAGTTTTCTCATAATTTCTTCAGTATATTGTTCTTTTTAGACAGTCTCTTATTATTAGCTTCTGAGTGCTTCTTATTGTTCCACTTACTTCTCATTCCATGTACTATACTTTAAATGTGAGGTTTTGAGCCCAGCCTGGACTACACGGTAAGAACTAGTCTCAGAACAAAAAGCCTTTGTTTTTATCCTTTCTCAGCATTGTGTTTTCTCTTTCTCCCATCTCTGTCTTACACATCTCTTTAGATTCTGAATGGTCTCTTTCAATTATGGACATGTCTCACCAGCTCCAAGGGACACCTAATAACTATTACACCTGAAGGAGAGAAAAATGACATAAAATTCACAAAATCCAGACTGCTAGTGGAGACCTCACTGCAGAGAAATGGCGTTATTAAACAAGACTTTACTTTTCTTCCATACTTTGCCACTGCCAGATCCCAGCTCCAGCTGGAGATAACTTAAGGGTCCTCTTGAGCTACAGAGTCAATGGCACAACCCTTCCAGCAGGGGGAGCCAAACTGCTGGGTTAAATCCAACTCCACTAGTTGCTCACTGGGAGCCCCTTACTCACTGTATAGTCTTGAACTAGTTACTCAATGTTTTCCTTCCCACTAGAACAGTGGTGTTCAACCTGTGGGTTAAGACCCCTTTGGAGATTGTATGTTAGACATTTACATCACAATTCAGAACAGTAGCAAAATTACAGTTACAAAGTAGCAACGAAACTAATTTTATGGTTGGGGGTCAACACAGCACGAGGAACTATATTAAACGGTTTTAGCATTAGGAAGGTTGAGAACCACTGCTATCGTACGTGGATGATTATAGTACTATGTATAGCAACTATAATGTTACTATAAAAGATTTAAATGACCTAGTAAATGTAATCCATTTATAATGGTGCCTGACACATAGTAAATATACTGTTATTCAATAAAAAGTTATTCTAAATGGTAGCCACTCTCAAGAGTGTAAAATGACTGTGTCTGATGGATGGTGGTCCCAACAACAGGGTAGCATTTATATTTCCATAGCAGGCCACATAGCCTGCCAACCTTTTTTTTTTTTCACTTATAACAAATGGAACACCAGCTGTTTTGTGATCGCATACCGAGGAAGCCTTGCGGGGTGGTGGGTACATGTGTACCAACAGGCATGTATGTTAGGTGGCAAAGAGAGAAAATATAAATGAAAAATTAGCTTCCCTTTCCAGTCAACAACGCTACCTCTTCATTCTAGAATTCTACACAGAAAATACCTGATTATCTGAAGTCAAGCTTTAAATCAGTTTAGGGGCCCAGTTAGCTGAGTGAGGGAACTAAAGTCACCCACTAGCATTATCACAACTCAGGACTGTGATGGCTTAAAAATAAGGGTGTATATGTGTGTTTGTAGGGTAAGGGGACATGGAATGAGCAGAGGTAGAAAAAAATGATAACTTCATCCAGAGTAGCCTGACCTCTCCACAGATACACACATCTTAGTTTTGTTTTTTTGGTTTTCTGAGACAGGGTTTCTCTATGTAGTTCTGACTATCCTGGAACTCACTCTGTAGACCAGGCTGGCCTTGAACTCAGAGATTTCCCCTATATACACACATCTTAGTGTGAAGAATAGGAACATAATATAATGTATAGGCATGATTAAAACGTAATGACCAAATCTTAAAATGGTCTTACCGGGGGGCAATGAGATGGCTTGATGGATTAAAGCATTTTCCACCAAGCCTGACAAGTTGAGTTTGATTATCAAGACCCACATGGTAGAGAGAACCACTTACTACAAGTTATCCTATGACACCCATGCATGTGCAACACATGCACGCACACACACACACACACACACACATACACACACACACACACACACAAATGTAGTTTAATTTTTTTTTACTAAGAAAGTTTCTCATAGCAAATCAAGATAGTCTGATTAAGGAGGATTTGTAGAAGTAAGTCTTCAAAAACTTAAATCTATGTATAAGAGAGAAAATGCTTTTGAGCTGAAATATGTATGAAAAATGAACAAGGGATGTTTTAGTCCAGATAATTGAAGACACTGAGTAAAGCTCCAGGAAGTTAGATTCAGAAATATTACATCTGATCTCTAAATGAATCTCAAAAACAGCATCTATTAGAAACGCTGTATTAAGTTTAGAAGAAAGCCAAGAACTTTATGAACTGAGAAAATATCAGATAACACAATTACAACAATTTTAAGATTACATGTAAATGGACTAAATTCTCCTACTTTAAAAAAACAGAATCACAGACTGGATTTTAAAACAATATTCACATCTATGCATCTTATAAAATATGTATTTCCAAAAAAGCAGAGAGGGGATGAGAAGTTGGCTCCGATAAACCACACTTATACAATAGCAAGCATCGCATGTGCTGGCTTGACTGTGGAAGCTATTTTCATCCCAGGATTCCAGCACACCTTGGCATGCCAAGAACACAGAGGGAGACCCCCCCTAGAGGTCAGGGTGCATGAGAAGCTACCACCCCCACTCCAAGGGAGAATTTCTTCTTCAGGCAAAGCCAGAAAGAGGACCAAGGACAACAGGTCACCTAGTGCTCTGTGGAGCAGGAGAACTGGAAGAAAAGAGCATGCCTTTTGGCGAAGGGCAGCCCTGCCCTGCGGGGTTTCAACGGAAGGAGCACCAACAAGGGAAGGGTGCTGTCGGAGCATGCTGGCATCAGTTCCCCCACAATACTTCATTCATGAGCCTCAAACACAGGCTTTGACCCAGCCCCACTGAGGAATCACCAGCAAGTCCCCACACCTCCGTGCCTTGCCTCAGCTTCCTCCACTGCAGAAAGCTATTGGGAGAGACTTCCCTAAAGGAGAACACACTGGGAAAAATGACCATCATTATTTTAGTAACAATTATGCCATTACAAAAAAAAAAACTAATTGCAGTTTTGAAAACAAAGATATTCTTAGAAGATGATATCAAGACTCAAAAATGTTCACCCTCTGTTAGACTGCAGTATAAGGAAGTTAGAGATAATACCGGGATGCCATGTGCTCACACGGGACAAGATGTAAGTGGAGGGAATGTTCCAGGCAGAAGCACCAGAGCTGCAAGGCTGCAGTGTATGCCTCCATATTTGAAAAACAAAAATGATACCAGGCACACAGTTAAAGCTGTTTTCGAGAAATGTCACCCAGTCACAGAAACCGTTTGCAGCTGGTAAAGTCATACACCTGCTAGAGCACGAGGCAAATCACAATCAGCCGCTGCGGACAATCTGAAGCAGCCCCATGGCTCCGGGATTAAAATGAAAGCATATTCTTATGTCTGTGTTTTTTAAAGAAACCAAAATTCCAAAATTGTCACTACACGTGGCAGCTAATCTTGATTGACAATCTGATGGAATTTAGAATCACCTAAAGAAAACCTGTAGACATTGTCTGTGAGAGTGTTTCAAAGAGATTTGATTAAGGTGGAGTCATCTTGAATGTGGGCAGAGCCATTCCATGGGCTGTGGTCTCCATGAGAATAAGGAGGGAGGAGAAAGGGAGCTGGGCCCCAGTATTCATCTCTCTCTGCTTCCTGACTATGGATGCAATGTGATCAGATGCCTCATGTTCCTGAACATACCTTCCCTGCCACGAATGCCCTATTCCCACAAGCCAAAATAAACCCTTCCCTCCCTAACCTGCTTGTAGCCCTGCAAAGAGAAAAGGAACAATTCTGCAGCAATCCTGAAGTGGTGTCTTTGCCTTCCCTCTTTTCGTGAGCTCATTCATCCACCACTTGTGAAGCTTCTTTGAAGACATTTGCCTCTTAACGGCATTTGCTCATTATTTAGTACTGTTTGTATTGGGTTAAAAGAGTTCTATATCCTAGATATTAGGCTCTTTTCAAATATCTGATCCCAATCTGTGGATAGGCTTTTCACTATCTTAATAGTCTCCTTTGGTTCCTTTTCTTTTTTAAAAATCTGGTGATGTCTAAATTATCTGGGGTTTTTTGGGTCATTTGTGTTTCAATATCATATGTAGAGTCTGCTGCCTAATTTGAAGTCATAATGATTCACATCCAAGTGTTTCCTTTTAAGAGTTTCAAGTCACAATTTTGGTTCTTGATTTAGAGCTAGGTAGATTTCTTTGTTTTATGTGCTGTGAGCTTAAGGATTTATCTTCAGTCTTTTATATGATGTCTGGTTACCTAGCACAGCCACAGTGACTAGTCTTACAGTAAGTGCATAAATGGAGAAGTGTGTCTCCCAATGGAATATCTTTTAAGACCTTAAAAATAATCTCTAACTTTAAAATTTTGACACATTTGCACATATATATATCCACAGTAAAATTCTACAGCATCAACTTAAAACATGTACATCCATTGTGTGTCAAAACTTTTCCTAGAAAGATGAAATGTGCATGTCTACTCACCCCAGACAGGGATCCCACAAGAGACCAACATACAGACACCACCAAAGTCCAACTTGGTGAACTAATGAGTTTTATTGGGGTTACTTACAAGAGTATGGGTAAGGGGTTACAGGAGCAGATGACTGCATCACCAAAACTCACCCCAGCATGGGTGACAGCTCACAAACCTAGGAACCTGGAGCACACTGCACAACCTGCAGGCAGCTCAAAAGGTTGAACAGTGTCCTTTCCAAGTGACTGTGGTCTAAACCTTTTCCAGACAGAGCAGCTGATTTCTGTTTCTTCCACATAGCTGTTTTGATCTAAAATCCTTGCTGCTCAGCTTTACTTCATCTGAGAAGGACTCTCATCTTTTATTGCTTACTCTAGCAGGGAGGAGCCTGGTGAATCTGTTGAGTTTCAGGGATTTCCTGCTTTTTACTTTCCTGCTTTAGGAGCTTCCTTGCAGGATGGAATGTCTGAATCTCAGAGGAAAATGTTATACAATAACATTAAGCATCATTATTTTTCCAATGTGTTATTTATTGTTTATTAGTTTAACAGAAATTATTTTATACTATTAGACATATAGATTATTCCATGTATTTGCTATCATAAACAATACTTAAGAACATACATATAGCAATCTTTCACATGCATTACATTTTTCCTTCAGAAATAATCATTTTATAAAACTTTGTACAGTAGTTAAATAAATTTGTACATAGTAGCTACATTTAGTCTTAACATTATGAGTAATGAAGTAATTATATGAGTGTATTTTGTTAAACTTCATTTGGACCATTTGCATAGACAAACAGATTTATTAGTCACAAAAAATAAATATTTGTATGGCAATTGACCTGTATCAAATATACATTGCATCAATTGAATGCTGCTACAAAACAACCACATCATTGTCCGAATGGGCACTATACTTTAAATACTACTTCAGTGATTGAAAAGAATGCCTCTTAACCATGATTAAAATGTTAATTTTTACCTTATATGCATGTGTGTCTTGCCTGCATGTGTGTGTGTGTGCTCCATGTTTGTGTCTGGTGCCCGTAGAGACCAGAAGAAGGTGTCAGATGCCCTGGAACTGGAATTACAATTGTAAACTGCCCTGTGGTACTGGGAACCCCAACCCAGGTCCTCTGCAAGAGCAACAAGTACTCTTAGTCACTGAGCCATCTGACAAGCCCCTTTAATCATATTTGTATGATTACTACATACATTTTAACATCTGGACACTAGATGTGTATTTTCTCCTGAGTATTCTTTCTGTTATGAATACCTACTTGTCTACCAAGGCCTTCAAACCTATTTTTTTCCTAAAGTCTCTTAACAGAATGTCATAGTACAGCCAGACATGGTGACACATACTTGTAACTTCAGCACTTGGGAGGTGGAGGCAGGAGGATCAGAAGCCCAGAGTATCCTCAGCTGCATAATGAGTTCAAGGCCAACCTGAGATACATGAGAACTTCTCTCAAAAAAAAAAAAGTGTCAAGTTGCAAATTAAAACCACAGTAAGATTACCTCATAGCTGTTACAATGTCGATTAGCACAAAGGCAAGAGCAAAGAGTTGGCCAGGATGTGGAGAAAAGAGAGCCCTTAAACATTGGTGTGGGAATGTAAATCAATTCAACCATTGTGGAAAACTTGGAATTTTCTCAAAAAATTATACACTGATCTACATTATGATCCAGCGATTCCACTTCTGCATATCTATCCAAAGGAAATGAAGTCAGTGTGTCAGAGACATCTGCTTTCCCGTGTTTACTGCAGCGCTGTTTACAACAGCCAAAATATGGAGCCAATGGAAGTGTCTATCATTGGAAACTGCATAAAGAAAACTCTGTGTGTGTGTGTGTGTGTGTGTGTGTGTGTGTGTGTGTGTGTGTGTGTGTGTTTGTGTGTTTGTGAGTGTGTGTGGATGATTGTATGTGCATGTGTGTCTATGAGTATGTGTGTCTATGTAGGATGTGTGTGTGTGTGTGTGTGTGTGTGTGTGTGTGTGTGTGTGTGTGTGTGTGTGTGTAGGGGGTAGTAAGAGTATAAGTGGACTTAGAAGGGCCAAAGCCAAGGTTTGCCTTTCTAGACACACCCAGTGACCCACTTTCTACGTTTCTACCTTTCACTGCCTCCCAATAATTCCACTGAATTAAGAACCCACCAAGATGTTAGTCTATTGTCAAAGCCCCTTCCTGAAAGGCCCAGCTCTGAACACCCCGCATCAGGGATGGAGCCTCCATCTCAGGAGTCTCTCAGGGAAGGGCAACTTCACATCCAAACCATGCCATGTGATGGTTGCCATGCAGACCTTTAAATAAGATGGGAATCCTGTTACTTGTAGGAACATGCATTCACTGAAAGGACATTGTGCCAAGTAAGAAAAAAGGGACACTAAAGGCAAACAGGCCCTGAGCTCACTTCACCCGGATCCGAGAAAGCAGAAACAGAAAGGTGCAGTGGCTACCGGGAGCTGAGCCTGGGCTGGATTGAAAACATGTGGTTTTCCAAGGAATACAACATTTCAATAGCCCTGCAGGATGTAGATCCATCACTGGGGTCAGCCCCAACCTACATAGTGAGTTACAAGTCAGCAACAACGAGGCCTATCTCAGAAGATAGATAGATAGATGGATAGATAGATAGATAGATAGATAGATAGATAGATAGATAGATAGATAGGTGATAGATGGATGGGTGGGTGGGTGGGTGGATGGATGGATGGATGGATGGATGGATAGATAGATAGATAGATAGATAGATAGATAGATAGATAGATGGATGGATACATACATAGATACATAGATACATAGATACATAGATACATAGATAAATTCATAGATTCATAGATACATAGATGCATAGATACATTGATAAGGATAGACTAAGTTTCAGAGACCTGTTGGATACCACAAAGACTGCAGTGAATAACAACAGATTATACCATAGAAAGTGGCCAAGAGAATACACTTCAAATCTTCTCACAATTGAATAAGTATGTAAGACAACAGGTAGATTCATTAGTTTGATTTAGCCTTTCTACAATGTGTACATCATTCAAAACACCATTTACACCATACGTTACGATTTTTATACTTCAGTTAAATGTTGGCCTGTGTGCTGAGAGCTTTCCTCAGGGATCTCTGGCCCAGCCAAATGCGAGGGTTCTGGCAAAGGGGAGAGCGTGAGCAGGGACGGAGTCTCCTCCACCTCGGTCTCCGAAGTTGACACCTCAGTCGCTCCAAGACACTGCACCTGCCACCCTGCACTGAGTGGGACCCGGGCTGAGCCCATGAGAGGCCAACTAGTCAGGGAGGAGTGCGGGAAGCTTCTGGTGGCCTTCGGGAGAGCAGATCTCTTCCCAAGCAGCAGTGTTACAGCTCTTATGATAGAAGCTCCCAGACAACGGAGTAGTTCTCACACCTTTATTCCTTCTGGATGGCGATCTCCTACACAGGTTGGGACGGTCTAATATACTGTTTGGGAGGGGTCAGGGGTTTGATAACAGATACTTCGCATAGGCTTGGTCTGAGGACTTTGGGGCACCTTATTTGCGTGTGGGAGGGCTTGGCCTTGCTCCTACATGACAAATCTCACATGACAGGCCTCTTTGCAGGGATTGTGGAAGCTATAGCTGTTTTTACAGGAGTCTTCTGGGAGTGTTGGCAAAAACCTTTTCCGGTCCCTTATGGATTATTCCACTGAGTCTCCCAGAGTTTTCAGCCTGTGCTCAACCGGGTGCCAGATCGCCTGCCACAGACCACTGCCCCACAGTTAAAAATCAAAATGAAATAAAAGATCACATTAGCTACTTCTTATCACCCTTGCTGTAAGTGATTTCTTGCTTGTTTTATGCTAACTTTTATTTTAATCCACAGAAAGGAAAGGGCAGCCAAAGAATCAGACTGAGCGTAGAGGAAGCAGAGACAGGAGGCTTTCTGAAGCTTGCTGGCCAGTCATCCTTGGTGAGCTCTAGGCCCCCGTGAGAAACTTTCTCCAAAACAACGAGGACAGCTCCCAAGGGAGGACACCCAAGGTTGACCTGTGGCCTCTACATGCACATGCACAGACACAGCACTCAAAAGTGGCCTCTGTCTGTGCGTGAGGTTCACAAGGTACACACCTGCAACCCCAGCACTCAC
The DNA here is from genome assembly GCA_028551405.1 of Uromys caudimaculatus. Classification (NCBI taxonomy): domain Eukaryota; kingdom Metazoa; phylum Chordata; class Mammalia; order Rodentia; family Muridae; genus Uromys; species Uromys caudimaculatus. The sequence continues at coordinate 75,743,583 of CM052709.1, read as the reverse complement.
AAGGTAAAGACAGGAGGATTTCTGATTCAAGGTTAGCCTGAGCCACATAGTAAAACCCTAACATGGGCTGGAGAGATGGCTCAGTGGTTAAGAGCACTGACTACTCTTCCAGAGGTCCTAAGTTCAATTCCCAGCAACCACATGGTGGCTTACAACCATCTGTAATGGAATACAATGCCCTCTTCTGGTGTGTCTGAAGACAGTGACCGTGTGCTTGTATACATAAAATAAATAAACAAAACTTTAGAAAACAATCATAAAAAGGAGGAGGAGGAAGAGGAGGAGGAAGAGGAATGAGAGGAGGAAGAAGGGGAGGAGGAGGAAGGGGAGGAGGAGGAAGGGGAGGAGGAGGAAGGGGA
>CM052709.1:75711269-75742724 GCA_028551405.1 Uromys caudimaculatus | reverse complement strand
AAGGGGGAGGAGGAGGAAGGGGAGGAGGGGGAAGGGGAGGAGGAGGAGGAAGGGGGAGGAGGAGGAAGGGGAGGAGGGGGAAGGGGAGGAGGAGGAGGAAGGGGGAGGAGGAGGAAGGGGAGGAGGAGGAGGAAGGGGGAGGAGGAGGAAGGGGAGGAGGAGGAGGAAGGGGAGGTCGAAAGGAAGGAAGAAGGAAAGATCCAGGCTATAGCTCAGCGTTTGAGCACTGGGCCTCCTGTGCATGATCTCCTAGGTTAGATCTCCAGAATCATTTAAAAAAGAAAGTGATGGTGAAGGGTAAAGGCAATCAAAACACACTGCACAAAATTCTCAAAGAACTATAAAGTATTTTAAAATGTAAGAAGGGGGAGGGGTTCTACGGGTGTAGCTCAGCTGGCAGGGTACTTGCAAAAAGATTCTGGGTTCGGTCCTCAGCACCGTATTAAAGCAGGTGTAGTGTGACTTACACCTGTAATGTCAGTGCTCAGAAGGTAACCGCAGGAGGACCAGAAGTTTAAGGCCAGCCTGGGATACACATGGGAGCATTTGTTTGGCCTTTTATTCAGCTTTGAGGGATATTGTCTTCTTTGTTATTTTATATATTTCATTTGAAAAGTAATTGGGTGCAAGATCCCCAAATTTCCAGTGAGCAGGCTCCCTCTTTTCCCTGCCCAGCAACAGTCTGTTCCTTCACTGGTACCAGTCTCCTCCATCTCATCCCCCTCCGTCCCTCCAACCAACATTTTCATGGTGTTCGCTCAGCGCTGCTCCAGGTACAGTGGCTCAGAACAGCTCCAATCCCATCGTGACTCCCTGACGGTCGTGCCCTTGAGTCAGGCCTCAGTGCCTTATCTATAAAACGAGAAAAGTGACGGTTGATTTAGGAATGACCGGGAGGATGTACCGGTGGCATGATAAACCAGCCCAATGAGGCCTGTCCCCAAGAGCTGTCACATGTCTCTACTACAACCTGCATCTTGGTCCTCTCTGCACATTTCTGCTTTGGGTAAAGCTTTTTTTTTTTTTTTTCTGTTGTCCTAGATTCTAGAATGTCCCATGTCATCCCTATTGCAAGAAACCCATCCATAGAACTAACTCTTCATGTCACCCTGAGCAGAAGACTGGAGCTTTCTATTGTCTCAAATTGTCAGAGAATTTGCAACCAAGTACTCAAATCTCATATTCTCCAGAGTCATCTGGTCAGAAGCAGTAGAAACTTAGCTGGCCCACCTCGGCCTTGTGGGTAACAAGCCTCCCGCCAGAGAAAAACAGTGAAGACAATGAAGACACACACCTTATTCAGTGAGGTCATCATTGTCATCCAGCGAACTACTCAAAATACAATACTAGGTGATGCCTTCCCCACCAGCCACACTCCTGTCTGCAGAAAAGAGAAAACTTTCTGTCTAAAATACCTCTTTCCAAGACCAAGTAGTTTTCCTAACACAATATTCCCCTTGGCTACCCAACACATTCAGAGGGCGCCTTCTGAGGGCAGGACGAGTTCTAGGAGGAGGCCAAGACCAAATACATTTGAGTGAGCAACAGCCAGAGGGGCGGCTCTGGTTTTCCTGTCTTTGGTTCCTCCTCCTACCAGGAAGCTCCCTGGATAAGAAAGGGTCAGTGCTGTCCCCACAACTGTCAGCTTCAAGAGGAGGCTGAATTTTAACCAACTCCTCCCATGATCAAATCTCTGGATTCAGGAAGCCTTGAACAGAGGGACCACTTCACTTCAATCCTGGCACTGGATACAGGATGGGCTTGGACAAGTCAGATGAACTGGACTAGCCAGATCTCCAGAAGCAACCCCACTAAGAACTATGGAGCCCGAGCTCAAAGCACATGGTCCTGAGTACCCAAGACATCCCCAAAGCAGCTCTCAGGGGCTCAGGTTGTATCCTGAACCAGCTGTGGGAGTCTTAAAGAGGAATCTCCCACACCTTCACCACCAGGTGCTGTGACAGGTGACAGAGGCCAGTGGGCAGGGAGGGCCAGATATAGCAGGGGAGGTGCCCACAAGCAGGTAACCTGGCTTCTCTGCACAAAGAACACCTTCTTAATATGTGTGTGTTTGCACTTGACTTAAACAATGTGCTATTATTATTTCAGGCCTCTCCTCCAATCCAGATGATCCAGATCCCAGAGGCCTGACTCTGCAAACCTGCTTCATCTTTCCACTCCCGCCCCATCTTTCTGATCTATTTCTTTATCCATAAACATTGTAAGTCAGTTTGATAGTACACTTTTTGTATCTCCAAGGACAAATATAGCTTAACTTTTTTTCTAATTGGCTATCTGCATGTATTTCTAATTCCCCAAAGAGTTGAGAGTCAGTTTTTTTTAAAGAGTCATTAGGTTGTAGAGAATATATACCATGACATTTCAAAACTGCTTTGTTTCTTAAAAGGAAAAGTCAATATTAATAGTCTATCACATTTTCTTATTAATGTATAAAGTTGATAAGACCATAGATGATACTTTGAAAACTTGTAGAACTCACTGTAAGGTTCTTCTGTAAAGAGAAGAAAGATCCTGAAGAAAAAAAAGGATTAGCTTTGGAGGGGCACATTCCCAGATGACCAAATATATTTTAAAGCCATAATGAGTCAAAAAGTGTGGTCGGAAATAAAAGACAAAGCAATAAACAGGGCTCAGTTTCTTAAGGTGAACTTTACAACGCAGTGCAAGAAAGTCAACGTCTAAATGGGGAGGAGAAAAACCTATAAATGGTGTGAAAGTAACTGAGTATTTCTTTAAGCTGCACATTTCACTTTAAACCAAAATACAAAGTTCAAAATTGTACATTTGTAACAAGGGAAAACATACTGAAGTTCAAAGCACTTTTATAATCTCGTTTTAGAGACATTGGTGAATGAGACTTCCCGGCTTTTGGACACCTTTCGAAAAGTCTATGGGTTACTTCTCATAGCTAATTCTTGGCCAAGCTTTTATTTAGGCATAACCCCCAGTCCCATGCTGGAAGATCCTGACACAAAGCTAGGAGTGTGTCCTGCACTGGGGTGATGATGACCTTCTCCTCTTGGAGATGATAAAAATGGCTACATTGAGATGCCAAGTAAGCCTGTCTCCTACCATCCTGAGGTAGACCCCTACCCTCATGTCCCTACTCCCTACCCTCTATCACCCCAAATATGGAGCTGATCCTCTTAAGGAGCCAGAGGCAGGCAATATTGAATTCTATTAAGAATTTTTTGTGGGCCAAGTGCACACCTTTAATATCAATACTTGGAAGGCAAAGGCAGGAAGATCTCTCAGTTCGAGGCCAGTCTGGTCTACAGAGTGGATTCCAGGACAGCCAGGGCTGCAGGGATACACAGAGAAACCCTGCCTTGGGAAAGAAGAAGAGAAAGCAAGGAAGGAAGGAAAGAAAGGAAGGAAGGGAGGGAGGAAGGAAGGAAGGAAGGAAGGAAGGAAGGAAGGAAGGAAGGAAGGAAGGAAGGAAGGAAGCTAGTTAGTTTTCTGCCTATTCAGATACCTTAGGATCCTCTGAAGGCACACCTCAAGAGAGCTAGCCCTCCCTCTCCTTTTCAACAGATGGTCTGTAAATTACATCTGACTACATGAGATTTGCCTTGTGGTTCTCCAGCTGTCCCAAGAAGCAGCAGGCAGGACATGAGAGACAACAGACAGTGTGTAGGACAATCTGTCGCTGTGTTATAGCCACATTACTGCTTTCTCTGTCTTGGGAGGGAACCTAACTTGAGCCATGAGGTACCCCAGTGTGACTTTCAGCAGGTGTGAGGTGATCCTTGGGGGCTTGCCTGTCGGAGTTTCATGAGAAGGTTTGGTTTTCCAAGTAGCTTCAACGCAAGTGGCGGACATTTGATACATCTTTGTGAAGCTCCCAAATGCAAATGGCATAGAAGTTTGATTAATGAATATGAACTCTGAATGAATTCCCTGGGTTTGAATCCAGGTTCCACCACGTCTAGCTATGTGACTGACCCTGGGCAACTTACTCAACTTCAATGTGCCTCAGTTTCTTCATTTATAAAATGGAGGTAAAAATAACTACCAGGATTGGTTGGGTAGGTAACCCTAGGTGTAAGGTCCAAGGTTCAATCCCAGGCACTGAAAAATAATAATAATAAAGCTACCATGAATAAATAAGTTAATAAGAAATGGCTTAGTAAACAGGTCAAGAACAACCTAATACGTAACGAGCACTATGCGGATATTATTGTAAATATCCAGTTTATTCAATTATCTCTTCTGATTGTCCCCCATGATTCCCCCCTCACTAGTTAGTCCTGTGATGATACTTTCCACAAGTGATGCAGTGATTGGTCCCTAAAGGGACCATACACATGCTGGAAGCTTGGTCCCTGTCCGACAACACCAAGAGGTAGTGGAGGGACCTAAGAAGAGGTCTTTGAGGCATCAGATGCTCCACTCAGAATGGATTTACATAATTATCATGTGATCCTGATTAGTTATTGATAGAGAGTCATGACTAAACCAAAGGACCCCCTCTAGCTTATAGCCCCGCCATGAAGGACATATTAAATGCCTTCAAAGGCTTCGTGTCTCTAACATGGTTCTACCGGTCACTCATCCACTCTCTCGGACCTCTGCAGACACTCACCCACTGTCTGAAACCTACCCATTCCTAAGACTCTCACCCACTTTCCAGACACCTGCTCTCTGAAACCTCACCCTTTCCCTAGACTCACATGCCCTAGACACCCACCCACTCTCTAGACACCCTCTCTGCAGGCACTCCCCTGTCTCTAGGTATCTATCACCTGCTGAGCACTAGCTTTGGCCCCTATGGCCCTGAAGTGCCAATGACCAACACTGCCTACTTCCCCTGCTCTGCTGACCCTGGTACAAACCATGAGGGCCCAGTCCCAGAAAGCGCTCCAGAAACAGTTTGTTATTGCTCTAGATCCCCACTGCAGACCAGCTTCTCTCAGTGATCTCTTAGAGAGGAGGAAGGGGAGATCACTACCATCCCCCAACAAGGTCGGAAAGCAGTGCCTTCCAGTCCCCATGTGGTCAGGCCAGAAGAGTTGGCCATGTTACCAGCTGGCTCCATGTTCACAAGATGAGTGAGCTCATCCCTGAGGCAGATGGGTCCCCTAGACCAGGGTGCAGAGACCTCAGTGTTGATCCCAGCCTGGAGGTCCTCTCGGGATTCCCATAAGTCTCTGTGTCGGTAATTCTTCACATATTTCCCATTCATTCTCTTCATTCTTTGCCCCACTTGGCCATGTCCTGTCAGGGGCTAAAGGTCATGTCCAACAGTTCACTTAGGTTACTTCCAGCCCTCTGCTTCTGTCTCTCATATTCCCTTTACTCTGCAAGTAAGTCCTGTCATTAAATTCCCCTAGTTAAATTTTGTGAGTTGCCTCAGTCTTGAATTCAAAACTCCTTCTTTGGAATCAAAAGGTGAAGCCAGTCATTCTAAGATAAGACAGCTAAGCCGGGCAGTGGTGGCACCCGCCTTTAATCCCAGCACTCGGGAGGCAGAGACAGGCGGATTTCTGAGTTCGAGGCCAGCCTGGTCTACAGAGTGAGTTCCAGGACAGCCAGGGCTATAACCCTGTCTCTAAAAACAAAAAAACAAAAAAAAAAAGAAAAGAAAAAAAGACAGCTAAAAGATGAGCCACATTTGACCTGATTTAGGAAAAAAATAGAAACATGTGGTCTTTCATATACCTTATTGCTACAGAGCTAAGGGGACTTCTACCCAAGCTTGGATCTGTGAATGGTTGGGTCCTGCTGAGGTTTGAATGTGTTTCCCCAAAAACCTGTCCTAAAAACTTGATGTCTAGTGCTTGATGTTGAGAGTTGGGACTTAATGGATCCTGGGGCTCCATCTTACTGAGTGGACTATTGGCAGTAACAAAAGGCAAGTGAGGGGTAGGGATTTAGCTTCACAATAGAGCACTTGTAAGTGCAAGAATGTGGGTTTGGTCCCCAGCACTGGGGGTGGGGGTTATACACAGAAAAAACAGCAAAGGGCTAGAGAAAAGCCATCTGAGATAGCTCAGTAGGTGAAGGCACTTGCTGCCAAGGCAAATAACCATAGTGCAGTCCCTTGACCCACCTCATAGAGGAGGACAAAATTCAGCACGTTGTCCTCTGACCTCAACAGAAGTGCTTCAGCACGCGCGCGCACGTGTGTGTGTGTGTGTGTGTGTGTGTGCGCACGCGCGTGTGTGTTTGTGTGTGTGTGCGTGTGTGTGTGTGTGTGTGTGTGTGTATGCGCACGCATGTGTGTGTATAATGCAAGTCTTTAAAGGCTGAAGACCAGAAGTTCTCTCCCTCTACCCTTCCCCTCCTCTTCTCTCTGCCTCCTCTGTCTCTCTGTTTCTGTTTGTCTGTCTCTCTGTCTGTGTCTGTCCCTCTCTCTCTCTGTGTCTCTCTGTCTCTCTCTCTCTGTCTCTCTCTGTGTCTCTCTCTGTCTCTCCCTCCCTCTCTCTCTCTGTCTCTCTCTCTGTGTCTCTCTGTCTCTCTGTCTCTCTCTCTGTCTCTCTCTCTGTCTCTCTCTGTGTGTGTCTCTCTCTGTCTCTGTCTCTCTCTGTCTCTCTCTTGCTCTGTCTCTCTCTCTGTCTCTCTCTGTGTCTCTCTGTCTCTGTCTCTCTCTGTCTCTCTCTGTCTCTCTCTCTCTCTCCCCCCCCCTTCTCTGACCATCTTATAAACAACCCTTCGATCTTCAACTTCCAAGATACTGATGAAAGAGCAAAATAAACCATTTTTTTTGTTGTAAATTACAGAGCGTGTGGTATTGGTCACCTAAAATCAGCTGATCTGCTTTGGAGGGAACTGTTGGATACCATCCTTTCTTCTGATGAAATTGCATTGTGGGTGACTGATCTCACCTTTGCGTGGACCAGATGTTCATCCTCCTGACTCCAATCCCCAGACTCTGGCTGCTGAGCACACTCCCTGATGTGTTTATAAAAATAGAGAAAGATATATAGATATATATATACATACATATATATATATATATATATATGTTATATGGGGTTATGGGGAGGTAGGTATGGGGGAAGGGTGTGCCTCAGGAGGCCCATGCCGAGACATCCCTTTCCCCAGAGGGACCAGACACACTCAAAGATATAGTATAGAAATAGAGTTTATTTAGGACATGGGGAGGGGAGTAAGAGGGTAGTAGAGGCAGAGAAAAGCAGAGAGAGAGAGAGAGAGAGAGAGAGAGTAGAGAAGTAGAGAGGTGGAGGCTGGCCATAACCACGTAGATAGAGGAGGGAAGGGAATGGGGAGAGGTAAGAAATGTAAGAGAGAGGCAAGAGAAAAAGATAAGAGAGAGAGGAGGGGCTAGCAGCCCCCTTTATAGTGGGCCAGGCCTACCTGGCTGTTGCCAGGCAATTGTGGGGAGGAGCATACCTGGCTGTTGCCAGGTAACTGTGGGGTGGAGTTTAGACAGAATGCTAACATTCCCCCATTTTGGTTTAATTAAAAAGAAAATGACATTATATTATTTTAAAAATGACAGAGTCCACTAGTCAACAGTTCCCTGGGCTCTGTGGCAACTCAGGCAGAGTCAGTCTGGCTTTCAAGCGCAAAAGATGCAGGGCTTTTTCTCTGTGGAATGGATACATGTGACATGGGAAGTAAGCTTACCTTGGTTTAGTAGCCAAGCCCTTTGACCCAAAGTATCCGGTTTTGTCCACTGCATTTTTAGTGATTGTCATATCACAATCTAGGCAGTATCCTGCAGCTGTGCCTACTCTTCTGAAACCATTGACCATCCTGAGCCAACTGTTAAGACTTTGGGAATTCTGTCTGCTATAAACTTAATAATTAACAAACTTCTGACAGGATTGAGAACTGTATATATACATTGGTTATAACTGAATAGAATTTAATAGCAGTAAAAAAAGAGACATATGGCTAGGACCAGAATAAGGAAGCAAGCAGCAGTGGCATGGAAAGAGAGGGAGAGAGGGAGAAAGTCCCCTGTGTGTGTTGGATGATGGAAACACGATCAGGGATCAGGGACTGGCAGAGCAGGAGCCAGCTGAGGGAGCTGGGCAAGACACACGCAGAGCAGAGAGTGAAGGCGGGGGAGGCAGCAGAGTCCCTGGCAGGGGACAGAGACAGAACCAGTTTAAGGCAAGGCCAAAGCCGCATTTCCCGCTTTGGTGGGGTGGCAGGTAGTCAAATGGCAGGTAGTCAAACGTGCATGGGAAAGCAAGTCTAAGGGAGGGGCTTCCAGCAGGATACAAGGGGCAGAGCCAGACCCACCTTTCCCGCTGAAAACTGAGCAAAGCCAAGGAGTAGAGGGGGAAAGGGCAGCAAGTGGGGTGCCCAGCAGGGAGCACTAATCAGACTTGCTTCTTTGGCTAACTAGCAGAACCAGTGGTTTCAGTGAGCCACAAATGAGACAGGGAGAGGGAATTCTGTACTACAGGTCCTCAACAAGAAAGTGCCAGTTTAGCGAGCTAGAGAAAGATTGCGTTAGACCAAGACATCCCATTAAATAGGAACAAAGGCTGCAAAGACTGATCCCTGGGTAAGATATGTGGGGGTGAGGGCTAACGCTCAGAGGCGGTGCTCCTGAGAGCAGTTGTCCAGGCCTGGCCTGGAATTCACAGCAGAGGCGAGAAAGCAAAAGGAAAGAGGAATGTCTCACCCAAGGGAATAAGTCCTAAAACGAGGGTCAGCGAAAGACTGTCTTCCATCCTCAAGGACAAAACAGGGTAGCTCTGAACTTAAGAGCTCTCCCCGGGGACCATGCTGGACGTTCATTTACTCAAGGTGGCAAAGGAGTAGCTCCGAGCTCAAGAACTCTTCCCTGAGTCAATGTGGATGGTTACTCTGACCAGTGGGGGATGGGGGCTTACCGGTTCTTTTGAGCTAGCTAGCCTGGATCTCTCATGGTGGCTGAGGTGGGATGCAAACCTGCAGAGTTTCTAATCTGAGTCACAGCACCAATGTTTATAAAAATATAATAAGATACATGTTCTATGGTGTTATGGAGAGGAAGGTGTGGGGGAAAGGTGTGCCTCAAGAGGCCCAAGCCCAGGCATCCCTTCCCCCAGAGGGACCAGCCACACTCGAAGGTATAGTATAGAAATAGAGGTTATTTAGGGCATGGGGAGAGGAGTTAAGAGGGTAGTAGAGGCAGAGAAAGGCAGAGAGAGGAAAAGAGTAGAGAAGTAGGGAGGTGGAGGCCAGCCATGACCACGTGGAGAGAGGGGGGAAGGGAATGGGGAGAGGTAAAAGATAAGAGAAGTAAGAGAGAGGCAAGAGAAAGAGATGAGAGAGGGAGGGAAGATGACTGAAAACAATCTCTTGGGTTGCTTTTTTGTTTTTTAATCAGTCTTTCTTTAACTTTCTGCAGTTAAATGAATGGATGGATGAAACTTAAGCACTTAATCATTGTGTCTGAGAGTGAAGTTTGTACCAGGAAGTCTTATTGTCTGAAATTGGGTGTTCAACATTTAACTTGGATTTTTAAAAAATGATCCAGATAGGTGATTAAGAGCACCTACTTTCAATTTTTCCATGGTGAAAATAAAGCTGGATCTCTGTCCTCACACCAGATGGATCTGGATAAAGACATAGATCCATGTCACCACGCACAAAGCTAGTCCATAAAAGTACTAGAAAAAAATAAGTGTGTGTTTATTTAGTTTTGAGGGGTGAGGAGGAAGGCCTTTTCTAAAAATGACTCCAAAGCTAGAAAACATTTTAAAATGATGGATTTGACTACATTAAAAATAGAAATTTCCATATGGCTTTCACATGGATTTAAAAGCCAAAGCAAAAACTGAGGGCATTTTGACATGCGAGAAACCATGGAGACCGTCTTCTTCATAGATGAGTAAATCTTACAAACCAGTTAGAAAAACATATACTTCCGTGGGAAAAATGCGGGATAGGTATAAAATGGTTATCAATCCATAAAATGGTTATCAGTGAAGATTGGCAAATGGCCAGTGAGGAGCGTCACTGGAAACTGAAGAGCTTTTTTTTTTTTAAAGAAGAATAAAAGAAAAATAAACACACATGTGTTACCACCACCTCCACAAAACCCGTGGGAAGCTTTTTTACTAGATTAGTAAACTCGAAAGGATCGTCACACCCAGTCTTGATGAGAAGTAAAGAAGGGGCGCTCTATGCTGCTGGGGAGAGCCACAAGGCCATGGGGGGGGGGGGGAGAGGATAGTGTGTCAGTATGTATCAAAAGGCTTTCATCTAGAAAGGCTTAGGCACCCCACCAGGTTTGAGGGAAGAGGAACATCTCCACAGCCCCCTGCTACTTCCTCTAGGGCACAGCAACAGCCCCTCATCTCAAACCCTTTAGAGTAATGAAGAACGTGCTTTCCAAGGGACTGGGACTACACAGGGAGCACAGCAGACAGCAGGTTCACAGTCACTGTACAAGCCCACACTGCCTTCCCCAAGTTACTCATTTGGGAGATACCTGTCTCCACCTGACTGGAGCCGTTCACTGCCCATTTCAGGTGTCTCCTTAACTCTTAGTTCCTCACCACCACCATGACCCATAAGCTGTACAGAGGAATTTTTCCACCACCCAGAAGGTCCTAGGTACCAATAAAGTCCCTTATAGTAAAAATTGGGTTTCTTTCAGTTGCTAGTTCAAGGACTCATTTTCAGGCACAAAGAAATGATAGTAATGTTCATATCCTACAGATATAATAGGCTATATTCTCCGACCACAAGGCAATAAAATTAAATATAAATAAGTAAAACTAGCTATTATAAGAGTTTAAGTGGAAATAAAATATGACTAGTTAAAATTAAATTTAATTCTATAAAAGTTTATAAAGTAATAACATTTATATGGGAAAAAACAGTTTTCAGGAAAATTCTTTAGGCAAAACCAGGGGAAATCCCTGAAAATCTATGGGACATAAATAGCAATTGTCAAAACTTTATGGTAAAAGCCAGCTGTGGTAGCACACACCTGTAGTCCCAGGACTCTAGAGGGCTAGAGGCAGGAGGACTAAAAATCCAAGGTCATCCTGGTCTGCATAGCTTCACAGCCAGTTGGGGGTATATGAAATCCTATTTAAAGCAACACAACAGAAAAGCAACTTCCGCATGACATAAGTGAACACATCTAAGTTAAATATTTCATGAGTCAAGTAAACCTCAGACAAGAGAAAGAATTGCCACTCCACTGACCTGGGAAATGAGTCGCAGTAGGATGTAAGCAGCAAAAGATCTTTCCTTTTTCCTTCCCACAGAACATTCCAGACAGGTTGAAGCTAAATACATCCATGTACACACACTCAACACAACTATGCTTGTAAACCCCAGCAGAAGAGTGTAGATGTTGTATGCTCACATGTTCTACAGAGACTTTGGTGAGGGAACAAAGAGTGAGCATTAGACAGACTCTTGGGGTTTTGGTCCCCACTAAAAGGTTTATTCATACCTGGACCATTTCTGAGCTGTTTCCTCTCTGTACTATTGAAATAGAAATTTAAGATTCACCAGAACCGAAGCTACTTTGTGGCCCACACTTAGAGTCTCTGTAGTGGACTTGCCCTTGCTGGCTGGGAGTTAAGGGACAGACAGGAGCAAATCAGATCAGCCCTCAGCCCTCCAGGGACAGATGGATTCAGGGACAACAGGACAAACAAGAGCAAATCAGACCAGACCTCAGTCCTTCAGGCACAGATGAGTCCCAGGGACAAAGATGTAAATCAAGTGACCACACAAGCCAGTAACAAAGGGGAAATACAGAAAGCATAAGAATGTAATCTAAGCCAGGCAGTGATGGCGCACTCCTTTAGTCCCAGCACTCAGGAGGCAGAGGCAGGCGGATTTCTGAGTTCAAGGCCAGCCTGGTCTACAGAGTGAGTTCCAGGACAGCCAGGGCAACACAGTCTCAAAAAACCAAAAGAAAAAAAAATGAATTTGATCTTAGTAGAATGGAAGAAAGTGCCCACAGTAAACATGAGAAATAATAGTATTGAAGGTTTTTTGGTTTGTTGTTCGTTGTGAGAGAGAGAGAGAGAGAGAGAGAGAGAGAGAGAGAGAGAGAGAGAGAATATGGTGGATATAGAGGTGGGGAGGATCCAGAAGGACTTGGGGGACGGGAAAATATAATCAAATATATTGCATGAAAAATATTTTCTGACTAGAAAAATTAAATGAATAAAAAATTTAATAATCTGAGTCAGGTACGCTGGCTCATGCTCATAATCCCAGCACTCAGAAGTCTAAAGGAAGAGAATGTCTGAGAATCAAAACCAGCCTCAGTGACTTAGTGAGTGCCCAGGTCAGCCTGGGCTACAATATGAGACTCTGAAAAAAAGCCACATTATAACAACCACAGCAACGACAACTATAATCTGATTTTCAAAATATTTAAGAAAGTCTTTAGAAACCATAGAAGACAACTCTAACCCTACCAAAATCCTAAACCCTAACCCCACTGAATACATATGATGTGCACCTAGGAGGGGTTGGGAAAGAGACCAGGAAATAAACACCCCTTCTGACTCATCAGCCCTGAGCTATTAGTGACTTCCGACCCTGAGCCTCCTGCTGTCCACTCTCAGCCAGAACTCCATCCAACCAGGTTCAACATTGCTCACATCATCTGCAAGCTGGGTTCCTTGGGCTCAACCTCAAGTTTCCAAGAATGCAAGAGAGATGCGTGTGGGATGGGGGCCGCACGGCCAGTCCAAGCAGCTGTGCCAGCCTCCTGGCATGCAAATCCTGAGCATGTCTTAGCACATGAGCTCATGTGAAAGGCCCAAGCCTCTAGGTCCCCAGCGAACACTTGTCATCTTTTCCTGTGCTTGTGCCCATGCGTTCAGAGATTCAGAGGAAAGTCCTCTGAGGGTCAGCTGCTGCTCCTTTCCTAGACTCTTGGTCCAGCCTCAGACCTAAGAGACACAGGCCTGCTGCTGCTCCAGCTCAGCCCTGAGCTATTAGTTCTATACCAGAGAACTGTGTGTGGTGATCCTCCATCCTGGGGGTGGGGAGGTTGGGCATGTTCTCTGACCCCATCCTGCCTCCTCTGGAAGCTGCTCAGCCACTGAGAGCAGGCAGACCTCCCCCCCCCCAGACACAAAGCTCTGCCCTGTCTGAGCCACTGTCATCTCCTTTAGGTCTCTCTTGTCTCAGTCCCAGACTCTGTGACAGCTTTGAGGCAAAGTTCTCCTGCAGAGGAATGTCAGCCCAGGAAGGCATTGGGAATGGGGTGATGAACTGTGAGACTCTCTCTGCTTCTTTGAAGTTTTTCAAGGTAGAGATAGTGGCTGTGACCTCAGATGGCCAGCGTTGAGGAATGGTTCCTTCAAATAGGTCCAAGTTGGGTCATTCACTGGCCCTGAGGCCCAGGAACCCCACAACATGCCTGGCTGGGAGTCCAAGGCAAGGCCAGCATTCCTGAAGTGGCATCCCGGCATTGGGGTCTCAGAGGCCTACTCTGGCCCACCTCCCATGCCTAGGTCTCTGGCCTGACACTCACTAATCCACAGTGGAGGGTTGCTTTCCTGACGCCAGAGGCCATGTCTCAACACTCTCTATGGCCACAGCATTCCCCAAGAGTCTAGCCCTGTCCTTCCCAGACCTCCCAGAAGCTAACTAGAAAAGAATGAAAAGAAAGTCCCAGAGAAATAGCTCCTGACAGATATGACAAATGCCCCAGAATCTTGAGGTTACCTCTTCCCCCAAAATGGCCACTGGTAGCAGAAGAACTACATCCTGTAATCTGCCAGGCCACACACCACATTCCCACTGGAGCTGTTCTGCACAAGGTGGAGACAGCTGTCCTCCCAGCAGTTGTTCTAGAAGAGGAGCAGAGCCTCATTCCCTAGCCTGTCCCCATGCCTGAATGGATATCAGCCAGCTAGCCAGCAAAGCCTAGACAGTAATGAGGCCCTGGCCACAAAGGCAGATTGGCAAATTGGTTGGGACCTTCCCAGCTCCTTCTGCAAAATGGATCAGATGGTGGCTTTGCCAGACTTTGCCTCTTCCCTTCTGAGGCACAGCAGAGTACTGCTCTCCAGTCACATTTACACAGTGCATTTACTAAAAACCCACAATCTGGTAGCCAGTCTGGAGACCTGTGCCTATTGAAATAGATGTGGCAGTCCCCTGAAAAGATGGCAGAATACGAAAAGGACGACTCGGTGGTAAATGGGGATACGGCAGTGACATGCTCAGACAGTTAAGTCCCACTCCTGTGAGTACTTAACCAGGGGGCAAATGCATTTCTCCAGCAGGGGAAAGCCATACTGAAATCAACAGGCACAGTTCCAGGGGGAACACAGCCTCGGGGCTCAGAAGAATGTTTCTGTCCAGCTCACCCATTGCAGACATGGTTAGAAACCAAATCAATGGCTGCTCACTCTCCAAGTGGCTAAGCTCCTTGAAGACTCTCCCTGAGCAGCTCCACCCACCACCCCAGGTTTTCTGCTGCCCCCTGCTCTGCAGTCTTTCGCAGTCTGGGGCCAGGTGAAGGGGTGATGCTTGGCCCCTCAGAGTCACTACCAAGGGCAGGGGCAGCTCCACTTGGAGGTTCAGAGTCCCTCCTGCCTTGGCTACCACCTAGTTTCTGGATTTCCTCGTCTGGATGTTTCTCTGAGCTCAGGGAAAGAAACGAGCTAATGGGACAAGAAGGTTCAAAAGTCAGAAATACTTGCCTCACTGAATCACGCCTGTGAGTATTCGCCACATTCATTTCGCTCAACTCTCCAGGAACCAACTCAGGAAGCATCTCATTCTGGAAGCAGCCTAGACCCTGTCCCTGAACACTGTCCATGTGATTCACTGTGGTTCTAGAGAGAAGCCACACGGTCCACCCAATTTTTGCTTCTCTGTGTATCATCCCCTCTGCCCAGCCACTCACTGCTGTGTGAAGACAAATAGGGCACTTCTAGGTGTCTTCACCTTTACCTGAGAGGCTGTGTAAGAACCAAGGATTCTGGCAGATGTATTATCCCACAGATGAAATTGTGGGGCTGAAGGTATGGTCCCTTGGGGACTACTTGGGGCTCTGTGTAAGTAGAAACTTATCTTGTGTGTGACATAGAAAAGAGATTTATTAAAAAGATATCACACAGTCAGCTTGGAAGTGGCCTGCCCACAGTTAGTCCACATGCAGCCCCACAGAGTGGGGCCAAGGAGAACCACTATGTAAAGGTTAGCAACATTAGTTATGAGAATATTTGCATTGATGACAGCCTTAACACAAGGGAGTAGTTGCTACTGGCAGGTCCTCTCTGCCCCCGGAACTGCTCTGGCCATGTGACAGACATTCCCCATGGGCTGGCTCCTTTAATAACATAGCAGCTAATTGGAAACTAGGGATGAGACAGTCTTATTTCGGGTTACACACCTAAGAGTAGTCTTCGAGGACAACTGGGAAAACTACCTCTTGGCATTCCAGCTTCTTCCGCAGGCCAAGATCCCAGGCGGCCAAGGCTTGTGTGCAGTCCTCAGGACTGTCTCTGCCCTTCACCACCTCCATGGGGACCAAGATCCCAAATCAGCTGCTTGAGAGGAAGCTCCAAGCCCACTGAGCCATGGCTTTCTCTTAGAATTATTTCTGTATGGCAAAGGAGGCTGTTGACTCAGGGGAAGGTCGCTTCTCCTTGCCAAGCCCACACTAGGACATAAGGCAGGGACAGGTTATTATATAACGTTGCTCATTCGGCCCAAAGACAATTCACACAGTCACTGTGGTGGGTTTTTTTCAAGCAATTTATGCACTTCAGATTTTAAAGTATTTTCCGATCCCCATGAAGCTGGGATTGCAAGTAGTGTGTCCCTTCCAGCTGTATGAGCACCTTGGCATGGCCATGTGTCTCTGGCCAGTTCTGGTTCTAGAAACTGACCACTGGCCAGGGGGGCAGTGCATGATCACATGGGGCAAACATCTACAGAGAACTTTCAGGATTAGAAAACCCAGGGAAATGGTTCCTTCAAGCTAACTGTGGCCTGAAGATCCTGGCCACCCCATCTCATGATTCTATCTGTGAAGGGGCCATTTTAAGGGGCTTCCAGAAGACACTTGGAGTCTCTTCTGTCCTCCACACGTAACCCCCTTAAAGACTGTGGCCTGCAGAAAATCTGAAACATTCTTTCTAAGATCCGATAACATGAACCTCCCGGTGGGTCCAAACTAAGAAGGGGGCCTGTCACAAGGTCCTCACAGCAGCCGAAGAGTGGCTCACTGCTTGGGAAACTGCATAGAACCAGCATTTTACCACAGCCCAGCCAAGGCAAGACCTGGTCCCCAGGGCAATGACCTGGCAGCAGACTCAAACATCTGGTGCAGGCTTCACATCGTCGGGGTGCTGAGCCTGGCTCTGCTAGGAAGACAGCTCCCTTCCTCTGAACACTTTCTCGGGGGGTCAAGCCTCAGCCCTGCCCCCTCACCTGCCTGCTGGCCGCCAGATGAGGAGCGGAAGTTCCCCCAAAGGAACTGAACCTATCGGTAAGAACCTATCTTTTCTTTTTACAAGGAAAAGAAAAGACGGGTGGAGAGGGATAAACTCTGACGTCATGGGCCTGCGTAGGACATTGGGGTTGGAGGCCATCTGGAGCAGGTGCTGGCAGGGCCTCTGGGAAAGGGGATGAGGGGCAGCTGCCTTGTCAGGTGGGGGTGTCCTAGGGTCAGAAAAGACTCAAATCTTTCCTGGAATCTTTGGCCTACAAAGGATGCCTGATGACGTTTTCTTGGCCTCCAACTCCTCTCCTCCAGGGCAGGCCCTTAGGTGCAGGCCTCTTGGGGGAGGTGCCAGGTCCAAGGAGACCTAGCCAAGCCTCCATGTCCCCCACGGCTGTGCGCTATCAAGCAGTCCCATTCATCATGTTGGACCCCACCGCCTGGAAGAGTGCGTACGTGTGAGCGGTAACAGTCAGATCTCCCATATGCCTCAGCTGCTTCCTGCTGCCTCGGCCAGATTCACTCTGCACCCGGCCAGGAGGCAAGGACAGCCTTTTCCCAATTACAGGTGGTGAAACCAAAGGCCCTGCACAATGATGAGATCTGGCTAGGATCCCGCTGCAATTTCCCTGCCTGGCCTCCCCAACAACAGCTCACAGCCTGTAGTGTCCTCTCTGAGAAGTTATGCAGCTGGAAGGGGGCCCCGGGATGAAATAATTGCAGGGAAAACAGATGGGTTTCTCAGCAATGCTCTCTCCTCTGAGGGCCTGAGAATCCACCCCTGCTACCCCAGGGCCAGGAGGGGGCATCGCTGCCAGTAGCTCCTGCCTACCACCTGTTCATAAGGGGACAGTCCTGTTGCGGTGGCCCTCCCCTCATGTTCCCAGACGTTTTATACACCTTTCACAATGTGACCTTTTTAGCTTTCCATCTAGACAGCGACTGTCCCAGAAGGTCCTCTATAACGGGCACGCTCTCCCTTCTCCTTTTTGGAAAGGAAAAAGGGGAACGTGGAGTCATGAGGATGGGGGTCTTTCTTCTCAGGCTCCTGCCCTTCAAAGAGACAGGAGAGAGAGAGAAGGGTACCGGCCGCGCCATACTCAATGCCTGAGGTTTGAGGTTTGGCATAGTTCAGCTTTGATCTGTCTATCAGCGCTCCTGCTCTTTCGGTTCTTACCCCACAAGCAGCGCCTCTTCCTCTGCCTTAACTTCCTTGCACCGCCAAGCTCACTTACCCTCCCACCCTATATGCATAGTGACTTTATGAAGACAACCCTCTGTCACCTCTTGCACAGACACTGCTTTGGACCCCAGTACTGCCTCTCCCCCAGGCCTGCTTCCCGTGGGCACCCCACCTAAAGCCTTCTAATCTCCCTTGCTCTTGGCTCTGTACCTCCACTGGCTTCCTGTCTGTCTCAGCCTCCTAGGGTTGTCCTTTAGCAAGCTTCTTGTTTGATTGGGTTTTGTTGTTGTTTGTATGTTTCTTAGACAGTACTCCTAAGCCCTCTTCTTCCAGTTAACTCAAGGAGGTCACTCTGACCCCTTTTTTTTTTTCCTGTGTTATATGCCCAGTTCAGAGTTCTATTCTGGAAAGCCTGTCCTGTTGGCTCAGATTGAGAAAAAAAAAAAAGCCCTTCTGACATGGCCATCTCCGTCATCACATTTCCCAGCTGATTAAGCCAGCACTTATTTTGTGGCATTCTCCTGTGCTGAGATGGAACTCAGTGACTACTGAGTAGGGTAAAGGGCAGCCCTGTAGATATATGGAACAGTCACGATGACAAATGGTCAGATGTCCTATAGAACTGCTAATCCCTTGAGCCCCAAGGGCCCCCTTTCCTTCCTTTGAGTCAGGAGGAGTTGAAGACTTTAGTTTGTTAGTACTTTTAGATTTATTTTTAATTATGCACATGAGTCTGTGTCTGTGTAGGGTATGTGCACATAAGTATAGTTGCCTGGAGAGGTCAAAAGGAGACATCAGAACCCCGGAGCTGGAGTGCCAAGGGGTTGTGAGGCTCCCCCATGGGGAATAGGAATCAATCTTAGCTTCTCTGAAAGAGCACTTAATTGCTGAGCTATCTCTCCAGGAAAAAATTTTAATACTGAACAGTCAGTTCAGTGCCTGGTCAGTCCATTTAAGCTGCTCAGTGGGCTGGACCACTGCTCCTTCGTCTCCACTGGGTTCCTGGAGCCAAAGGCAGAAGTAGACTTACCAGAGAAAGGGAGCTAAGGTCCCAAATCTAGGCCCAGGAACGACGCCACGAGGAGCAGGAGACCTTCAGTCTCTGAGCACATATGTGTCCATTGCCCCCCTGCCCCAACATCCCTACAGCCCACCCCCGGACTCTCTGCCCACCGGGTCCTGCCCCAGCAAAGGAGAAGGTACAGTAGTAGCAGCAGAGGCAGCAGGAAAGCCTAGCCCAAAGCTAACTCACCCAGGATCTACCATAAATGACTACACTCAGGGAGCAGGAGCTGCAGGTCATCAGAAGATTCCCCTGCAGGACCAGCGTGATGGTGTAATGTGTGACGGTGCTTGCCACCAGGAAGCTTGAGTTCCATCCCTAGGCTTCCACATGATGGAAGAAGAGAACTGACTCCTACAAGGTGTCCTCTGACCCCCACACATACACCAAAGCACAGCAGAGCGCACACATGCCTGCAACACACACGCACAACGTGCGTGTGCACGCGCACACATAAAAGTAAATAAATTTTAATGTTTTCCTTGAAGAGATGGAGATTGTAGTGCAGGAGTAGTCGTCCCCTACAGGACTGAGGATATCAGTTTTACAAAGCCTCAAAACTTCTGAAGAAGACCTAGTTACTAGCCCATCCCCAAATATGCCCGGGACATACAAGACAGGACAAAAGAAAGCCCTCTGTAGTCATTTGGAAAGTAGCTATCGGGACTGAACACTCCCAACTTAGCCTTAATAAGGGGCCTTATAAGACACATCTGCTGTCTCAAAGCTTGGATGGTACCCTCCTGCCCCTTAAGCAAGAGACAGTCCACGGAGCAGCTGAAGACCTCACCCTCATCTCCTTGCTCCTCTCTCCTTCTCGAGCAAAAGACGGTTGTCATTTCATATGTAGTAACACAAAAAGGCCATGGAGAGAGGACCTGAATGGAGGTGAGCCACCAACCTTCCAGAGCTGACAAAGGACTTGGAATTGATGTCTAGATCTTTCTTCCGGCAACATACTGAATCAAATCAAATGTGAGTCATTTCCTAAACGAAAGCTGGAAGGAGCCTGTGGTCCTCATTGGGTCTTTGGGTGAAGGATAGAAAGGGACAAGGAAGAATAAGATAAACAGTGCTCTCAGTACACTCTTGCTTCCTCTGTATCCTCCAGAAGCATTTGGTCTTCCAGACCCATGATGAGCCCAGCAGTCTTCCCACTGCCCTCTCTTCCCAGCTCCCTTTCTCTGTAAAAAGCTAACTCTGGCTCCTGCCTCTCATCCCCTCCCCCAGGTTCTTTGCTCCTAGAGACCACAGGGACCCTGCCAGTGTTCATTTCCCTCGCTGAAGCCTGAGTCCTGCTCAGCAGAATGGACACAGATTCCTGCACATCACTCCATTCTTGAAACCTCAAGCTTTCCCCTGGCTGCTAAGTCGCAGGGCTCCCCCAGAGTCTGAGGGACCAAGATTCCAGACCAAAGAGAGAAGTTGTGTGCAGCAGAAATAAGTGGCCGGGTCCTCTAGCCAGAAGGCAACTACAGCCCCAAACTCAATGGTGATGACCAGTCAAGGCTTGGAGCTGGGTAAAACCCAGTACTGCCTATAGTTTCTTATGGTGTTCAGGACACCAAAATGGACATCTCCACCTTCAGGAAGGACCAGTACATCACTGAAGGAAAGCCACCTGCCTCCTAACCTCCCAACACACACATACACACACACACACACACACACACACAAACACACACAAACTCCTGGCTCACACTCGTGGGCTGATGACATCCTTGCACTCGTGGGTACTGATGGGCACGTACAAGTCTCCTTTGCAGCTACAAGAAGCAAGCTCTCCCTCCACCTCCCACTAGGATCTCTCAACCCCATCCTCTGCCGCCCCAGGATATGAGCATCCAGACATGGTCAGCCCTTCCACCCTGGCTAGCGCATGTCAGGCGTCTGTAATGAGTTTGGAAACAGGGCGATCTGGGTGGATTTGGGGCCGCATCAACTTTCTACCTGTATAACTTTGTATAAGGGACATTTCTTCTAAGCCTTTGCACCTGCAAGGGGAGAACAGAAGCGTATCAGGAGCAGTACGCACAGTGAGGATCCTGCGGATACACAGCGCACTGGACGCCTAGAAGTACTAGGGCGAGCGCATTCTACAAATGGAGTTCTCTTCTGCGCGCCGCTTTGTGGCTTTGAGCGCAGCGGGCCGAACCGCGGGCTCCTTCGGAGGTAGGATGTGGGTGGGAGCAGAAGAGGGAGCCCCCGCGGCCCCCTCCCGGCCGTCGATTCAGCCGCGTGCGCTGTGCCATTGGCCCTGGCGGCCCGGTGGGCGGGAAGATGACATCAGCGGCAGGTTGTATTATAAAGGCTCCAGACGAGCCACGGACTCAGAGCGCACCCAGCCGGCGCCGCACAGCAGTAGGACCCGTGCTCGCTTGGCAATCCTGCTCCGCATCCGCTTGTCGGACTGCTCACGGGCCGTCCCGGCTGCAGACTGTCTGCACCTCTCGGTCCCATCGGCACCATGCACCTCTCCCAGCTGATCGCCTGCGCCCTGCTGCTCGCGCTACTCTCATTCCGGCCCTCCGAAGCCAAGCCCGGGACACCACCGAAGGTGGGTGCTGTCGCGGGGACGCTGGGCTTGTGAGGAGCGTAGAAGGATCAGGAGGGAGCAGAGAGCCCTGAAAGGCAGACCCCTCGGACTTGCTCCCTCAAAGCAGGGACTTCTCTGGTTCATTCCCCAGTCTCGGGAGAATGTCCACACATGCACATCTCCCGTGCCCCAATGTGCCCAGCAGGACCAATGGCACGGGAAGAGCAAGGGGCTTCCCGGAGGAGCAGGCACGAAGGCTGCGTGGCAGGTGGATGCCGGACTCAGCTGTCCCGCATCGGTGGAGGCACGCTCACCGCTGAGAAGGGCCACGCCACTCTGGGCCCCGTAAAAGTCATCTGCTCTACATCGGTGCACTCTTTCACCTGTCCACTCTTTTCTCCGACAGGTCCCGAGGACCCCGCCAGGGGAGGAGCTGGCGGATTCCCAAGCAGCTGGTGGCAATCAGAAAAAGGGTGACAAGACTCCAGGCGGCGGGGGAGCCAATCTCAAGGGAGACCGATCGCGACTGCTCCGGGACCTGCGTGTGGACACCAAGTCCCGGGCGGCTTGGGCCCGCCTTCTGCACGAGCACCCCAACGCGCGCAAAAACAAAGGCAACAAGAAGGGCTTGTCCAAAGGCTGCTTTGGCCTCAAGCTGGACCGGATCGGCTCCCTGAGCGGTCTGGGATGTTAGTGCAGCGACCCCTGGCGGCGGTAAGTAACACCATCGGACGCTCCCGGCTCCTCTAGCTCTGCATCCCGGCAGAGCCAAGCTCTGTCACTGCACTTCGCAGACTGTTTGGTTTCCTCCCTGATCCCTATACTCTGTGACCTTCCCCCAACCGATTTGGACATGGTATAAAGTGTAACCCAGACATTTGCCTGCTACCTCACATATCCCATTTTACAATTTAAAAAAAAAAAATGAAACGAACATGGGTCAGGTTAGAGACCGGGTTCGTCCTTAGAGTTCCCCATCTGGCTTCCTCTAGAAAAGCAGAGGCAGGCTTATGTAGACCCAGCCTCCAAACCCACCACTGACCACTGGCTAGTTAGCCAACTGGAAAATTGTTAGAGATATTCTGGAAAGAGCGAGGGAAAGGTGTACCACCAGCCCTGTGCCAGCGGGGCTAGGATGCTTTTCTGAGTCTGTTATCCCTCAAGTGAGGCAGGCATGCAGATATGCCTGCCCCTCATAGTAGAGAGAAGAACCTCTGTGGGCAGCAGCAGGGCACCCTTCTGCCTGGGGCATTCTCAATCTTAACCTGGCTCTCGACCCAACTGTGGGCTAACTGGTCTATCCAGGGTCCTGATGCGCAGCCCTGGGGCTTCCAAGATGAACCTTAGGGTTGTGACCCTGTTTCAAGAAAGAGGCAAAGGAACAAGCCAAAGCTTATTTCCTGCCCTAACCGCAAACTCAGTGTGTCCCAAATGAGTTCTTCACCAACCTCGTGGTGCTCTGAACCATTTCTGGCCTCCTTCCCCTCCACTGAGACTGGAAGCCTCTATCTTCCCAGCACCCCCATCAAAGGCTGCTGGGTCCTTCCTAGCTTCCTTCTTCTCTCCATCCCTGATGATGTGAAGGGACACACCCTACTTAGCTAAGTGCTTGACAGTCAGGCCTCTGCTGTTCCTTGGCTTTGCCTCTTGCTCTATCCCACCCCAGTGGTGAGGAGGCTGCTCTCCCCAACCCAGGAAGATTGACCAGGGGCCAGTCTTCTCCAAGTAGGGAAGGGAACACCTCCCCCATTACATCGCAGGAGCCTTTATTTATTTTTTTTTTTTTAACAGCATGGAGACCTTCACAGAAAGAAGTACAGTGCTCTGTGTACTTGTGTTCCCATATTAATTTGTGAGTAATTTAAGGGAGAGACCCTCAGAAACCCACATCATACCCAGTAGGCCAATGACAAGAGAAACACATACCCCAGTTCAGGAACCAAGTGTCCCTGGCTCTAGATCTCGGCTGGCCCTCTCCTCTCTGCACCCAGTCTTGAACAGGATGCATGCTTCACCCCAGTTCTACAGGGGTGTTAGGTCTCTACTCTCCTCTACTCAGGGAGAGTGGTGATCCTAGTACTTATGGGAAGGCCTTGAAGCCACCATTATGGTGTCTTTTGCTCTCTTCCGTATGAATACCTAAGAGATGGAGTCTGAGGACTTGGATTTTCAGTTTGAGGTGTATGTGCCAAAAAAGGAGTTTAGAGTCTAAACCAAAGTTACTTAACCTCTGGGTGAGTGCCTGGGATGTGCTTCCCTGAGCTTTAGGCATCTGTGGGCACAGGGTAGTGCGAATGTTGAGGGGAAATCAGGAGAATTAAGGCTTCTAGGCCCACTTGGACCAGAGAAGGTCAGCAGCCCCAGTGAGAGGATAGATCACCCTTCCAACCTGAAGTCTCCCTGTGGAGCTGACCAGTGGAGAACCCCCCCTCCCCCCGGTCTTACTGAAGAGTGCAAGGTTCATCCTTCATGCTGATGAAAACTCCCAAGGCCTGCGTATTTCTCCACTCAGAGACTGACTTTGGCTCCAAGCACCATCATAATGACTGTCGCTGATGGTTATAGGTTTTGATTATACTACTACTGACAGAGACTCGGGTGTGGCCAAGACCTCAATGGACACTTTGCCTCTGGGCCCTAAGAGCACCACCCGTGAAACAGCCAGAATAGCGAGTTAGAGAGAAGTGCCCAGCTCATCAGAGCCAGGCCCCTTTGTGAAAGTGGTCCTTTAGGAGGGCCCTGCATATCTGCCAGTTTTCTGAACATGGAGTACTCATGTAAGCACCACTAGTAGGGACTGAGTACATCGTTCATCAGCTTACTCTCATCCTTCAAACCCACCAAATGCAGCAAAGCTGGACATTTGCCCACGCTGGTGGCAGACACCACCAGCTACAGAAGGGGACCTTGAAGCAACCAATTTCTAAGACAAAGCTAGCTAGGAGAGGAAGTGCTCTTTGCTGCTTAGAAGCTGTGACCCAGACAGGGCAGATGCTTTGTTAAATCCCAGCGCCAACTCTGAGAGGTGGCTATTATCCATTTTATAGGTGAGCTCAAAGCTATTTGGGGCCATGCAGGAAGTCAAAACAGATCGAGGATTTGAGTCCAGAATAGGACACCCTTCCCCCTGAGATATTCTCTTCTCTGTCCCTACATAGCCAAGCAGACATGAAACCAAATGAAACTGACTACCCTGAGGGTTTGTGTTATAGCAGAAATGAGCTGGAAAAGGGCCCCACTATTCTCACCCATTTCAGAGAGCAAAGCCTGTAGTTAAGTCTTAGGGGAGGGGCTCCTGTCTGGCAGATGTTATGGTTCCACCTGTGCTGGTCCAGCCAGTGCCAATCAAGGACCTGTAGATCAAAGACACGCACACATGCTTTGCCTCATGTCACTGCAAGATGGGGGAAAGGTTCTACAGCTACCCTGTAGGTGGGCTTTTTCAGTTAAGAGGCCAGAACTGAGTGTCCTGTGTCCACTTTGTGTTTCAGGATTGGGATCTGCTCCGTGCACTGAGGTCACCCTTGGTCATCAGCCTTCAGCATCTGGAAACACCTCCAACACAATGTGGCTTTTACATTTCTTTTTATTTTTTCCTCCTGGTACTGGCAATACACAACACCAGCTGTTTTATTATTATTTGGGGAGGGGAGGGTATGATTTTATTGTTTGGGGTTTTTTTTGAAAATGAAAAATAAAAAGTTATATATTATATATATATTATATACATGAGACACACATTCCCACACCGACTTGATGACAAGGGACAGTTTTTAAAGTGACTGACAAAACCAGCTAGCTATAAAACATTGCTGTTTGTAAATTCACGTCATGCATAAATGTATTTATGTTGTAAAGCTATTTATATTGTTTATAAAGAGATATTTATAAAAATTTTATTTATGTAACTAAATGAAAGAAGCCAACCATTGTAATGTTTTTGTCCTAACTAGTTGAAAAAAAATGTTAAAAAAAAAAAAAAAGCCATTCCATGAACATCTTGAAAATTGTCTTTATTTATTCATTGCTTTTCATTTCAAAAATTAGGCTGAGCAGAGGGAGAAGACAAGGCGTTTACCTCCAAGTAGATCTGTCAGTCAGGTTGCCAACTCTGAACTGCTGTGTGTCAGCCTCCCTTAGGGAGGCTCCTAAGATGCAATCGCTGTCCCATCCACCCTTCGCTCTACTGAACTTGGTCTCTCAGGACCGAGCTGGCTGTGTGGACCACTGCAGGGTGACTGCCATCTCTGCTCCAATATCTGGGAGGCTGATGTCAAGAGCTGACCCGGGATTGGTTGAGCTGCTTTAGGGTCCCCCGGTTCCATCCCATTTCTCTCTGCTATGAGAAGAAACTGCTCCAAATCTGCCCTCCATCTTGAGAGTGATGTATCTGTGTGCCTCGTGGTATTTTCAAGATTCTTTTATAGAGGTATTTCCAAAGCCTTGGGTGGGCAGCTCCCCCTCACCCCATAAGCACTGCGGTGCCAGATGGAACCTCAGGCCACACAACTCTGAGAATGAACGGGAATGGCCAGATTTCACATGTGCACCGTGGGGAGCACTTCGTGAGGAGCCTGGTAACAATCACAGTGCCCAAGCCTTGAGTGTGAAATTACGAATAATGATTTGGAATTTATGAATATAATTTAGACCGGAATCTCTTTTCTTGAAATCAGCAGGAAACTTTTAAATAATTCAGTGGTAATCTCAGCACATCCCCCATTCAGTGACACTGCTGAGAAGGCCTCCCTGACACCTGACCCTGTCAGAGACGAGAAAGGTCACAAAGAGCCTCTTCCAGCTAAATGGGGTGGTGACACATTTCTGTATCCCCAGCACCCTGGTAGGCAGGAGAACTGCCACAAGATCAAGTCCAGCCTAGTGGACAGAATAAGTTCCAGGCCAGCCAGGACTACAGAACAAGACCTAGGGGAGAAAATTAATAAATAAAATAAAAACCTCTTGATGACACCATGACACCAAGTGCGTTGGGAATGTGTATGGCCCTGTGTCATGGGGTCAGCAGGCCTAGCAAAAGAGTTCCAGGAAACAAGTGTCACTGGAGGAGCACCTGGTAACACCTGGTCCTCCTGCAGCCACCCAGGCCCCTGACCTTCACTCCTAGGTGGCCCTGCAGCAGCAGATTCTCACAGATCTGGCCAACACAGTAAGATGCAACCCAGCTGGAGAAGGCTAGAGACCTTCACATTCTCCTAATTCTCAGGACCCTGGGGGTCATTCCCAATCTCCTCCTGGGGGCCAAATGACCAGGCTTGATTGTGGTTGCCTTTCTTCCTCTGTCTCGCTCCCACATCTATGGTTGAAGACGCAGTAACAGTGTCAGTGGGGGTGAGGGATTCAGGTCTCACCTGTACCTCAGCTTGCCATGCAAGTGGGGCACCTCTTACCACCAGAGGAGGCAGAGGGATAGGCCAAAGCCTCGGAGATGACAAGAGCTAGGCAGATGGTCACACTGTGACTTTGCTGATGTTGAAGCAGGTGCTTCTCAAAGCCCAGGCAAAGGAGTCAGGAAATCTGTGATCCAGGGAATTACCCCTGGAGACAAAAAGAGATTTTTCCATTGGTCATCCCTAGGGCAGCCAGTAGCTGCTTATAAGGACCTCCTATGCTGCCCTCATTCCGTGTATCCCCCCCCCCCAATAAGCAAGGCCCACAGTTGGCAATATCAACCCTCATCAGTAAAACCAGACCCTCAACGTGTTGGCTTGGGTCCTGGATGTCACTAGATAACTGCTCTCCTGTGATGGTTAATGTTGTCAACTTAACAGGATCTATTATAGAACCTCTTAGGAAATTACCCACCAGGCACATCTGTAAGCGAGTTTCTAGGCTGGTTAACTGAGATGGGATAACCAACCCATAGGCTGGGGTTTCAGACGGAACAGAAATGAGAAAGGACCTGGACAGAAGACTCAGTGGTTAAGAGTGTATATTATTCCTGTAGAGGACTCAAGTTTGAGTCTCGATGCCTGCATAAGGCGGCTCAGTCCATGTAACCCCAGCTCCAGGGGATCTGACAGCCTTCTCACCTCAGGTACATGCACATAAGTACATACCAGACACACACACATATAAACAATAAAAAAACTCTAAGGAGAAAGGGGAGCGAGAGCCCGCATTCATCTCTCTGCTTCCTGACTGCAGCCTTAATACCACCCTGTCTCCCTCCATAAGGACTGCACCTTCAAGCTGTGAGCCAAAGGAAGCTCTTCCTTCTCAAGTTGCTTTTGGCTGCTCTTTTGTCACAGCATGAAGAAAAGTAACCAATACAAACTTGAAGTCCTGAGTCTGCCTCCTAAGCAACAGAGACGTGCCATCCCAGCCTGGGAATTCTGCTAGAAACCAGGAGGGGTTGATAAACCCTCAGTAAGTAACTAGAAATGTTTGAAAGGCTCTGGTATTCCTTAGTGGTACAGCCCAGGAGCTTGAAGACTCCCATCTGGGTCTTGTCTCCTTCCTGGTTCCCAGCATTCATCTCACCTTGCCTGGAGACCTGCACCTTCTCTCCCACATGGGAGACAGTAACTGCCAGTATCTGGAAACATGGCCCCAGTGATGGAGCTGGCTACAGTCCTGGTCCTCTGGGACAAGGAGGGGCCCTTGGCAGTGTCAGACACCTCTGTTCAGGGCCAGTTGAGTGGGGTGGTCCAAAGTACAGCAGAGAAACAGAAAGTTCCAGGTTCTAGAAGGCTTCAGGGCCTCCTGTGTCCCCGAGGATACCCTTTGTAGAAGTTCTCAGGGTGTGAACACACAGAGCATGTGAGATATGGCACCCACACATACTTTCAGGATAGTTAAAGAATAGACCCTCAAAATCTATCTGCAGGGCTGGGGAAAGGTCCCATGTGCAAGAGCACTTGCTACACATGGTCTGGAGTTACTTTATCCAGCACCCACAGAAAAAGCCAGTCATGACCTCACTCAGACTTGTAACCCTGGCACTGTGGGGAACTGAGGCAGAGAATCACTGGGATCTGCTGGCTGCCAGTCTAGCTCCAGGGTCAGTGAGAGATCCTCACAGAACTTTATAATGAAAGAGTAGGACACCCAGCTCCTTCTGTGGACTCTCAGTGCATGCATAGGTTCACACACACACACACACACAGACACACACACACACACACACACTATTACAGAGAGGCATAGATCAAAGTTTCAACACATTTCAGAAGTCCTTTGTTGAAGTCCTCAAATATGAAAGGAGTCAGGGTACGCAATGGAAACATCTCTAAGCCCCCCTGGTTCCGGGTGTACAGCTGCTGATAACAGAAGCAGAGGTAGGATCAGGAACCCAACCTTGGCTCCCAAAATACCTGGAAGAGAGACCCCTCAAACCCACCTGAAGGTGTGATTCTGAGATTTGGCACTCACGGTCCAGAGGCATGGAAGAGGTGAGGTGCTGGGAGACAATGAGGTATTTCCAGGTCCCAGGCAAGTGGTTCCCAGTGCTTGCTCCTTTCACACTGCACACGGCAGAAGGGGTTGTGCTGGACAAGAGACCAGGGGAGTGATCAGATCAGCACAGACATGATATCTGGACATAATCAGAGCATCGAGAAGAGCACCTAGCCAAGACAGTAGAGACAGGGTGGCAGACTGAGGACTGAGTCGTCCATACTCTAGTTTGAGAAAAGTATATTGGGAGAGAGTATTGATCAGGGCGCATAAATGCATTTTCTATCCTATAGCAAAACACCTGAGCAAGTCATTTAGGAAGAGTAGAAATGTATTTAGCTCATTGTTGCAGGATCTAGAAAGCCTGGAGCACAGTGATAGCATCCATTCGGGGCCCTCCTGCTTCACTGGGACAACACGGAGGGCACCACAAGGAAAGGCAGCAAGTAAGTTAACCCATGTCCCCCTTCTCCTCCTCCTGCTCATCTTCCTCCTCCTCTTCCTCCAGGGAGTGGAAGTTCTCACTGAGTCACTGGGTCAGTGAATCAGTAACAAAGACTTTGATAACATAACTAACAAAAGCAGTCTAAGAAAGCATTTGCTCTGGCTCACAGTTTTCATGGACAGCCCATCATGGCGGGAGCCTGAAGCAGCTGGTCACACTGATCCACAGACAGGAAGCAGACAGGAAGACAGGTGAATGGTGAGCATTCCTTCTATTTGTTCAGCAATTAGGATGGGTCTTCCCACTCCAACCAGTTCAGTTCAGATAATCGAGGCCCACCCAGAGGCCATGCTAACCTAGACAATCCCTTACAGCAGTGCGTGTCACAATCTACACCAACCATCACACCCAATACGGTCTCCATGTTTTTATCTACACGCTTGGTTGAAGGCTTACTTCTGAAAAAGGCTGTATTCATATCCCAAAATGTTGGCCTGTGGCAGCCTCACTACCATACCGTGCCTAGCCGTGACTTTGGTCTCCTTCACGCTGTTATGCTTATGGAGTATGGTCTCAGTATTTACAGACTTCTTACCTCACCTCTGTTTTCTTTGACTGTGTGAAGGTATACAGATACTCTGAAAAGATTAATGCATATTGACACAGCATGAGAATTCTACAAATGTCTGGTGAATTTTGCCTTCTGTATTACATGTCTCAATCTTTTTTCATTATTTTAGATTTATCGGAGATTAATAATGATGTTGGGAAAAATAAATTGTGACTTTGGTTTTTTCCTATTCCGACTCGTGGTTTTTAATGTCGTGTTCAGGAGTGTAAGTTTGACGTTCTCACGTGTGCTGGAAAGGGTATCTGAAGTTGTGACATGATAACAAACAATCCCCAACTCTCACAGACTGAAACACGCCAAAGCTTCAAGCCATGCCTGATGGGACAGACCTGTAATCCCAGCACTTGAGAGACTGAGGCAGGAGGATTGCTGCATGTTCACGGCCAGCCTGATCTACAGAGTGAATGCAAAGCCAGTCTGAAATGCATAGTAACACTCTGTCTCCAAAAACAAAGACGACAACAACAAAAATTAAGCAAGATTGTGTCTTGTCTGGCTCCAGAGGTGGTCACCACAGAGAGAATTCCCTTCTTCTGAGTCTCTCACGCCCAAGACCAACCCTAACTCTCAATTCCATTTTTTTTTCCTGATATCGACATTATCAGATCTATTTATCTTATCACTTTTTGAGAGAAGATCTCCCTATGTAACCTCGGCTGGCCTGGCACTGGACAAGTAGACCAGGCTGGCCTTGAATTCATGGCCATCTACCTGCCTCTGCCTCCCAAGTACTGGAGCTGCCAGCTACTTCATCTTACCTTGCTTCATTTTGTCAGGGGTTTGAGGGGGGTTGGTTTAGGGGACTGTTTGTTTTGAGCCAGGGTCTCATGTAGCCCAGGCTGGCCTCAAACTCACGGACACTGGAGCCGCCCTTGAACTCCTGATCTTCCTGCCTCCAGTTCCCACGTGCTAGGGTCACAGGTGTGCGTCATACTCCCCGTCTTATTTTTATTTGGGCGTGATAGTTTTGTGTGTTTTTTTAATATAAGTGTATCTGTAACGTGTTAGATCAAAATGCAGAGAAGTGGAGCAACAGTCTTCCAACGAGGAGGCCTGATACTGCGATGGCTTAAGCTGCTGACACTCTCATGTGACTTGCAGAATCTGCTTTCAAGCCGCCTTGTTTTCCTTCCTTCTTTACTGAACTCTCCCCCAGGGCCGCCACAGTGCTTTCATCTTCTGCAGAGGCGTGCAAAGCGGGCATCCTGTTCTCAGTTCTCAGTGGCTCCGTAATGCTTTTGATGAGACTTATTAAATCCATATTTATATTATTATCAAAGTCAAGATCACAGACGGTAACTTCAGGCTCCTTTAGAAAAGAAACAAAAACGTTAGCCCCCTTTGCTTTCTCCTGTGTCTTCTCCCTTTGGGCAGGGTGTAAAACACGCTGAGGACCTGCTCCCTAACTAGACTGGCTAGGCCCGCCAAGCCTCCCTCAGTGTCTTTCAGTATTTTTCTTGGTTTCCCACTTATATCAAGTGTTCAAATATCCTTCCCATTTGTAGACCTCTAGCTAGGGCTCACTCCTTAACCAATGCTGCCCTTTTCCAAGTCAGCCAAGCCCAGAACACACACATGCGCATACACACACATACACAAACACACTCACACACACAAATACACACTCACAAACACACACTCACAACACACACAATCTCTCCCTCTGTGTGTGTTTGCACAATTGAATATCTCAATCCATTTTTGCTCTCACAACATATACAAAGCCACATACCTTATAAAGAATGAGTTTTGTTAAGCTCAAAGTTCTGGATGCTGGAAAAATCTAAGAACATTGGGTGGCACCTG
>CM052709.1:75678685-75710769 GCA_028551405.1 Uromys caudimaculatus | reverse complement strand
ACTTCCCATACTGAAACAGCAGTAGAGAGAACTCATTCTTTATAGCAAACCCTTCCTCCAAAAACCCACCCAGGGCAGGAGAGACGCTCACTGGTTAAGAGCACTTGCTGCTCTTGCAGAGGACCTGGGTTCAGTTTCCAGCACCCACATGAAGGTGCACAACCACCTTCAACTCCACTTCCAGGGGATCCAGCACCCACGTCAGCCCTCAATGCCACCTGCGTACATGCAACCAAACACTCACACATATAAAATTTAAAACGAAACAAATCCTTTTTTAAAATGACCCATTCACCCATAAAGTAATGTATGGATTCATGAGGGTGAAGTTTGTCTGAGCCAACTCCACCCCAAAAGTCCTTCCTCTCAACTCTGCTGCATCAAGGACAATTTTTCCAACACAGGAAACTTGGGGGACACATTCAGACTGTAGCAGTGCATGTGATTCACATTCCCAGTCAGCATAGAGTACAAGTCCTCTGTGGCAGAAACAGGTCCACGCTGAATTCCTGAGAGGAATACTCAGTGACTTTAGATTGTTCCTCTGGCCACAGAGCCAAATCAATATTCCCTACCCTCATCACATGTACTGAGAGGCCCTGGACATGTGAGCAGGGTGTGACTAAGGTCCCCAGGTGCCCTGTCTTAACAGAGGCCCAGAAGAGCCAGCCCGCACTTGATGAGCACCAATGGATCATGATGTCTCTGAAGAAAGGGTCAGGGACCCCTTGAGACTAGTCCATCCCATGGCATTGGCCCTGTAGGACCCAATGCTGGTCTGAACTCTGTGCATGAGCCAAGAGAGTCCTGGCAATCACACTGTAGCAGTGAATCTGGACTCACGCCAACAGAGCCTCTGAACAATTACTTCAGCAGGAGAGGATGTGGGACTCCTTTGTGTGATTTTAGACAATGATGGCTAGATTCTGGGTTTATGTCCCCAGCAGTAAACACAAACATAGTCACTCATTTATACACTTGACCTTATATAGTAAAGCACTTCCGTAATATTAAAGTTATAACACACACACACACACACACACACACACACATATAAGTCAGTCACACATCCAGACCTACATGCATACTTCCTCCCAGGCCCAGAGATTGTCTTGTAGACACATCACACCCGTATGTGTGACACACAGGGACCTCTCAACACTGTATTAGTTGCTTCCCTCATCACAGTGACCAAATATATGACATAAATATCAGAAGCAACTGGAAGAAGGATTTATTCTGACTCGTGGTTTTAAGGGATACAGTCAGTCCATCACAGCAGGAGCGTGGTAGCAGGAGCATGCTCTTGCTTTCTCTCCATGGGCCAAGAAGCAGAGAGCTCCAACAGAAATGGAGAAGGCATGTGACCCTTCGTCCCACCTACTAGTGACTTACTTCCTGCAGCTAGGCCCCACCACCCAAGACAGCACCACCAGCTGGGTACCGAGGATTCAAACAAATGAACCTACTTCAGACTCAAAGCATAGCAGTGTCCTTCCACAAAACTCCTGTTAGGGCTGGCATCAGCCTTTCCTAGGATCCATGAAGACTGAGGAAGAAGGGCCTTCTTCATCAAGGCTAGAATTGTAGTGACACCTGGAAGGATGTTTACCACCTGAGATGAGTATTACCTCAAGAGCACATACTTAGGGCAACAACAACATTTTAAGTTCCTGTATGTTTCCAGTAGGACCTATATCATAAACGCACACATATAAACATCCATAGACGCATCACTCATAAATAAAAACTTAGAAAAAAATCTGAGCCATCATCCCCCGGTAAGTAGATAAATAAACTGTGTTGTATCCTTACAAAGGAACAGTTATTTGCAATTAAAAAAAAAAAACAAAGAAATGGATTATGCTATAGCATAGATAAGCCTTGAGGACATCAGAATAAGTGAAAGGAGGCAGAATAAAAGTCTGCATAGTCTAGAACTCTACTTGCATAAAAGGCCAGAATAGGCAACCCTGTACAGAGTGTAGCAGCAGTCGGATGGGCTGGTGTGCAGCGTGGTCAGCAGGAGGGCTGAGGATGGAAACAGAACTTCTTTGGTGGGGAAAATGGAAGACGACCTAAATGTGGCTGTGGTGATGTGTACAATGCCGAGACGATGCTGGCACAAAGTTCACTGAATGTGGATACTGTCAGTGGGGAAAAAGACACAATAAAGTCACGTATCAAGCCCTAGCCTGCACTGTGTTTCATCTTGTCCACAAGTGGCAGTTCCCAGAGCTGCAGGTACAAGTGAGTGGACCACACCTCGAAGGGCAGCCTAGCCTGTTCCTAGCATCTCCAGAGGTCAGGAGACAGCCTCTGAGAGATGGTGCAGTGGTAGTGCTCCCAGGATGGTGACCTCTGGTGCTCCCAGGACGGGGACCTGAGCATTGACCAGACTTATCAGCAAGAACACATCAGTGGGACCTGTACAGTCCAGTCCCAGAGGGGTCCAGCTGCCTAGAGCCAGGTGTGGGGACCTCATGTTTCCCCCTTGAGTGCCCCCAGAACCCAGCCTTACCCCCCTCCAGGCCCTTGCTTAAGTGAAGGGCTGCAGGGGCTGGGTTACCACAACACCAGGACATGCAGTCTACCTCACCCCATTACCCATCCTTCCTAACTTCAAGCAATTGCTAAAACAATGACACCCAAGTCACACACACACACACACAGAGAGAGAGAGAGAGAGAGAGAGAGAGAGAGCACCATCTTGTCACTCAGGAAGCCCTGGAAGCATTAAACTTCTAGACAAGACAAACGCACACCACACACTCTCTTTCCTTTCCCTCTAGACTGACAGTTGATAGTTCACCGGCTTCTCAAGGGACACTGGCCACTGTCTGCTGTCAGTGTGCTTCAGGGCCAATACTCTGCAGTGGAGCCACCCGCAGCTTTCTCGGTACCCAGCCTGAGGCTAGGGCTGGGCAGCTTTGGTTTCACATGGCCAAGGCAGTTCTGCTGAGCCATGTCCATTGTCTCTATAAACACCTCTCCTGTTACTGTTCCCAGCCTCTGGGCCTTCAGCCCCTCAAGTCAGACCTCTGTAGCAGGAGGTGGGGCATTGGGGGGGGGGGGGGTGGCAGATTACCCAGCCATCCTCTCCTTCCTCTTCAAGTCCTTGTCTCTGTCAGTTGAAGTGTCCTTACACCCACCCAACATTCCCCCATAATTCTTCCTGCTTCTACCAAGAATCAAAGGTCTCATGCTTACCAATGCCTGCAGACAGCTGGAAGAACAGTCATCTCCCAGGTACAGAAAAGCCATTCCACTGGGGCAGAGCCAAGATATTCTACTGAACTCCAAAATGTCTCAAACTCCTTGTAGAGTTTGAAAGGCTAGGCTTTTTCTCATTTTCATGTTCCTGACTCAGTGGGCATCTGTTAAAGCAAAGGACGAGCCAAAAGCTCCTGCCCTGGTCCCATCTGATGAGAAGAGAGTCAGCTGCTTCACACTGGGGTCAAAGTCCTGGAGTGACTACAGTGGTGGCTGACAGAAGGGACAAAAGGCCACATTCTCTTATCAGCAACTGAATGCAAAGTGACTTGGTCCCTAGAGATGGCCTCAGCAACAAGGACTGTCTGGGGCAGCAGGTGAGAAGGTTTATATATTAAGAAAGAGGCTGGGGCTGGGTAGAGTGGTACATACCTGTAATCTCAGCACTTGTGAAGCTGAGGCAGGAGGATTTCTATGAGTTTGAGGCCAACCTGGGCTACATAGTAAAACTTGTCTTTTTAAAAATGAAAAAGAAAAAAATAGGCGAGAGCTGGGAACGAAGGGCCTTCATCGGCTCTGGCTTTCCTCTGTATGTGCTCCTTCCTGTTCAAAAACAACAGAGCTGCCCGCTTGCTCCCTGCATGGTCAGTACCAGAGTTTAAGGCTCCTTTATGTCCCCTGGGCTGACTGCCCTGGTGCGTGGCATTCTCTACCTCCCAGCCATGCTGCAGCTCTGTCCGTTTGCTACGATGAGACTGTCTCTATGACCTTGTACAGTGGAGCAGATACCCCACTTGTGAGCTGCAGTTTCTTATCCATCATAGGACAGGATGGATGGCACGTCAGTCAGAGGGCTGCAGGGGGAGCAGATGCCCTACCCAGTCTTGTCTGTTGGCACACTCCATGAGTGCGTGCAGCTGCTCTGCAAAGTGTGCCGAGGTCAGGGCTGTGAAGTTCTGGTCTCTCCCAGATTACAGCTGCTCCAGGCCCCCTGCATCCTACATCTGAGTCTTCAGCAGGAAACCTGACATCATCTCCTCTACTCGCTCCCTATATCTAACACAAACCATTGGTGCTGTCCACCCTGCTTCTCAAGGCATGCTGGGCCTAAGCAGGTCTTGGCCTTCCTCTGCTCAGGCCTAGTCCATCTGTTCCCAAGCAATAGCAAGAGATATCTGGTGCTTCTCTTTCTTCCAATATTGCTCCCTGCTTTCTCCACATAGGTGTGACCCCTCTGACCTATGACCCCTCCCACCTAGGGCCTTTGCGTTTGTCTGCTGATCCCCTGCCTAGGCAACTGTTTCTCAGTCACACACTGCTGTGTCTTGGTGATGATTCAAGGGTATCCCCAAGAGCAAATGTTTTAGGAGGGTCCCCTGTGTGACAGAGTAGGAGGTGGTGGAACCTGCACATGATACAGGAAGGAGATTAAGTCTTAGAGGCTATTGCTCTCAGAGGGGTTAGTGTTTCTCATTCC
This sequence comes from Uromys caudimaculatus, assembly GCA_028551405.1. Classification (NCBI taxonomy): domain Eukaryota; kingdom Metazoa; phylum Chordata; class Mammalia; order Rodentia; family Muridae; genus Uromys; species Uromys caudimaculatus. Next base: position 75,706,079 of record CM052709.1, on the reverse strand, counting down.
AAAGGCAGCAAGCTGTCAGAAGGTGAGGCACCCCCGGCATGCAGTTGGCCCTTTCACCTACAGTCTCCCCCTTCTCCATCTCTGCTCTGCAATGTCACAGCCACAGGGTTCCCCACTAGAGGCTGAACAGTAGAGGCCTGACAATCCTGGGTGGTCAGTCCCTGAAACTGTGAGTTAAAGAAATTATTTTCAATCAGGTGTGATAGGTAAGCCTGAAATTCTAGCTCTTGGGAGGCAAGGCCAAGAGGATCAAGAGGCTCTGTGAGACTCTGTAGATGGACAGACGGATAGATAGATAGATAGACAGATAGATAGATAGATAGATAGATAGATAGATAGATAGATAGATAGATAGATAGACAGATAACATAAACCTCATTTTTTTTTCATAAAGTGCCCAGTCTCGAGTGTCTTGCCACAGACTAATCCACCAACGTTTCATTCACATCTCAGTCAAATGCCCACCTCGGTCAGACCTCCTGAGCCACACCATCTAGAGGCTGTCATGGTGTCTGTGACCCGGTTTCTCATTGCTCTGTTTGAGTGTGTTCTGTGCCAGTTTGGGGAAATGCCAGGAGGCAGGATTTTGACTTGTTCACAATGAACGTCTAGCATCTAGGCCCCAGGACATTTTAAATACTCAATAAATGCTTGTTGAATAAATAAAGCACTGTGGTTACAGCCAGCTCCTCAATGACAGTACATTAACCTAAACAAACACAGAATTTAATGGATGTGATTTTTAGTCAGTTCTAAAAACTTAATCTGACCTTTCATAATACTCATTTAAAAATCCCCCACAAAGTCCTGTGGGAAGGAAGAATGACCTGTGCAATCAGGGAGGTCCCTGGCAGGGTTCTGCAAACACCCTGCGTATCTCAGCCAAGAAAACTCAGGACCAGGAAAGAGAGGGTAGAATGACTCTCCCTCTCCCTGTCCCTCTTCCTTCCCTTCCCCCTCTCCCCTCCCCCTCCCCTCCCAGTCCCCACTCTCTGTCTCTCTCCTCAGTTTAGCTAGACTGACTGGCCAGCAAGCCCCAGAAATCCCCCTGTCTCCACTTCTCCAGCCCTGAGATTACAGGCACATGCTGCTCCCTGGCTTTCTTACATGGGTTCTGAGGGACTGATCCCACAGCCTGCGTAGTCAGCCATAAGAACTGCAAAATTCAGCGACACCAAGAATTCTGTGACTAGCGTTGAGTATGTATTTTAAATTGTTATTAAGTCAAACTGCTTGTCATTAAGCACCCAGTGCAAAGCTAACTGCGGCAGGCATTGCTTCTGGGAGTGAGCTGATACACTGACTGCAGTTAGAGTCCGACCAATGTTTCTTTGCATAATATTAAAAAATATTTTGTCTTCAATATTATGTGAGATATTTACAATGCCTCCCGCTGTTGTGACGCTGGCTTATTTGCCTGAATAATCTTGACTATCACACAAGACAAGGATTATAGATTCAGTATAATGAAAGCTATACTGATTTTTTTAAAAATAAGTCAATGTGGTGGTGTCCACGTTTGTCAAGTCCATCAAACTTGAAACGCATCAAACACCTCCAGTGGGTACACTTATTAGATGTTAATTATACCTTATTTGAATTTTCAAGGAGAAGTATTTGGAGGGAGGAAAGGGCAGAGGAAGGGAAGAGTCTCTAAGGACAGCCACACTCTCAGAGCAGGGGACCCTGCCCACAGTGGAGGGCAGTAGGAGCTGTTGGAAAACAGAAAGGAAAACAAATGCCGCAGTGAAACTGCCCCACCTTTCACAGAACCCTGACTTCTAATAGGACACCATGTTTATTTCTGATCCCAGTTTTTTTGTTGTTTTGTTTTCTTTTTTCTTTTTTTTTCTATTCCAACAAAAACAAACACTGCCAAGTAGGTTCTACCATGAAAGAAACACACAGGTTCCACAGTTGAGCAAGGACAAGACCAGCGGTGTGGCACAGTCCAAACACTATGGCACCTGCCAGCTTGTCATCCCTCAGACATTAGCAGTCCTGATACCTGTCAGGCAGGCAGGTCTTGAAGGAACCTGAGAGCAGGCGATGACAGGTGAACCACAGCCTGATGTCGCCCTCTGGTGGTAAGGTGGCAGGACTGCATAGAATTACAAAGATTCCAGTCTGGTTCTCTAACTAGCCACATATGACATTTAGATCTGCTTTAAAACCAGTTTGTTGGGTCCCGCCCCCAGTTTCTAATCTGGGCAGTCTGAGGCAGGCCTGAGAAAATTTCTGGAAACAAAAATTCCAGGAAGGTTCCTAAAAGACATTGTTGCTGCCATTACTAAAATGACTCTTGGAATCAACCATCAAATGCAGTGATGAAGACAGGCATTGTCTATCTTGGCACCAAACTGCATACTGGGAAATCAACGAGCAATCATTTGCTACACCTCAACAGTGTCTTAGAGGTTTCTGGCCTGCTGTGGTCTGAGTGTGTCACCCAAAATTTATGTGTTAGAAAGTTGGATCTTTGGGTATCATTCAGGTTATGAGAACTCTACTCTCATGAATAGAATGACCCCACTCTAAAGGGGTTTCCACAGGAAGTTTGGTCTCTCTCTGAGGATACAGCTTTCTTCTCTTCTAAAGAATATGATGATCAAGGCACTATCTCAGAGATAGTTCCTGTCATGATGATAAACTCTGTCATTATGATAAACCTACCACAGTCGATCTGAGACTTCTGATTTTCAGAACCATGTAAATTTTGTTCTCCATGAATTATATGGACTCGGGTGTTTTACTACAACACCACAAAATGTGCTAAGGCACAGCTTGCTCCCTGACAGGAAGGTGGGCTCTGGACATCTTTGTCAGGCAGTCCTATCCATGGGACCCAGTTCTTCACTCAGCTTAAGTCCCACTCATACATAGGAGCTTTGACTACAGATGATAACCCAGGGGCTTACAACCCCACAGAACCCTGGGAAACATCAACAGACAGACAGATGCTGACATTGTTCAACTGCCTTGCTCCCTTGGGCAGGCCTGGAAACTCACAACCTCTTCTTCCGGCAGGGTCCCACAGCTATAGGAGACATCTACGGAGTCTAGTAACATCTAGATTCTAGTAACATCCACAGTTGGGGCAATTGATCACAGGCTCCTTCCAAGATCTGGGTCTCCGATGTACTTGACTAGAGTGAATATGATCAGCCCTATAGTCCTCAGCAATGTGCCAGAGTCACCCAGCAGCCCAACCATGACGTGAAGCAGAAGATTAGCTCCCAGAAGTCTGTGTCCTGATTCTAGAATCTACGAATATATCACTTTCCATGAAGATCACTCCCCACGATTTCTGCAGTGTCTAATGTGGTTTGTTCTTCTGCCCCTACTGGGTGTGGACCCTGTTCTATCATCGAGGATCAGGGTGTGAGCCTTTTGACCTCTTGACATCCCCAGCAAAACTCCAACTACATCCCTAGAGACACGTGGGAAATGTCTGTGAATATTATCAGTGCCAGTTAAGTAAACTACTAGAAAAAAATAACCTGGCCTTGTATAGTCAGACTTTTTTAAAAATTTGATGCCGATGAAAGGGAAGTTGGTGTTACTGCCTCAGCAGGAGGTAAGGACTCTCTGGGAGGGGGGCTGTCTTTGTGGAGAAAAGCACTTGGAAAATGTGAGATTTGAGAACATAGGTGGCAGATGAATGAAAACTAAGGACATGACTGCTCGGACATGTGACTGAGGAGGAGATTTATCGTAGATGTGAGAGCAGGGGACATTGTTCAGCCAGGGAGGGAAAGACAAAATGTCCAAGGCCAAGAGTCATCCGAGGCCAGCTGAGGAAGAAGTGTAATTAATGTTAACCCAGGACACATCTGACAGTCAACCTGGAGAGCTGAGTGTGCTGGGATGTAAATCCCATCCTGCCTGTGTGGACCAAGGACAGGCCTGACTCACACCCTGACCTTGCTTGTAGAGCGTGGTCCACACCCAGCAGCGATGTGAAGGGCAAACCATGTCAGACATCAGTGATGATGAGCAGGACCTGGACCCCCTCTTGGGGTGGAATGGGAAACCAGGAAGAGATTTCATTACGTCCAAGCCAAAGCACACCCACCAAGCTCCTGTTTGCTTGTACTCAAATAGGGAAAGGTCTAAAAGACCCTTTAATTAAGCCAGTAATTAGTACCCACATCTAAAAGTGTCTATTTTATCAGATTCTATCTTTTTGTCTTTTTGAGACAGGGTCTTATTTAGCCTAAGGTATCAGTTACTTTTCTCACGGTTGTGATTAAAATCCCTTACCACGAGCAACTTAAAGGAGCAGGGTCCCATTTGATGCACGGTTTGAAGGTAGTGGAGGAGTCATGGCAGCCAGAACAGATATCTGGTCACATTGCAGCCACAGTAAGGAAATGGAGATGGGTGAACATTGGTGCTTAGCTCCAATTCTCCCCAAGTCTAGAACCCTAGGTCACCCACATTGGCACAGTCTAGATGATCCCTCAGAGAGACGCTAGGTGATTCTAGACCCAGTCAAATTAACCACATCAACTATCACTGGCCAGCTTTAAAAATACATGAAGACCATGAAATCTGATTCTCCTGCCTCCACCTCCTGAGCATATGCCGTCATACTCAGCTCAATATATGCATGTGTGTGTGTGTGTGTGTGTGTGTACATATACATAGCCAGTGAGATGGTCAGGAGGTAAGCCAAACCTCACCACAGTTCAATTGCCCAGACTAACATGGTGAAAGGGGAAAGCCAAGTCCTGAGTGTTGCCCTCTGACTCACCACAAGCATGCCGCCGCCTCTCTCTCTCTCTCTCTCTCTCTCTCTCTCTCTCTCTCTCTCTCACACACACACACACACACACACACACACACACTAATTAATTAATTATAATTAATTTTTTAATGTATGCAATTGATAATTAACCATGGTCTTCCTATTCGCCTGACACCTACACAGTGGACAAATGTTGAAGTCCCCACCATTTACTCTAAAACATTTCCCTTAATGGGATCCGTGACTTTCAAGTGCCAGAGTTGACCATCACTGGTGTGGGAGCCAGAAGTGACCATGTCCTGCATCACTAGCCAGGGTACCAGGCACAGCTGGCAGGAACAGCATGGGAAGCCCTTGTGGAGCCACGCGCTTTGGTTGGCTCCTCCACTGGCCTCCTGAGCCTGTCATAGCCACCTGGGCAGCCATCCTTGTAAATCTCAGGTGGCTCTCAGGTCAGCATCCCAAGGTCCCACAAAGAAGGTCCTCGGCTATCTCAGGAATTCTCAATTCTCAAAGGGGCTGTTCAAGTCTTTTCTCTTAAACCTTTGCCACCAGAAGATCTAAACACCTTCCTGAGGTCCTGCCACTGTCACATTTGTTCCTCAAAGCTCAGTCTCTGTGGCTGCCCTCCCCCACACTTACTAATACCAAATCCCCGAGCACAGGCTGTGCCTTACCACTGTGCTAAGGTGAGTAGGGCTGCCCTAAACAACCTGAGGTATTTTCCTAGAAAAGAAATAAAATACAAACTCGGTTTCTAACAGAATACCCTGACATATCTGTAATCTTCAATTTAATTTTCAGGCAGAGATAGTGAACATCTTTGTGTACATTAAATCATAATGCTTGTTTATTAAATTATCCGCTGGCTTATATCAAACATTGGCTGTAGAGTCATATATCTGAGATTTCATCTAGCACAAACATTATTTTATTATATGTCAAAAATAAGATTAAAGGCTGGAGCGATGGCTCAGCAATTAAGCGGTGCACAGATACAACACGCAGGCAAAACACCCATACACATAAATTATCTTTAAAATGTAAATTTTAAATGATTTGCTCATCTCTGTAGCTGCAGTGGCTAGGAAAGTACCTGTCATGTAGTAGGTATTTGTGTCTGTTAAAAGAGGAAAATGTGCCAGGCAGTGGTGGCACACGCCTTTAATCCCAGCACTGGGGAGGCAGAGGCAGGTGGATTTCTGAGTTCGAGGCCAGCCTGGTCTACAGAGTGAGTTCCAGGACATCCAGGGCTACACAGAGAAACCCTGTCTCGAAAAACCAAAAAGAAAAAGAAAAAAGAAAAACCAAAAAAAAAAAAAAAAAAGAGGAGAATGTCGACTGGAGAGGTGGCTCAGTGGTTAAGCGCACCGCTGCTCTTGCCGAGGACCCAAGTTCAGGTCCTAGCACCCGCAGTAGTAGTTCATGATCACCTGTAGCTCTAGATCCAGGAGGTCAAACATCCTCTTCTGAAATCTGTGAGAACCTGCAGACACACATGCACATACTACACACACACACATGCACACACACGCACACACACATACTATATACACACACGATTAAAGATAATAATTTCACAACAAAACTTAAATGTAATAAAATATCTTCTGTGCTATAACTAACAGCTTCCTTGCAGAAATGAAGAAGTGATATAATGCAGCCATTCTGTATCACCTTTAAATATCTAATACATGAATTTTGTCTTACCTTAATTTGATGTAATGTTTCAATTAAAACAAGGCGGGAGAGCCCTGCAGCATGACATTCCTTTCCCTGGGCTGACAGCAGTCATCTTAGCACCAGTAAGTGCTGATCTCGCCACAGCCCATTTCCCTGACTGACTCCTACAAAACTCCTTCCTTGCATAATCAAAAACAACACCTCAGCTTCCTCTGTCATGGAATTACTATGAAGATTAAATGGGAGCACAGGTGGTAATTTACAACCTTTCCTATAATGCCATGCAAAACTATGACCCCCTAAAGTTACCTATATAAATGGATTTTAGTTCATTTTCTGTTGCTGAGTAGATAATTAGTCCAGAATAGATGTCTCAACCAGCGTAGTGATGTATGGATGCAATCCCAGCACTCGGGAGGCAGAGGCTGGAAGATCACCTCAAATTAAAGGCTAGCCTGGGCTACAGAGTGAGCCCCTGTCTCAAAAAAGAAAAAGCCAAAGCAAAACACCCATTAAAAACAAGAATCTCTATTTAGCGCTTGGTCCTGGAGGCTGACCATCTAAGGTGCTGTCAGGGTGCTGCTTCAGGACTGGCACAACAGAGCAAGCATATGTTGATTTTGATCTTTCTTCTTCTTTTTGTTTATTTGTTTATCTGTTTGTTTTTGTTTTCAAGACAGGGTCTCACTATGTAACCCTGGCTGTCCTGGAACTCACTATGTAGACCAGGCTGGCTTCAAACACACAGACATCCACCTGCCTCTGCCTCCTAAGCATTGGGACTAAAGGTGCTTACCACCACAGCTGGCCAGCAGTACCAACATGGAGGCCTCATTCTCATGAAATTATCTAACCCTAACCATGTCTCAAGGGTGCCTTTCAGTTGACACTAGCATGCAAACTAGGGGACTAACTAAAGTTGGGGACATCCAAACCATAACAGGGATCTGCTTTTTGCACAACGAATGTAGCTATTCTATTTTCCCCCTTGTACTGGCTAGTTTTGTGTGTCAACTTAACACAAGCTGGAGTTATCACAGAGAAAGGAGCTTCAGGTGAGGAAATGCCTCTATGAGATGCAGCTGTAAGGCATTTTCTCAATTAGTGATCAAGGGGGCAGGGCCCCTTGTGGGTGGTGCCATCCCTGGGCTGGTAGTCTTGGGTTCTATAAGAAAGCAAGCTGAGCAAGCCAGGGGAAGTAAGTCAGTAAGTGACATCCCTCCATGGCCTCTGCATCAGCTCCTGCTTCCTGACCTGCTTGAGTTCCAGTCCTGACTTCCTTTGGTGATGAACAGCAATGTGGAAGTGTAAGCTGAATAAACCCTTTCCTCCCCAACTTGCTTCTTGTCATGATGTTTGTGCAGGAATAGAAACCCTGACTAAGACACCCCAAGATTTTTTTTTTTTGGTGGTGGTGGTGGTTTTAATGTAGACCAATGCTTCTAGACCAGGGGCTGGAGAGATGGTTCAGCAGTTAAGGCTACTCTTTCAGAGAACCCAGATTCAGTTTTTAGCATCTGCATTGCACCTCAGCCAATGGTTAACTACAGTTCCAAGGGGATCTGGCGCCCTCTTCTGGCGTCAGTGGGTACCAAGTATGCATGTGCTGCACAAACACACATACAGGCAAACATTCATACACAAAATTATTATTATTATTATTATTATTATTATTATTATTATTAATATCTATGCAGCCTAGGTCAGGACTACTCATGGGATACCCAAAAGTTTGCAGGAATATTGAAAACAACCCTGCACAGGAGCTGTCTTTGTAGATGGAAATATCTACATTTTTACTTGGGTGGTGGCTACAGAAGTACACGCACCCTGTTAATAAATCACTTAACTTTATGTAAGTTGTCTCCATTTAAAATATATGATAGTCCTCATCCTTACTTCATCGTTATTTCCAAAAACTTGCTTTTTTGTACTTACGATTTTCAGGGTGAACTACAAACTATCTGGACATTTATTTAAATTGCACTGAGGGGCTGAGAATGTAGCTCATGGGTAGAACACTTGCCCAGAAGTCCTCTGAGTTGAAGCCTCAGTGTCACAAAACAAACAAAAAATTACACTGAGCTCTTGATAGAAATGATATTGAGTTTATTTTGGCTTTAATGAGAGGGCGGTCCTGCTGAGTTGCCTAGGTTGGCCCCAAACTCTTGGACTCAGGAGATCATTGTACTTTGGCCTCTGGGTAGCTGGAATGGCAGACACAAGCACAAGTTTCAATTTGATTTTAATTTAATAAGTAATGGGTAGTTTTATATTATTAGAATGCTCCACACACAAAGAGGAAATATCTTTTCATCTCTTTAAGTCAAGTTTGCCCAAAGGTTCACCTCTCTCCCCACACAGACAGTAAACATCACTGAGGAAGTTATTTGAAGATATGGTTTATATATGCTACTATTGTTGAAGGGTTCCTTAATAAATCATATTTCTGTATTGTGTCTGATATCTGAGAAGTCTCTAGTTTTCATTTACTTGTCTTCTATGTAGCCACATTTTGTAAGTTTCTTATTGTTTCCATGCTGTTGGTTTTTACTTATTTTTAGAAAATTGTAAGTTTGTCTTTTGTTTTCTAACATATATGGCTCAACTTCCTTATCTAATCTCATTATTTGAAACATGGAGGTCTTTTGTTGTGGTGGTGGTGGTGGTTGTTAAGTTACAGATGGGAAGTGGGCATTAGGTTTTGCTCTGAACTGAGTGAAGCCACATCTATCAGTCTCCATGAATTCAGCACAGGCTGTGAGGTTTGCTGTGATTTGAGACAGGATCTTGCTTTTTCTAGGCTAGCCTCAAACTCACGGTCCTTCTAGCTTGGTGCTTCCCCATGCTGGGATCCTTGGCATTTGCCACTGCTCTCTGGCAGTTGGCACCTGATGGATATGTTTATCCTCACTTAGAAAACACCAGTTTTGTGTTAAGTATGTTCACCAGAAACAGATAGTTAGTATTTTTTCAACACTTCTACAGATCAGTGGCTTCAATACTGGTTCTATATTTTAATTACAATGAATCTTTAAAAAACAAAAAACAAAAACACTGTTGTACCAGCATCTCTTCACTCAGATTCCAGTTTCACTGAACTGAAGTGGAAGCCAGGTGCCTTCCTAAAACAACAAGGCCACCCACCCAGCGTAAGAACTTTGGACCATTGCTTCTCAGACTTGTAGTGTGCATTCGAGTGTCCTGGAGATCTCTCGAAGAAGGAAAGCAGGAATGGGCAGTGGGGCTTCACAGACTGCATTTCTGGTTACTGGGATAATTTGCCACCACCAGCAGCACCCAGAAGCTTGTTGAAAAGATACAAACTGGTCCCCATCTCAGACATATCTGATGGGCTCCTCGGTTGACATATGTAGTAAAATCCAAGACGCATCAATGATGATTATGTAATGAATATTCTACTAAATACAATAAATTGGGTTGAAGACATGACTCAGAGGTTAAGAGCACTAATTGCTCTCCCAGAGACCCTGAGTTCAATTCTCAGCAACCACATGGTGGCTCACAACCATCTGTAATGGCATCTGATGCCCTCTTCTGGTGTGTCTGAAGAGATCGATAGTGTACTCATATATTAAAATAAATAAATCTTTTTAAAAATACAATAAATTGCAAGCAAGCTTCTTCCCAATTTTAACTGCCGTTGTGTTCCTCTAATCACTCTGACTTAGCACCCTGAGTCAGACTTGTCAATATTTTATTCAAGATATTTTCCCCAACATTCAGCGACACTGATCCGTGCGGTCGTCTTGTGCTCACTTGTCAGGTCTGGGTGTCAGAGGATGATGTGTGGTTATTCCTCTGTAGCCATTCTCCAGCCAGTGTGTGTTTTCACCGTAAAATAAGTCACGAGACTCCATGGTTTATTAGTCTTTAGTGAGTACTTTCCCTCATTATATATGCCGCTTCCCTGAGTTCCAGAGCCTAGCCACCAAGACGTTTAAGCTATTGGAAATAGTTTGTAGCCATTTCACACAGTTTTAACTATTGTAGCTTTATGAGGGGGTTTAATGCTTTGGGCCAAGAGGTTTTGGTGAATCCACAGAGCACTCTGAAGCTTTTCTTTCTAATGTTCATGTTCCCCCAAGGGCACCTGGTAAATGTCAGGAGACAATGATGTCAGTTTGGAAAGGCTTTGGTGTGTGCCACTCATGACTGGCAGCCACTTGCTGTGCAGGTATGCAGGCCTCTAATCTGTCAGACCTGAAACACATTTACCTTCATAAATGCTTTTACCACATGGTGAGCAATCCTGAAAAGGAGCCTGGGATTCTGGGATCAACCCAGCCAAGAACACTCTGTCCCATCTTCTGTCTTAATAACGAACCATTGACTGCCTGCTAAAAGGTGCACAATTTATTTTAAATATATGAATAAGATGATTGTTTAAAAAGAGTTCCAGCTGGTTAAATTTAGGTTTTCGCAATAAAACTCTCCTCCGGCACATTCTCTGGCTTTGAGCCCTGGAGGGCTGCAGGTCCTGTCTGCTGAATCAGAGGCTGTGGTCTCAGAGCATTCAGGTTTCCGGTGGTGGTTTTGCTGGTCTAAGTTGGGGCGTCAGTAACAGCATTGGCCTCGAGAGGGCTTCCAGCATTACTTGAGCAGTCCACCTCTACGCTGTTCTTGCCAGTTAGGGAAAGTTTTATTCAGGAAAATACTTTGGGCGAACCATTGGACAGAAAAGCAGATGGCCTCTGTCCTTTGTCATTGTCACACAGGAAGTCTCCCTAACTACTCTGAACATGTTCATCAGTTCTTGAAGGCCCCCTGGCAGAACCTCAGGATATCACGGCCAGCAGGTGTCAAGACAGGACCCTCTGGGACCTTCTTTAGCAGTTCTCAGGTTCAATTAACAAGCCTAGCCCAAAGGCTGCCTGGCTTTTTGCTTTTGTCTCTGAGTCTCCTTTGAGGTCTTGGTCCCTTCCTCCCTATCAACTTGTCTTCTGCCAGGAGTCAACCAGGTCTTGTTAACCCAAAGAAGACGCTCAGAGGTGGTCTGCAGATGGCCTCGGGCAGCCAGATATGCATGTTGGAAAGATGTGAGTAAGAAGAAGGTAAGTCTGAACCATTCAAAGCCAAGTAGACAGAACGGGGCAGGAAGACGGAGGGGAGAGGCGAGGGGAGCGTGAACTTGGAGAATACCAGCGAGCTGTTTCTTGCCTGCAGCTTGTGTTGAGGAGGAAGGTATGACTGGTTACTCATCTTTATGAAGTTTAGAATTTTGATGGAGAAAAGGGATCAGAACAGAAATTTACACGTGGATTTAAAGTGTCTGGAGTCAGGGCAGATGGCTGAGCAACACTTGTTGCTCTTGTAGAGACCCAGGTTCAGTTCCCAGCACTAATAACCGTCTGTAACTTCAGTTCCAGAAGATCTGATGCTCTCTTCTGGTCTCTCCAGGTACCAGGCATTCTTGTGGTTTATATACATACATACATACATACATACATACATACATACATACATACATACATACATACATTTATGCATACATACATACATGCCTGCATACATGTAAAAATAGCACTCAGACACATAAAATAAAAGCTAATAAATCTAAAAGGAGTGCCTGGAATGAAAGCTTGTCAAGGGAACAGGGAGGGAGCTGAGGTTGAAGAAGAATGGGTTGCAGGTGAAGGCAGAGCGTCTTCTCTGAGCTAAAGACAGTGGAATTAATAAAGCAGGCACTGGGGAAAGACATGATTTAAGGGGTTTATTAGATAGCAGTGTGCAGGATATCTGGAGCCACACAAAGTCTCCTCAAGTTGATGTGAGGTTTTGTACCAGGGAAGCCATTATAAGTTGAAAAACCTGTTAGAGGCATTTAATGAACCCAAAGTATGGAATATCCTAGCTTACCTCTAGTGGCGCTCAAAATGCTTCTATTAGTCCACAGTTGGGCAAAATCACTGACTACAAACACCATCAATAATGACGTGTTGCCTATCTTCTGTAACTTACTGCACTGAAGGTGAAAATGGAAGCACACTTACACAGCCTTATAAAGTGAAAAAAACCCGTAAGGTAGGTTTATGCAGACAGAGGCCGATGAGAACACCTTTCTATACTTTTCATTGTGACCATCCAGTTGAACTTGAGACCAGCACATGAGTCCCAGTCCCGCTGAGTCCCCCTGGGTCCCACTGGGTCTCACTGGGTGACAAATGCAACAGTCTCCAAAGAAAGCAGCAATCGTTGTTACCACACTCACAGGCTCAGTTCAGTTCTTCAGCAAGTGCCTCCCATTCAGGGACCAGTGACAACTGGGGATGGGGGCATTCTTCCCATAGGGGACAGAGGGAGCTGAGGAGCAGCAGTGGCAGCACATACATGGAGTGATGGAGGCGCATATGGGACACTGTTGTTTCTGTCCTTATTCTAAGGGGGAAAATCATATGGCAAAGCCTGAGACCCACAGAGGAAGTACACTTACCTACTCCAGGGAAGGGCACCTCCGAGTGCCGCCGCCGTGGAAGTCATGACTATAACATTAGAAGCCATCATTTGATTACCACAAAACCCAACAAGTTCAGTCTGCAGTTTGAAAGTGTCAACGTAGTGTGATAGACTTCGATTAGCCAGTGTCCTCCACTCCGATGGGTACAGGGGTTCCTAGCCAGGACTGTGTGACGTGCAGAGTTTTTAGCTAACTGGCCAGGGTAGTAAGAATCAAAATACAGGGCCAGCAACATGGGTCAGTGGGTAAAGGCACATGCCATCAAGCTACCTGAGTTCGGTACCTCAGATCCCTATAAAGGATGCAGAAAACACACTTCCACCCATAAGTTCTCCTCTAACCTCCACAAGCATGCCATGCCATGTGTGCAGGCACATGTGCATGTGTGTGTGTGTGAGAGAGAGAGAGAGAGAGAGAGAGAGAGAGAGAGAGAGAGAGCGAGAGAGAGCGAGCATACATGTGCAAAAACACTTAATATAATTAGAAGAATGTTTAATCAGAATAGAAACAGAATTCTGTAGCCTTTTCATCCAGGTTCTATTAGTGGAGCAGACACTAATTTGAAATGACAATGGTCTTCAGATCTCCAGTTCACTGTCAGAGCTGTGAAACTGAGCAACTCTCAATAGATCAAGAGTCTTCAGCCACAAGCAAGACCCTGTGAGCAGCCGAGCAGAGAAGAAGACTATTAGGATATACAGAGGCTGATGGGGAGGCAGAAGGTGGATCAAGGTGAAGAACAGGGTAGGACTGCACAATGCTCTAACCCTTCCCCTTTGTAGCCTGTCTCTCTGACTTCTTGTTTCAGAGTTCCAGGATAGCCTGATACACAGAATTCAGGTCCTGGGACCCAAGCAGTGCTGAGGGTCCATGATGGGCTCTGAAGTTCCTTTTGACTTCTTCAGCAAAGAGGCTGGACTTCTCCATCTACTGCTTGCCAAAGGCTGCTCTCAATATGGAGAAAGGAAAATTCCCCCAAAAGATTTCAAGAACTCTTTTAAAAAGGGAATGACCATTTAATGGCCATAGACCAACAAGTGCCCATGACACTGTCCTAGTTAGCTTGAACTGTCAACTTGACCCAGCCCAGAGTCACCTTAGAAAGAAATCTCAGTGGAGATTACCCAAATCAGACTGGCCTGTCCACATTCTGTGGGAGATTGTCTTGATTGTTAACTGATATAGGAGGGCCTAGTCCACTATGGGCGGCACCATTCCCTGGACAGGGGTTCTGGTATACATAAGAAGGCTAAGTAAGCATGAGCCCATGAGAAAGCCAGGAAGCATCATTATCCATGGTTTCTGCTTTAAGTTCCTGCTTGAGCTCATTCATGTCCTGACTTCCCTCAATGATGAAATTTTTAAAGACTGTGGGCTTTAAAGGTTGTATTGTGTTTTATGTTATGATATTTATATGAGTCCTTAAGAACAGTGGATTGAAAGATTATAGTTTTGGGTGGTGTTGTTTGTTTGTTTGTTTGTTTGTTTGTTTGTTTATTCTTTCAGAATTTCATTCAGTATATTTTATCATATTCTTGTCCCTTTAATTCCCTCAAGATTCTCCCTGCCTCCCTATGCACCCAATTTCATGTTCTCCATTTAAGAAAACAACAACAACAACAACAACAGGAGAACAAAAAAATAGCCACTAGAAACCATGGAGTCCAATTTGTATTAGCTATCTACTCCTGGGCATGGACCTGTACTGGTGGGTAGTTGATAATCCCAGTGTCACTCCACTGAAGAACATTGATTTTCCTCTCCAGAAGGTATCATTTGTGAATAGCTTCTTGGCTAGGAACAACAGATCAATGTCCCTGCCCTGACTTCACTCACTGACAGACTGTAAGCTACAAGTTGAAATAAAACCCTTCCTCTCTTACACTCCAAGTGTTAGATCACAGCAACGGAGATGAAACTAGGACAATCACTGAAATAAGTGCAGAGACGACAATTCCCAGGCTCACTTTGCTCCATGGTGCTTGTAAGGAGACTAAGACCCAAAGTGAGGTAGCAACGGGAGCATCTGCAAGACCCCGACACTCGCCTTTCCCTGGAATGGCCAAAATTGCTAACGGTTTTTGGGGTTGTTTGGGGTGTTTGTTTGTTTTGTTTTGTTTGTTTCGGGGGTTTTGAGACAGGGTGTCTCTGTGTAACAGCCCTTGCTGTCCTGGAACTCACTCTATAAACCAGGATAGCCTCAAACTCACAGAGATCTGCCTGCCTCTGCCTCCTAAGTACTGGAATTAAAGGCGTGCCCACCACGGCATCAAAATCGTTAAAAGTTTTTCATCCAAAATGTCATGCAAATTCTTTTACATCACAATACAGTGGCAGTTACCACATGCCAGGTACTGCTCTAAAAATTAATCATCTCCCTTAACCCTGACAGAACTCATATTCAATGGCTCCTCTGAAGGTTTCGCTTTGTTCTTTGGCAGAGTTTTGTTTGTTATGTGTATTTTGTGGGGGTTTGGGTGGTGGGTTTTGTTTTGAGACAGAATTTCACCCTACAAACCCAGCTGGCCATGAACTTGTAGTAGCTCTCCCATCTCCACTTCCAAGTGCTGGTATGAGAGGCATGAACTACCATGCCTAGCTGTGAAATATTTACCATCTTCCAGGGACAGGATCTAGATCACATAGCAGGCAAGAATTAGAATGGGAACTCAAGCCAGGTCATCTTTGTTGGTATCCCACTCCGGTCCTTTTTCAAAACTCTCTCTAGAGACTTAGGACAAATACTTGGGGGTCTTAAACAAGAGAAGTGGGGCTGTTTTTCAGGTGCTTGGAGCAGGAAGTAACAGTGAGAGTGAAGGGGAAGAAGATACTGAAAGAAGACACTTTTCTAAACACATGGAGTAAAACAAAGAGGCAGAGGAGTCTAGGGTGCTCTGCACTGTGGGACTATGCAGAGCCTGGATTGAAGCTAATATCATTGTGTTCCTACTGTAGCTCCTACCTGGCCAGGGCCTCCCATTTCCTGTGGGTTCTGAGATGGTTTGTAATCCATTCCAGACTCATCTCTCATGCAGACTGGCCTGAGTGAGGGGCCAGGTGTGCAGCGTGAGCACAGCTGGCTCTCATTTGAGGGGCCTTCCTTCCGCCATTTTATGATGACCTCACCTCACTCCCTTAACTTCTTCATATGCAGTTCACAGCACACTCGCAAACCCAGGTGATAATATACGGGGTTCACTCCTCGAACACCTCCCTCCATGCGAGGGCTTTTGCTGGTTTCCAGGATTGATAACTGTTCTGTGGGGGCTTTAGAAATGTGTCAACTACAAGGGTAATCAAAAAAAAACTTCTCTCTTTTCCATGGTTCTGGCTACATTTGGTTTTAGCCAAAGAATTCCTTTCCACCCTCCTGGACCTCCCATAGCTATCTTTGAAAAGCCAGCATACTATATGGGACTGAGAACTAAGTCGTGGCTTTGGAATAACAGACCTGAATTTGAAACTTGCCTGACATTTAACAGCCCCATGACTTTCGGAAAATCAGGGGACAGCACTGGACACTGTATCCTCCAGGAGCAGCAGGGAGTCCTAATCGACAGGAAGGGCCCACACCCTCCATTCTTTCTCAAAGAGGCAGCCTCTTTCCCAGCTTCTATGTCCCGTACTACCCTTCCATAGCATCTAGTCTCTGAAAGCTTCATATGAAAGGAAAATGGAAAGTAGCTAAATCAATCATATTCTCTGAGGATTCCAAATATGGCAAAATAGGGAGTGAATAGCATTAGGTAGAGGGGTGGACCAGGGTCCAATGGAGTATGGGATGAAGTTCCCAGCTCATCTTTGGTTTTGGTTTGGTTATTGGTTTGGGGGGGGGGGTTGTTTTGAAAAGAGTCCCACTATGCAACTATGGCTGTCCTGGAACTCACTATGTAGACCAGGCTGGCCTTTAACTCAGAGGTCTGCCTACTTCTGCCTCTTGAATGCTAGAATTAAAGACACCACCACCACCACCTGGCTCCCAGCCCATCTCTGAACAATGACTGGGACACCTGGTCCTAGTGAGGGCTGCCTTGACTGCAAAGCTCATCCTCAGAGGGCAGATTCTCTTCTTCAACAGCAAACTCGGGGAGGAGTGGGTGTGGTTCATTTTGTAGTTTATAGTATTCTAGGAAAGTCACAATAGGACTCCAAGCAAGGCAGGAACCTGGCAGCAGGAACTGATGCAGCAGCTGGCCTTTCTTCCACAGTAAAACAAAGAGGCCACCCAGGGCCCTACGCAGAGGAGTGCTGCTTACTAACAACTCTCCTGGCTTGCTCAGCCTGCTTTGTTAGGCCATCCAGGACCCTCCACTCAAGGGTGGCACTACTCCCTGTGCGGTATCCCATATCACACACGACTAAAGAAGATGCACCATAGCCTTGCCCATGGTCAGTTTCGTGAGGGCATTTTCTTGTTGATGTCCTTCCTCTAACATGACTCTAGCTTGTGTCAAGTTGACAAAAACCAAATAAACAAAAAACTAGACAGCACAGGAGTCATTTATTTTTCCAAAAGGCCATCTGCTTTCCCACCTGTGCCCTCCCTCTTCCCTTTTCCCTTTTAAGTTGAGCACATAGACTCTACTGGCTAAGAGCACATGAGTTGTACTCACCTGTGCGACCCATTTATATGTTCAGGGTCCACCTGTTAATAACCTCTTGCTTGTCTTTCTGTCTTTAATCTATCTCCTGCCAATCTAAATCACAGAGAGAAGCTAGAAGGGTAGAAGAGAAAGGATTTTTTTCCTCCCCTAGAGTCACAAGTTCTTTTCTCTTCAAGAACCATCTTCCTCCAGAGTGTTGTCGGACTTCATTTCCCAGCCTCCTTTGCTGTTAAGTGCAGCCATGTGATTGAATTCCAGCCAATGGGATGTGAGCAGTGTGATAGTCTTGACTCTTGAAAAATTCCGTGGGTGTGTGTGTGTGTGTGTGTGTGTGTGTGTGTGTGTGTGTGTGTGTGTGTGTGTGTGTGTGTGTGTGTGTGTGTGTGGCGCGCGCGCGTTGAAATTCACACCGATTATATTTGTGATAAATATGTCCTTTCTTAAAGCTGCCCAGGATGTTTTGATTTTGCAAAGTACTGGAAGTTAACACCCAGCGCTAGGTTTATTCGGAAGAAGAGCGTGAGATGCTATACCAGCTGACCGTACAAGACGCCATATTGCATCCCCGGGGGTCTTTAATACCAAGTCGACAAGTTCTAGCACCAGGAAGTTCCTTCCTCCCACCTGGAGACTTAACAAAGGCAAGGTGCCCAAACCCGCAGCGGGAGTGAGCTAACACCTTTGTTTCTCCGGCTGTTGCCGCTCTAACTCTAGCCTCAGGGCAGGAGGCCTATGGCCTTCTGCGGTGCTGCCTCTGCTGAAGCATGCTCGAGAATTCCTTTCTTTTAGACTCCTAGGACTCTCTTTCCTAAGGTCACCTCTATGACTGTCCCAAACCCCATACCACCAAGGTGGCCGTGGCCCAGACATGTTACCTTCAGCCAGGAGCAGCATAGTCCTTTCAACCCGGAGACCTTGGCCAGGGCCTTCTGGATAACCCTACTGGTCTCCTGGCCCAGGACTCAGGAAGAAGAGGCTGTGGGTCTCTATTCTTTCTTTCCAGGGGGCTGTGATCTACTTGCTCCAGATCTCTGCTCACCAGGGAGGCTAGCACCTGCTATGCCTGGTCTACACTGACCCTCATCTAAAGAAGAGGAGCTGGCCTTCCTTCTACAATAAAACAAAGAGGCCACCCAGGGACTTTATGCAGAGCCCAGATCTGCTCCAAGATGTCCTGCTGGCTTGCTCAAAAGAGCAGCTGGGCGCTTTTTCTTCTCTATTAAAAACAATCGCTGCAGATTACATTGACTTGAGAGGAATAGATGATGAGCCCCTGGGAAGATATTAATTTCCATTTTGTTACAAAAACATACAAGCAGACTGCTGAGAATCCAGTCCTCTCATTTGCTTGTAAAACATATTTTGCATTAGCTCATTCCTTCTTCTAGAGTGTATTAATTTGCATTTGCTCCTTTTTAGAATTTAGCTAATGGCTTATTAATTTTTTTTCACTGCCTGTGAGGGAATTTTCCCTTCAGATGAGCATAATATTAAACCCTACAAGCAATCAACCCCCCCAAACCTTGTGGGTCCAGCCCAAGCACTGAGTCCACATTGGTCACCTATAGCCCAGCCTAACTATCTCATTCCCAAGTGCTCTGGTCTGAGAGCAGACAAAACCATGGGCTTGCCTTTTTCTCCACCAGCACAAAATTTTAAAAAGAATTTGACTAAATACTAGAGAGAGAAAAAAACAAAAACAAAAAATCAAATCAGTGTGGCAACAGAGGAGTTGAAAAGTACCCCCGTGAGATTTATTGGGAGGTTCTGCTCTTCTCCCCAAGCTCCGCCCTGCCTTCTCCATCGGTGGGGTGCTGGGGTGCATCCCTGGGTTCGAGAATTCTATTCTCTCTCCAAATATGTCTGAGGAACTGGCTGGGACAGGAACTCCAGTCTGAAGTCCACACCAGTGGGTGGCCACAGGGTCAACAGAAGCCCCATTCTCCAAAGCCATCTGCCCCCAGATATATAAAAGGAAGAACCCGGATGCCTGGTGGACGCTGTCCTCCCACCCCTGTCCCATACCGCCCCACTCTGCACAGAGGTCACTTCCTCCAGGTGCCTATGATTACGTTTATCAACTCCCTCTTCCTCCATTTTGTTTAAATTTATTACTTCCTTTTTCTCCTTTCTCTTGGTTTGCAGCTTAAAGGGAACAAGGTTCATCAGGCATGCGCTTGATTTATGGTTTCTCTTTTTTCCCTCCTTAATGTAAGCCCTGGGAGCAATGAATCTCCTCTAAGTACTGCGCTGGCAGCATCCCAGAAGCAGAGATGTGTCACTTTCATGGTTATGTTCTTAAAATATTCTGTGCAGTCCCGAATGTCTTCCCTAATGAAAGGTTTATTTAAGAAAGGATCCGCTCCGCCCAATGCAATGAGAAACAGCTGAAGGCAAGTCAGGGCCAGAGGAGCAGGAAGGAGATACCACTGCCATTTGCTGAGACCGATCTCTTTCCGTGAAATGAAAACTTCTTGAGTTAAGCACACTCACATGATCCCACTCATTCACAAGGCTGAGGCAGGTGGAGCCTAACTTTGAGGCCAACCAGGGCAACAACACAGTGAGACATCTCAAGAAAAATAATTAAAGTTAAAGTGAATGGATATGTAATAAACATTCATAAATCGGTTGGTTGCTTTCCTCCTAGAAAATATAAGGGGTGTGTGTGTGTGTGTGTGTGTGTGTGTGTGTGTGTGTGTGTGTGTGTGATTGAGAATATAAGAAAGGTAGAAGGTTGAGGATATAGCTCCGTTAGTGCTGGCATACCATGAGAAAACCTGCTTTCCATTCCCAGCACCATATAAACCAGAATAACAGCACATACCTCTAACCCCAGAACTCAGAAAACAGAGGTAGATCAGAAGTTCAAGGTCACCCTCCTATACACAAGGCTAGCCTAGGCTATGTGAGACCCTGATTCAAACAAACAAAAATCAATAAACTCTTAGGGAAAGTTGTCTAGATAATTCCGAAGTGAATCTGTAAAAATACAATGAGTTGTAATCCATCCTCCCTCCTGGGGAAGAGTCAGATATTTGGGCTAGACTGGGGTCAGGGTATGGTAGCTGGGGGGAAGGCAAGTAGGGGACAGCCACCACCCAGAGCCTTGTGTTTTCTGAGACGTCACTAGAGTCTATTCCAGTCATTCAGCAAGGACTTGCTAGATAATGGCCTGTAGAAACTATGGCCAGAGCAGCAAAAAGGACAAAGACTCTTCCTCCAGAATAGGAAAGGCAAGCCTTAAACAAATGAACACATGTGAGTGCCAGAGAGGGGTAGGGAGGACTAGAGCACCCTGTAGGGAGGACCAAAGCACCCTAGCAGAACAGAGAGCTTGGTAGCAAAGAGCATTCAGTCTGGGGAGTGTGGGGTCATTACTGTGAGGGTTGGGAAGAAAGGAAAGGAGACAGGCAGTGCAATGTCACACTGAGACACCACCCCACATCTCTGCCGACAATCCTTGGGCCTCAGTGACCAGTGAGTCGAGCTGAGTCCAGACAGGCAAGTGACTCTGTGGAAGAATCTAGAAGGAACACAGGACTGCATGAAGCTCTTGAGAAAAGAACAGAGCCCTGTGAGGAAATGGGGAGCTGGCCTCTGAGGGACTTGGGTCCAAGGCTGAAAGCAGGAGTAGGTGTACAGCGGGGGGGGGGGGGTCAGATGGGCCAAGAAGGGACAGAGAAGAGGCAAGACAGTGCTGTCCACAGTTAGGGATGAGGGGGCAGAGAAGAGGCAGATGGGACTGTCCACAGTCAGGGATGGACTTTCGGTGAACACCCATCTTTTCTCAGTTGGTTACCAAATGACCAACTTAGCAGACTTAGCCAGGACACTGGTTTCCCAAACACCATTTTAGGGAATATCTTTTAAAACATTGTATATTCTTCAACTCTCACTCTGAAAGGTCACTTGAGCCTTCTTCTGACATACTCTTTATGTAACAGTATTCCAAATTCTCAAAGAAGAACCTTTCAGCTGACACAGATTTCTCTTGAGTCCTTTCAAAAGTCATTTTCTGTTTTGCCAACACTTAGCATTTTTCAGATTCTTTTCCAGGTTCTCTGAATGACCAGCCTGATGATTTTAGCAAATGTGCTGATGAGCCAGACTCATGCTTCCGCTAGGTTCAGAGCTGACAGGCAACATGTATTTTATGGAATGGTTTTAAAAGAATTTAAAAGCACTTTTAGTTTTGTCTTCAGATGGTATTTCAATGAATGTTCATTTTGCCTCTGTTCCACGGCTGGATGGAAGAGAAGAAACGGGATGAAGAGAAAGTAGCAGATAGCACGGAGCTGCAGAAATGAGTCTGGGGTTACACTGTTGGCAAGGACAAAGAGGACACTAGGCATTGGGGTCTGTGCACAAAGGCTGCCAGGAGCAAGTAGATGTCAGCCCAGGTCCACAAAGAAAGCAGCACTGGGGCTGGAGAGATAGTTCAGAGGGTAAGAGTGGGCACACATGGTGGAAGGAGAGAAGGAACTCACAAAAGTTGTCCTCTGACCTTTACATGCACGCTCTGGCATGTACACACGCACGCAAGCACACACACACACACAGTAGGAGACTGGAGAGATGGCTCAGCAGTTAAGAGCATGTATTGCTCTTGCAGAAGTCCTGAGTTCAATTCCCAAAACCCACATCAGACAGCTCACAACTGTCTATAACTCTATCTCCAGGTGTGTATATGCCCACATGTAGATGCATACATGTACACATAATTAAAAATAATAAAAATAGATCTCTCAAGTATTCGCAAATAAATGTTAGGAAAAAAACACAAAAGAAGAAGAAAGCAGAGTTGCCCTGGAGAGAGGTCCCAGCAGAGCCAGGAGGAGGGGCAGAGCCCCAGGCCCTCAAGTCCAGGCAGTTTCCCTGTCACAGCTTCAATGTCCTCAGAATGAATCTCACACAAGCCTTTCTTTCTCAAGACCAAGAACTCCAGGACATGCAATTAACTTGTTTGTTCGTCTACTGGCTCCGGCGATGGTATGTTGATTCTAACTGGGCATTGAGCGTTTACCATGCTCACGACTATTTCCTTAGGACAGAATTTGTAGAAACTGGTAAGCCAAAGAGTTAAAGCATCATATCAAAATGGCTCCTCCTCTCTGAGGAATAGGATTTTCAGGACTGATCCTGGGAATGTCTGAGAGGGGCCAAGGCTGTTCCCTCGATGCCCATGAGGGATTTCCTCCTTAAGTCCCCACAGGTCAGTTCATTGGTCTGTTTTCATTACAGTGTCAATGCAAAAAACCCAGCTCTGGCCCCGTGATGGTACAGTCTTTAATCCCAGCACAAGGGAGGCAGAGGCAGTCGAATTCCACCCCACAGACATTGAAGTTCTCAGTCAACCAGCCTTATAGGTGGTTTGAGGTAGGTACCCCTCTTTTCTCTGAGAACTTTAGTTAACTATTTTTGAAAAAATCCTGACACAGTCTAACTTTATAAAGAAAAGATGTTTATTTGGCTAATAGCAGATTTTTTTGCAAGAAGTCCCCCCCACCCCACCCACATAACCTCCAAATACAACAAACCAACAAATCAAGATAGGAGACATATTTGGGTCCCAGTGTCCCTCTCCTCAGTGATCTACAGAACTTGCACTAGACTCTCTTTCTTTCTTTCTTTCTGTCTTTCTTTCTTTCTTTCTTTCTTTCTTTCTTTCTTTCTTTCTTTCTTTCCTTCTTACTTTCTTTCTTTTTCTTTCGGTCTGTCTGTCTTCCTTCTTTCTTTCATATTTTTAACCTTTGTTTTTATTTTACGTGTATGCATGTTTTGCCTGCGTGCATGTCTCTGCAGTGCCTTCAGGGGCCTGCAGTCTTGAGGCACCACGTGGGTGCTAGGAATGGGACCCGGGCCCTCTGGGAGAGCAGTCCATGCTTTTAACTGCTGAGCCATCTCCAGCTCCTGGACCCCATTCCTTAAAGGCCCCATGCTGCCTCTGTATTGCCATTCTGAGGACCTATCCCCAACACATGAGCCCTGGGCACAAGTAGCAGCCATGTGACACTGAAGTTCTGGAAGATGCTGCAGCTCCCTTAAAGATCCTTCGGGCTAGTTGACCTTGGCTGAATAACACCGATTATGGAGAGAGTGTTTAATAGTGGCCACTCCTCGGTGATTTCTCCTTTGATGCCCCTCACCCCCTTTGCCCAGCAACCTAAATTCCAGAGAAAGGCTGCACCTAAATGGTTAAGGTGTTAACTACTAAATAATCATTCTCTAGATTTCCAGAACCCAGAACATCTGGCACCCTCTGATGACACCAGAATGTGAATGTGTAATGTGCCCCCCCCCCCAATCCTTCAGTTTTATGAGTCAACTAACACAGAGCACAGAAATTGTTGAGAGGTTTAACTTGAAGTAGCTTAGCAATCTAAAGAAGTACAGGAACTACTTACCCCTGAGGTCAAGGTTAATTGGAAACAGCTGGCTGAATGACACAACCCCACCCAATATGTGGTCTCTCTGTCCATTGCCCCTGTGCCCCTCCCCCTTACCATAAAAGCCCTTTCATAGATGGGTGCCTTAAGATGTTTGGTGGAGTGGAGCAGATGCACTAACTCCTCCATCTTCCCAGGATGCCAGCCCTTGAACAAACCTGATTATCTTTCTACCACCTCTCATCTTGACTTTTAAGCAAACAGACGTAGGTCCATCCATAACAATGGTCTTAGTTTCATACCTGTGATCATGTGCGTCTGCCTCTGGATCTGGCCCACCACCCTTGTGACTACTACACAAAGCTTGCAGGATATATCACCAAGCTTTGCAGACCTCTGTTAACCGCTCAGAAGGCATCACTGAGCTAGCCTCTGCCAACTCCAAAGCAACAAAGTGTCATTGGAACTCCACAAGATCCCCATCTACAATTCCAGTCCATTGGAAGCCTGAGGTAGGAGGTGCTTGAGTTTGAGGCTAGCTTGGGCTACATAGCCAGACTCTATCTTGAGAAATAAAGAAGATAAGAGGAAAGGGAGGAGAGGGGAGGAATGAGGAAATGCAGGGAGGTTGGGGACAGGAGGAGATGGTGAGGGTGAGAGAGAGTAAGAAGAGAGACTTGGCTGCTTTGCTGTGGTCCACCTACCTAACACCCACCAGTGGTTTTGGCAAATGTATTGTTTTATGACCTTTGTACTGTGGCTATAAAAGCTCACGTATCCTCTTTCCGCACAGAACATATCATTCATGCTGGACCCACCAAAGAGAACATGTCTCCCCCCCTCCACGAGACCTCACCACCTCACAGAAAAGAAGGCTTACTAATAGCACACCTGGATGGACGCTGTCACAATATATTGTCTGTTCTTCTGGCTCGTTCCAATTCCAAAGAGAATCATTTCAGTCCCTCTGGCTCGTTCCAATTCCAAAGAGAATCATTTACAAGATATTATCTCTCTCTGGGGCTCATTCAAATTTCCAGAGAATCATTTACAAGCTAATTTCTGCCTCCTGAGTCTATTCATCTTCCCTAAAACCATTTACTACCCCTCGAAATTACCTATGCTCCCCACCTTCCTCTGCCTTATGAAGAAAGGTGTTTAGCCCTACGTGATTATGTGGGGCACTTACTGTCCTGTGATTCTTCCCCTTGTGAGTTAAACACATTTGCATGACTTTTCTCCTGTTACTTTGCCTACTTTCAGTTCATATTAGCAGACCCTCAGAGGGACAGTAAGTGGGAGACATTCAATAACTTCCCTGTTTGATTTTTTTAAGACAGGGTCTCACTATATAGCCTTGGCTGGCCTGAAACTCATAGAGATCCATCCACCTGCCTCTTCCTCCCAAGTGCTGGGACTAAAAGTGTGCACCAAAGGGGCAGGCGTCTGTGCTAAAGGACTGACAGCTCCCCAGTGAAGCCCAGGTTCTCTGAAGAAATGTTTTCATTTATTTACGTATTTAAATTTTGTGTGTGGATGCAGAGGTGTGGATGCAGGGGTGTGTGTGGATGCAGGGGTGTGTGTGGATGCAGGGGTGTGTGTGGAAGCAGGGGTGTGTGTGGATGCGGGGTGTGTGTGGATGCAGGGGTGTGTGTGGATGCAGGGGTGTGTGTGGATGCAGGGGTGTGTGTGGATGCAGGGGTGTGTGTGGATGCAGGGGTGTGTGTGGATGCAGAGGTGTGTTATGCAGGTATGTATGTATGCAAGTGTGTATACATATGTGTGTATATGCATGTGTGTATGTGTGTGTGCTGTGTGTGTATGCAGGTGTGTTTGTGGTGCAGGGATATGTGTATACAAGGTTGTGGGTGTGTGGGTGTGTGCAGGCATGTGTGCCATGTGGCAGTCAGGACAACGTTCAGAAGATGTTCCCCCTTTTGCAAGGGTTCTTGAGATCTACTTGTTGTCAGACCTGAGCAGCATGCATGTTTTATACCTGCCAAGCCATCTTAGCAGGCCCAGCCTTTTCATTTAAAGCAGAGTACTCGGTCGGATGTAGCTGAGTTGGTAGAACACTTCCCTAGCACACACAAAGACTGAGTACCATGTAAACTGGGAATATTGGCCCATACCTGCAATCCCAGTGCTCAGGAGTTGGAGGCAAAAGCTCCAGGTCATCTTTAGCTATAGTGAACTCAAGACCAGCCTGTAGACCCTATCTCAAAAACCCAAGCCGAATATGCTGGTGCAAGTGACTGTCCTTAGCCAATAATAAAGGAGTTCAAAAACCACTTGAAATATATCTAACCAGGTATACTAACTCCCACCTATAATCCCAGCATTCAGGAGCCTAAGGGAAGAAAATATTGAGTTAGAGGCCAGCTACATAGTGAGGAAAAACACAAACAAACAAAACCATCTGTCTAAATCCCACATTGTTTTCTGCTTTGGAATGCTCTTAATGATTTAATATGGAAATGAAATCATTTTAGAAAACAGCTTTTATCTGAGCAAGTACCAAAATTATAGGGGTTGATGGTTGCTAAGGGAATGCTAGCTACAAATCTTGGACTGATGAGGTGTGTGTGTGTGTGTGTGTGTGTGTGTGTGTGTGTGTGTGTGTATGTGTGTACGTGTCTGTGTATATGTGTGTGTGTGTATGTGTGGTGTGTGTGTGCACATGTGTCTGTGTATATGTGTGTGTGCACATGTGTCTGTATATATGTGTGTGTCTGGTATGTGTGGTGTGTGTACATGTGTCTGTGTATATGTGTGTGTGTCTGGTATATGTGTGTTGTATGTGTCTGGGATTCATGAACTGTGTGTGTGTGTGTGTGTGTGTGTGTGTGTGTGTGTGTGTGTGTGTGTCCTTGTGTGTATGTATGTGTCATTGTGCTCACACAAGGACCTGGAGGTGGAGGGTTTTAAGTGATCAATTCAGCATGGTCACTTACCACAAAATCACTTCACATTCACTGCCCCTCTAAGCAATGAAGAAAATACACCATCTTCATACTTTCATCTTCATAGAGACCCAAACTGAGAAACCGCCATCAACATCAGGGTGGAAAAATCCCAGTATCCTATAGTTCCAAGCAAGGACCTGACAGACCACCAACCCCCACACCCCATAGGGCAGATGTCATGGTTTTGTTCCTAGTTCTGACGACAACTTAAAAATCTATAGGCACCAAAAGACTGTAGGGTGAAGGCCTGGTAGCTCATGCCTGTAACCCCAGAACCTGGGAATCTGAATTCAAAAACAGCCTGGAGATCCAGTCTGTAACTAAGCAGGTAATGACCTGTGGAGGGACAAGGAGGAAACTGAGCAGTCAAGAGGGCTCTCAGAAGACTAGACTCTCAGAAGAGGCAACAGGTAGCTCAGCCCAAGTTCGTTCCTCCCTCCTTCCCTCCCTTGAATTCCACCAGGGCCCCCAGGCCTATGGAGAGACCTCTGTCCACATACTCCAGACTCTGTCCTACTCTGAAA
>CM052709.1:75594906-75678185 GCA_028551405.1 Uromys caudimaculatus | reverse complement strand
GTAAATGTATTTTCACTACTACCCTGTGTCTTCAAGATCAGGATTCATGAAGGAAGAAAAAATATATAGATGTAATGTTTAAAGGATTAAAGTAAAATTGATAGTGTTATCCAAATATTATGGTGCATGCCTATAATCTCAGCATATAGGAAGCTAAGGAAGATCACCAACCACAGTGTGAAGCTAGCCTAGGCTATAGAGTAAGACTGTCTCAAAAAAATCCATAATACTAAAATTTGAACTGAAAAAATCGCAGTGTGAACTCATAAGATGTCTATTACTGTACGCCTGCTTTTTCTTTGTTTTAAAATATTATGTGTATGATGTATATATTTGTGTAAATGTAGACATGCATGTGGCATGGTACATGTGTGGAAGTAAGAGACATCTTGAGTGTAGGTCTCGTTCGACACTGCATACCCTAGGCTAGCTAGTGAGATTCCTGGGATTCTCCTGTCTCTGCATCCAACCCCCCACAGGAGCACTGGGATGACAGACATGGCTTTACATGGGTCCAAATTCAGTTCATCACGCTTGCATGCCAGACACGTTATCCACTGGGCCGTATCCCAAGCCTGAAAGTCTGAAGAGAATATTCAAAAAGGAGCCTAGGACATCTTGGCCTGTATGACAGGACAGAACCATCATAACCAACTGGCTTCAGGTCCAAATAACTCAGGAGAGAGACCAAAGAAACTCTTACTGGCACAAGCTAGGACAATTTGAGTTTCAGCCATAGTAACAATGATAATACATTAAAACCCACTAAATAATTTAAATATATTATATAATTAATTATGATTGTTACTATGGTACAGAAAATATTTAGTGGGCAATTTGCTGTCTTTAAGTTGTCCATGTGGAGGAAGAAGGGCGTGGTTATCCTGCTCCTGTGACATTGGATGAACTCACAGCAGAAGGAAAGGAGTACCTACAGATAGGAATTCCAGTAAACTAATGAAAGGGAAATGACAGGACTCAAATGTCATCACTGGCAGTGGCAGCTGAGGCTCCTTCCATTACCTGTGTAAGATCCCTTCGGCCTTACTAATGCTACCATCTGCTCAACACTCTTGGTCTGTTTTCCTGAGGCCTGCTGATGGAATGACAAAATTAAGGTGCAATCAAGTCTGCATCACAGAACAGTGGAAACCTACTCAGTACCACTTTGCTGCTCTCAATGCTGTGACGGGCACCAGGGGTACCATGAGCACAGGAAGGCAGCTGGACACCGTGGGCCCCCACGAAGGAAGAGCCCATCTCCTACAGTCTAACAGACTTCTCCATCCGCTGGCACTGAGTAGCAAATGCAGGGTATAGAGGGGCGGCAGACAACTCAAGAGGGGCGGCCAGCAAAATCCAGTAGAGACAAGTTCTACAATAGACACGGAAAAGGAAGAACCTGAGCTTTAAAGATGGGGACTGGAGAGATGGCTCAGAGGTTGAGAGCACTAACTGCCACTTCCAAAGGTCCTGAGTTCAATTCCCAGCAACCACATGGTGGCTCACAATCATCTGTAATGAGATCTAATGCCCTCTTCTGGTATGCAGGCATATATGCAGGCAGAACACTGTGTACATAATTAATAAATAAATAAATAAATAAATAAATAAATAAATAAATAAGGCAGAACACAATCACCATGTCTAGGAGGCACATTTGGGTGACGAGGCCAGCTATAGGGCCCGTTCTTAATTAGTGATTACGGGGGAGGGTACAGCCTGCTGTGGGTGGTCCCATCCCGAGGCTGTTGACCCTGGATTCTGTAAGGAAGCAGGCTGAGCAGGCCAGGAGAAGCTAGCCAGTAAGCAGGACCTTTGCATCAGCTCCTGTCTCCACTTTCCTGCCTCGTGTGAGTTCCTGGCCTAGATTCCTGCAGTGATGAACAGGGTTGTGAAAGTGAAGGCTGAAAACTCTTTCCTTCCCATGTCTCTTTGGTTGTGAAGTTTCATCGCCGCAATAGTAACCCCAACTAAGACAGCAAAGAGGTCACATAGCACTTAGAATTACTTGGTATCACCAGAGTCCAGCAGGTCATCAGGCCAGCCATGGTACACCCAGTAGTACCAACTCCTGGCCAGGCTGGTAGAGAGCAGATGGGCAAAGGGGCGTGCGAGGAGTCACTCATGTCTAGATGAGATAAAAATGTACACTCACACACAATGCTCTGTCATAAGTCTGGGGCCATGAGAAGTGACTTCCAGGGAAGGGATGCTGGAGAGCTCTGTGGATTCATTTATCTCTCTGACCCTGGCCTTTCTTTTTTTACATTTCGGGTGTGTATGAGAGAGAGAGAGAGAGAGAGAGAGAGAGAGAGAGAGAGAGAGAGACAGACAGAGAGAGAGAGAGAGAGAGAGAGAGAGAGAGAGAGAGAGAGAACACGCATGTGCGCCACTGTGTGTACATGGAGATCAGAGGACAATGTAAGAGTTGGTTCTCCCCTTCTACCCTGTGGGTCTCAGGATGGAACTTAGACTGTCTGAATTGGTGGCAAGTGCTTTGCCCTGCTCAGCCATCTCACTAGTCTGTCGACCTTTCAGAGTCATCTCTGTGAACCTAACCACACCACAGACTCCAATTTAGAGACGTTTACTACATATTCTGGATTTCTAAACCCAAGTTCGAGTGCCCAGAATACACTGTTGAGCCTCAGATCCTAGCCCATGGCATTATGGTAAACTGCTGACCTCTGCTGGCCATTTGTAGTACTTAAGATGGTATTTTTTTAATTAATTAATTTATTTATTTTTGATACCTTATTTACATTTCCAATGTTTCCCCTTTCTAGGTCTCCTCTTTGGAAACCCCCTATCCCCTCCCCCTCCCTGCCTCTATGAGGGAATTCCACCTCCCACCCACCCACCCACCCATTCCCGTATTCCCACTTTGACATTCCCCTTTACTGGGGCCTCTAAAAGATGGTTTTTTAAAATTGCCCTACTGGCAAAATGAGTAAGGGAAGAGTCAACAAGTCAGGCAGTGGTGGCACACGCCTTTAATCCCAGCACTTGAGAGGCAGAGACAGGCGGATTTCTGAGTTCGAGGCCAGCCTGGTCTACAGAGTGAGTTCCAAGACAGCCAAAGCTACACAGAGAAACCCTGTCTCAAAAAAAAAAAAAAAAAAAAGAAGAAGAAGAAATGCAATGATATATACATATATATGATTGTATTATATAAATTATGTGTATTAATTAGATGTGATTAACAAGAGACTCATGTCATTGAAGTGAAACCTTTGCATTACTGGGACAATTGATGCTGGTTAGCTGGAGCTGAGATATTAACAGTGATTAAGAAGAGACCAGAAACCTGGTACTGGTGGCATATGCCTTTAATGCCCCCACTTAGGGGAGGCAGAGGCAGGTGGGTCTCTATGTTCAAGGCCAGCATGGTCTACAGAGGGAGTTCCAGGATGGCCAGGGCTACACAGAGAAAACCTGACTCAGGGAAAAAACAAAAACAAAAATCTCAAAAACCATAGAGGAGCTGCGCTGAGAAAGGAAAGGTAGGGTGTGTGTGTGTGTGTGTGTGTGTGTGTGTGTGTGTGTGTGTGTGTGTGTGTGTGTGTGTGTGTGTGTGTAAAACACGTGTCAACCTTGGAGAGTCCCAGGGCCTTCAGCTACAGCTCAAGGCTGAGTTTCTGGCACAGGACAGTGAAATGCAATTACCTGGTGGTAAGACCCAGAGGGTCTGTGAAGAAAACTGAGAAGGAGCTGGATTTGGGGCGGCTCAGCTGCAAAGCGCTGACCTGGCTTCTGCAAGGCCCTAGTTCCACAGTAATAGAAGAGGGGAAAAGATTTTTTTTCCTGGTGTAGTAAGCAGCGGTGACTGTGACTCTTTCCTTTCAACCCTGAGGCTATGGTTACTCATGTGTACTCCAGGCTCTCTCTATGTGCTCCTGGCTGTCCTGGAGCTCACTGTGTAGATCAGAATGGCCTTGAACTCATAGAGCTCCTCCTGCTTCTGCCCTCCAAGTACTGGGATTACAGTGTGCCACCACACCTGACCAGTGTTGTACAGAGAACAGCTTTAGTTAGCCTGGACAGTGGTGATACATGCTACTCACTGTTTCCAGATACCACGGAATCCAGATGCCAAGGGACAATTGTGTGCTCATTTATTTCTTAATAGGGTTCCTTTTTTCTTCTCTATCTCTTTGAGACAGGATTTGATAGCCCAGGCTACCCTAGCTAGGTAGCCTAGGTTAGCTTTGCACTTGTGATCCTATGACATCTACCTTCTGTGTGCTGAGATCACACGCATGTGTCAGCATTCCTAGATAGCTGATTGGTTCCGGTATGCTTTGGGTGACAATGACAAGAATCTTCCAGCTCAGGTGGAAAGTTCCCGTCTGAGAAGCCTTCCTACCCCTCATCTCCTAAGGAGTATCTGTTAGGGGCAAGGGCTTTGGTTGGTGAGAACAGAACTTCTTACCAGGAGATGCCATCTTTGATGGGCAGGAATGGACTGGTAAGGAGGTGCTTCACAGACGCTGGTGAGTCTGCATATGATAGGTGAACTGCCTTGCTGTGAGAGTTGAGCGCTGTGTCTGCATCCGCAGGTAGCTTGGCGCTCTGAAGTTCCCGGGATTCAAATCACTGAGAAGTGGCGGCCAAGGTTGTACTTGAGCTGGCTGCCAAACTCGGTAATGTGTATGTCTCCCAGACGGTACTTGTTTTGTAGGCATAAAGAGGTCATGGAGAACGGCTGAGGCTTGGCATTATGAGAGGCCAGAAAAGTCACTGGTGAAGCTGCTGCCTCAGTAGCATTTTCTTAATTAGTGATTGATATGGGAGTATCCAGTCTACTGTGGGTGGGGCCATCCCTGGACAGGTGGTCCTGGGTTCTTTAAGAAGGCTGGGCAAGCCCTGAGGAGCAAGTCTATAAACAACATGCCTCCATAGCCTCTGCTTCAGCTCCTGCCTCCAGGTTCCTGCCCTGCCTTCCTTCAGTGGTCAACTGTGATGTGGAAGTAGAGGCCAAACAAATTCTTTCCTCTCCCAAGCTGCTTTCGGTCGTGGTCTCATCACAGCAACAAGGGAGATTTTATGTCTATTTATTTATTTTAATTATGTGTATGTGTGTGTGGGTCTCTGCACATGAATGCAGTGCCCATGAAGGCCAGTAGAGGGTATCGATCCCCTGGAGTTACAGGCAGTTGCAGCCACCTGACAGGTGCTGAGAACTGAACTGGGATCCTCCCAAGAGCAGAATGCGCTCTTAACTGCCATCTTTATGGTCCCTAAACTCAGCAGTAACTGAGTTTAGCACATATACAGGGAGAGAAACTGGGCTCCTGGCTTCAGCTTTTGAGGGCATGCCCAATCATTTGCAGACAATTTAAAACTAAAACATGGAAGCATGTTCACAACATATTAAAAGAAGGAAGAGAAGGATGAAGAGCCTGGTTGACAACTCCTTGTCTATACTCAAGGACTAAACCCAGGCCTTGACCCCTACCATCCACAGTTTCCCAGAGGCTCAGCACAGGACTTCAAACCCCGAAGAAATGTAGTTAAAGACCCAGCCCAGGTCATGGTGTGATGGTTTGTATATGCTTGGTCCAGGAGGTGGCACTCTTAAGGAGGTGTGGCCTTGCTGGAATAGGTGTGGCCTTGCTGGAGTAGATGTGTCACTGTGGGTATGGGCTTTAAGACCTTCATCCTAGCTGCCTGGAAGCCAGTCTTCCGCTAGTTGCCTTTGGAACAAGAGGTGGAACTCTCAGCTCCTCCTGCACCACGCCTGCCTAGATGCTGCCATGCTCCCGCCTTGATGATAATGGACTGAACCTCTGAACTGTAAGCCAGCCCCAATTAAATGTTGTCCTTTATGAGAGTTGCCTTGGTCATGGTGTCTCTTCACAGCAATAAAACCCTAGTTAAGATACCTAGGTATAAGTCCAGCTTCACCACACTATACACAACGTTTTGTGTTCTCATTAGTAAGCAGACATTTTAACAATCTTCGCCAAGCACTGAAATGCAGCTCACTACTGCTTAGTGAGCATTCACATTCTAGTTGGTTGACCTGAGAAAGCTTAAGTGGTATCGCTCACTCACTGCAAGATGAGACCCTGGTGAACGTTTCCTGGCAAGGCAAGCAGTTCTGGCAATTACTGTAATCTCTGGTAAAGCTATAGTCTAAAGCTCCAGGGGACCTCAGAAGCCACCTCCACCCACCCTGACCAGACTGCCCAGGTTCAGGAAAGCCTTGTATGCCAAGCACCTCACAGGCTACTGCAGATACAGACAGACACAGGGTACTGCGATCATAGATACAGGGTACTGTGGACACAGACACAGGGTACTGGGGACAAAGACACAAGCTACTGCAGATACAGACAGACACAGGGTACTGTGTACACAGACAAGCACAGGGTACTGCAGACATAGGATACTGTGGAAACAGACAGAGTACTACGGACATAAACAGAGAACACAGTCTGTCTTCCAAGAGCCACACTCTGCAGGGGACAAGTATGTCCCAAGAGGGCCACACAGGTAACAGGAGCAGAGCAGGGTGCTGAGGAGAAGTGAGTCTCTTCAGCATGGTCGGCTTTGTGAATGAGTGCTTGCCAGGTAAATCAGGAAGGACAAGCCAGGCAGAGCAAAGTACACCAAAGCAAAGCAGCACAGATGGGCAAAGCATCTTCCAGGGGCCACAGCAACTCAGGGAGAAAGAGTTCTCTGTAATAACATTAGTTACTGACCAAGACTGGGTTACGTCAGAAGCATGTCAAGACCACCACTTTGACTGGGTAGGCCTTAGTGTTTTTACTAAAAGACAATGTCCAGTGGATTCAAATACATTGGGATCTTATCATCTCAAGGAAGCAGCCGTGAGTTTAGGAGGTATCATCTGAGACACATGTGCCTAGCTTTCTATAACTATTTTCATCTATACCATAAACAAGTTGGGGTTATTATTGAGGATGTATGGACGATGTGTTTGTACAGCGCAGATGTCAGAGGGTAACATTATGGTCTATTCTCTCCTTCCATATTATGTGGGACTAAATTTAGGTTACCAGGGCCTGTATAGCAAGTGAATTTACCTGCTGACCCATCCCACTGACCAATGAACATGGGTGTTTGTAAGAAAAAACACTCTTGCTGGATTTTGGTAGTAGGACTCATTTAGGAACTTTAAATTGATTTTTTTTTTTTGTAAAATCACCTAGTCAGCTAAGGATACAAGGGAATCACTAAACCCTTAGTAATAAATGAACACGAGGCATGGAGAGATGGCTCATTGGTTAAGAGCACTATTGGTTAAGAGCACTATCTGTTCTTCCAGAAGTCCTGAGTTCCCAGCAACTACATGGTGGCTCATAACCATCTATGAGATCTGGTGCTCTCTTCTGGTCCACAGGCAGAATGCTGTATACATAATTAATAAATCTTTTAAAAAATTTAAAATATTTTTAAAAATAAATGAGGAGCCCAGAGCCTTCATGAAGGTGTGCCTTCTATGGTTTTGCTTTTGTTGTTTGCACTGTCAGTGAGCTACTTCCCTACCCTGACATTCAGCATCATAATCACGATTTCCTCTTCCTGTTTCTCTTGCAGAGAATCACTCCTCCTCGGCACCCTGCTCTGCTCCTGTTACCTGCATGACCCTCTTGGGATGTAACTGTTCCTCTGCAGAGTGTGGCTCTTAGAAGGCAGACTGTGTTCTGTTTATGTCCACAGTAGCCTTTGTCTATGTCCGCAGTACCCTGTATCTATACCCACAGTACCCTGTATCTATGATCGCAGTACCCTGTGTCTGTCTGTATCTGCAGTAGCCTGAGGGGTGCTTGGCATACAAGGCTTTCCTGAATCTGAGCAGTCTGGTCAGGGTGGGTGGAGGTGGCTTCTGAGGTCCCCTGGAGCTTTAGGCTATAGCTTTACCAGGGATTACAGTAATGTGTTTATAAAAAGATAAAGAGATCGGAGATATGTTCTATGGAGGGGTAGTCACGTATGGGGGAAGGGCCCATGCTGAGGCATCCCTTCCCCATGAGGGACAAGCCACACAATGGTATAGTATAGAAAAGAGTTTATTCAGGGCATGGGGAGGGGAGTTAAGAGGGCAGTAGAGGCAGAGAAAGGCAGAGAGAGGCCGGCCATGACCACTTGGAGGGGATGGGGGGAAAGGAATGGGGAGAGGAAGGGAGCAAGAGAGAAAGAGAGGCAAGAAAGAGAGGAGGGGCAAGCAGCCCCTTTTATAGTGGGCCAGGCCTATCTGGCTGTTGCCAGGTAACTGTGGGGAGGAGCATTCCTGGCTGTTGCCAGGTAACTGTGGGGTGGAATTTAGACAGAATGCTAGCATACAGTAATTGCCAGAACCACTTGCCTTTGCCAGGAAACTTTCACCAAGGCCTCATCTCGCAGTGAGTGAGCGATACCACTTAAGCTTTCTCAGGTCCACCAAGTAGTACGTGAATGCTCACTAAGCAGTGGTGAGCTGCATTTCAGCGCTCGGGTGAGGATTGTTAAAATGTCTGCTTGTATGTAGACCAGCCTGGGCTCAAACTCAGAGATCCACTGTGCTAGAATTAGAGGTGTGTGTGTGTGTGTGTGTGTGTGTGTGTGTGTGTGTGTGTGTGTGTGTGTGTGTTTTAAGTATACTATAGAGTGTGTGTATGCCTATGTGCAGGCCTGCATGCCGTGGGGTGCTTGTGTTGGTCAGAGAATGTGTGTCCAGGATGGAACTCAGGTCACCTGGCTTGACCACAGACAGCTTTCCCTATTTTTAATTTCTTGATTGCCTTATCTCATGAATAAATTATGATCATTCATCTCTTTCCAGCAAACTGTTAATCTGAATTGACATTTAAACTAATGGTCTTAAGCTTTTGTGGTCCTTTGCTCATGTGTCTTTAGTTGGCTTGATGGGTACTTTTCCTTTTCATTTTATATATTTAAAAGAGCTTGGATTTGTAATTTTGACTTGGCAGTTTACTTTTACTCATCTATAATTTCTTTCCATCTACCCTGTTGTTTTGAGAAAGTCTCACACTTGTAGCCCAGGATGGCCTGGAGCTCATTATGTAACCCAGGCTAGCTCTAAGCTAGTCTCCTGCATCATTTTGAATGCAGGCATTACAAGCATCAACCACCATAGTTGGCTTCCCTCTACTTCTGTAATCTTGTATGTTCTGACCTTTGGCTGCATTCCTAGCACATAATGTATACCCAGAAAGGACACTGATGAGCCAGTTTTCAAGTGCCTGAAGTGCCAAGGGAGGTAGCAAAAGGATTGGTTCAAATAATAACGATGCAACTCAAGAGGTGGCTGAATCAAATACAGCATTAAGGATAAACCCCAAATTCTCAATCAGGTAAAGACTATTATGGACTGTATTGCATCTAAATTCATTTTGAAGTCTCCCCCATTTGTGAGTGTATTTTAAAATGGGACCTTTAAGGAGGAAAGAGTTAAATGAGATCATGAAGGAAGACTCGATCTGTACACAAGGAGAAAAGGTCCTGTGAGGACAGAGAAGACATGAGGACAACCGTCTGCACACAAGAAATCAATCTTGCCAACACAATGACCTTGGACTCGCAGCCTCCAGAACTGTGAGAAAATTGATTCGGTTGTTTAAGACACATGGCCTGAGGTCTTTTGTTATGGCAACCACAAGAAACTTGGATGGGTAACATCATTTATTGACATCGCATGGGGAAATGGCCAACTGGCTGTGTTTTCATGATGAATAGTCACAGATGGAGAGCAGGGTGTTAGAGGTGACCCTGGAGTCATGGGAGTAAGTCACACAACCTATGGAGGATGTGTAAAAGCAAAGGAAGGCCACAATGGACTCCTAGCAAGCACAGACAATGGAGTCTGTGTCAGAGTTGGAATCTATAATGTGCTCTCCACCCTAAAGGCTTGTGGCTTGGTCCAGGGTGGTGGAAATACTATGCGACGGAGCCTGGCTGGAGGGGAAAGGTATATCTTGTCGCAGGCCCTTCCTTTCATTCTCTTCACAGCTGCCTGGAAATAAGCAGTTCAGCTCCACCATGATGCTCTTCGCTACCACGGCCCAGAGACAGCGGAGACCAGAGACCATTAACTGAAGCTTCCGATTTTCTCAAGTTATTTTTGTCATAGCAACAGAAAGCAACGAACACATCCCCGAAGAACTTTGAAAGCTGGCAGAGAAACACAGGAAAGGCCTGGGGATGTCAGTACCATGGAAGCTGAGAGAACATTCATCAGTGCTAACTGGTCAGAAAGCTGGAGGGAGGTCAACAGTCTCCTCGATGAAAAAGCAAAAGCAGAGGGAGGGAAGAAGGTGGCTGATCAGAGGCGGTGCTGAGAAGGGGGGAGCAGAGAGGGAAGAGGCAGGCAAGTGTCAAGAAGCCTGTGTGTTAAAAACAGAAAAAGCTGGTGGCTAAAAAGGGACATTGGATCCAGAAAGCATCCCCCTGGAATATGACATTCTTTATC
The DNA here is from genome assembly GCA_028551405.1 of Uromys caudimaculatus. Taxonomy (NCBI): domain Eukaryota; kingdom Metazoa; phylum Chordata; class Mammalia; order Rodentia; family Muridae; genus Uromys; species Uromys caudimaculatus. Next base: position 75,667,744 of record CM052709.1, on the reverse strand, counting down.
ACACACAGGCACTGGAGATGGAAGATGCAGAAATGTAAGAAATGGTGTGGTGGAGAAAAATCGGCACAGGGAGAGAAACTGAACTCACAGACTCTCCTGTCACCGTGAGAACAAAGGAGGCGAGACAAAGCTGGTGTTCCTGCCTAAGGCTCTCGGGTGGATCTCTGGGTTCGAGGCCAGCCTGGTCTAGAGTGAGTTCCAGGACAGCCAGGGCTACACAGAGAAACCCTGCCTTGGAAAAAAATAAAGTAAAATAAAAAAATAAACCGCATTTCAAAATTAACTTGCCAGTTGGGGAAAAGAAGATGAACAGTAACTTGCTCACAGTGTGTCCCTGTCTGGGGTCTGGAGAATAGTAAGGAAAGACCTATGAGGCTGGGAGGTGTTCTACACCTCTTAGGGGTTTTGAAAAGTACTTGTTTACCAAAACTTACCCAAAACATATCCCACTAGAAACATCAATATGTTTCTCAAAGATGCCTGCCTCCAGGAATGAACTTCAGGAGGATATGGGATGCAGGGAGCGCCACATTTATTTAATAACAGAACTCCTCTTCCATAGACACGTGAGCTGGGGATCCATCACACACACTTTGGGAATCAAACTTAACCTATGGTTAGGCACATATAACTTATGTTATCTGGGCATATGGACCAGCGGAGAAGGAAAACAAGAATACTTTAACACTGGACCAACCCACTTTTTAACCATGCCACTAAAATGCATCACATTTCTCTGATTACCCAAACCGCTGCCCTCCAAACCCACCGCTGCACAACCCCTCATTCCACAATCGCATAGGTCAAATCTACATTTTTCTTTTTTCTTTCTTTTTTCCTAAAATGTGCCTTTTCAAACTCAATGAGGTCTCAATCAGTTCAGGGCCTCCATCTCCCTTTAGGAAACAAAATACACACACACACACTCACACACACACACACACACACACACACACAATCCCCCCACCTACACACACACCCTCCAACCAAGTAAGAAATCCCCGGCGATTAGATTATAACAAATATTGACACAAAGGGAGAAAAAGGCATGTTGAAATGTATTAGAATCAACCTGTACAAAAAAAAATTAAAATATAACCTGAAACTGTTCAAGTTCAGAAAGTCTAGTCAAGTCCTTTTCTCTGGCCAGGAGTGGAGTATGATGTCATCAGAGGGCTCTGGGTCGCCAGCCAAGGAGGGGTAGGAAGGAAGGAGAAAGAAGCAGCAATGGTCCTTCACCAGTCTGAGGGGCTTCGGCACCACCACTCCTACCCCAAGGGCAGCCAGGAGGCATGAAAGATCTCGGGAGAGCAAATGTTGGCAGACAATCCCAGTGGGCAGCTGGGCCTAAATGCCAAATCAAGGCTGAGCAGTCAGAGACAGCAGGGAGAGCCAGCAGAGGACAGCAAGCTAGGAGAAACACCTTCTGCCGCCCACAGACCCAAGCACCCACCGCTGGTATCAGACACCAGAGGTCCGTCAGCCCAGTGCCCCAACTTGATGAGAGATCCTGGCTGGGCTTAAGAGGCTGAAAACCCAAAGGTTTAGTAAACATAGCCCAGCACCACACCCCTCCATGGCCTGAACTGGCACTGCCAACAGGGGTAAGGCAGGAGAGGGGAACGATGTGGCTACCTGGCTAGAGACACTTGCACCATTGTGGGTACTGTGGTACATGGGGCTGGAGAAGCAAGGCCCCCTCTTCACTCAGAGAGGAGCCACCTCCACAGTCATCCCTCGGGGCTGGGTAAACAGCCTTCAGCTTAGGACCAGCCTGATAAAATGACAGGGAGCAAAACAACTGGAAGGGAGGTAGCCCATCACAGAGACAAGGACCCCTGCAGGGAAGCCGGGCAGTGTTGGACCCTGTTAGGATGGCATCCGTTGAGCCCCCAAGTCTGAAGGGAGCAACTAGGAAAGGAGGCAAGGGAAGGGCAATCATTTTCCGCAATGGTACCAATGGATGGGGAGGTACTGGTGAGGGGTGGGCAGATCTGGAACTCACTGCAGTTAGAGAGGGACGGAAATAGGCCCTGGGTGTCCCCTCCCGACCTGACCCAGGCCTGCTGAGTGCCAGCTGCCCCAGCCGGCCCTAGTGGCGGCTGGAGACCAGACCTTTCACTTTGGACATCTTCTTAGTGGGTTGCCTCTGCTCAGTATGGGGGGGACACTCCCGTTCAGCCAGCTGCTGCTCCATTTCCTGAGCTGAGGAGGATGCTGTTGCTTTGAGTGTCTTCTTAATGTTGCTAACCTGGAGGGAGAAACAAACCTGTGTGACTTACCTGTTCATACCTGAAACTCACTGAGTCCTGTTCTAAGTATAAGAACCCCCCCCCCCCCCGAGAAGAAGCCCAAATCCTCTGCAACAAAATCTGAAATGATATTCAAAAACCCAGAGGGAGACAAGCAGGCTGCTCATGGATAGAAATGAGTTCACCAAACCATGGAACTAGAAGCTGGAAAAATGGCTCCAGAGGCCAGAAGGGGGCAGTGGTTCCCCGGAACCTGTATAGTTACAAGCCACCCAGGGTGCTGTGAACTGAGTTGAGACCTCTGGAAGAGCAGTAAGCTCTCTTACTGCGGCTGAGCCACCTCCCCAGCCCATGTGTCTATAGTTTAAGAAGTAGTGTTTTAGTACCAGTATAAACAGCCTACCATTTACCGCTGCACGCCGTGGGAGCATCCCTCACTGTGAGGGACATGCTCTTTGAGTGAGCTTCCCAGATCAAAGTGGATCCATGTTATACTGAATCAGTATCGCTATGTAGACTGACCATCCAGCATCTTAAAAGACTTGAACCTGAAATGTTTCAATGTTTTTCAGGATTTTGTGAGGGGATAGATTTTACTGATGTTCAAAAGTTTCTTTAGATTGGAACTGAAGAGACGGCTCAGCAGTTACGAGCACTTTTTGATCTTGCAGAGGAACCCAGTTCAGTTCCTAGCACCCATATCTGGCAACTCATAACCTCCCTTAGTTGGAAGGGATCTGACATCCTCTTCTGGACTCCTCAGGCACCCAAATATACATAGCACAGACTCATACAGACACACAATAAACACATAAATTAAATAGAGTAAGCTAGGCATGCCTTTAATCCCAGCACTTGGAAGGTAAAGGCTGGTGGATCTCTATGAGTTTGAGGCCAGCCTGGGCTACAGATCAAGTTCAAGGACAGAAAACACTAAACAGAAAAACCCTGTCTAGAAAAACCAAAAGAAAAAAAAAGTAAAAAATCTCTTTTTTAAATGTGTTTGGCCAGTCACAGTGGCACATATCTTTTATACTAATATTGGGAGGCAGGGGCAGGAGCTCTCTGTGAGTCCAAGGCCAGCCTGGTCTACACAGTGAGTTCCAGGCTAGCCAGGACAACATAGTGAGACCATAGTAAGTAAATAAATAAATAGTCTTGTAATAAAAGCCAGAACTCTGCTTTTTAAAAAATTGACTGGTAAGCTAAGCAAAGTGCTTACCATGCAAGCACAAGGACCTGAATTTGATCTTTACACAATGCACTGAACACATTTATAATCCCAGTGTTTGGTGACACACAGGCAGATCCCTGGGTTTCACTAACCAGCCTACTTGGAGAGATACAAGCCAATGAGAGACCCAGTTTCCAAAAAAACCCAAGGAATGACACCTGAGGTAGTTCTCTGGCATCCACAGGAACCTACAGACCTATGCACCTGGACACACAAATACACACACACTGAAGGAACAGATAGACAACAGACAGACAGACAGACATGACAACTAGTGCTTCTGCCAGGCAGTACAGGATTGAGTGTGGATACCCACGTCTAGGACTCAGGCTGCCCACCTAAACCAGTCAAACCTATTTTAGCCTTAAAGATTTGAAGGTATCTAGTCCCCCTAACCCACCCATTTGATAACAAGTACTCCCACAAATGTGTCTTCTTTCACATAAATCTGACCAGGGCCCTTCTGACTTCCTTCCTCAGAGGACTGGCTTATAGGCTATCTCTGCCCCACCTCCTTCACCCAAGTAGCCTAGGGTTTGTAGAGCTCTTCAAAGCATGGGGCCCAGGAACACTCCAGTGGGCAGCATCTGTTAACAAAAGTGTAACCTGGCAATATTAGAGACCCTAAAGACAAGCAAAGAACCACAAGAGCTCCCCAAGGTAGGAAGGGGCCTTTGGGGAGGAGTCAGGGGAGAAGACAGGGCAGGTGTGGGAGACAGACAGGTATGCTGATAGGTAAGATAGTCCCAGCACTCCAGAGGCTGCGGGGGGAGGGTAGAAAGCCTTGAAGTCTGCTAGGGCCTGGGCTGAATTTTGTAAAGTAAGCAAAAGCAAAAAAAGGAAACAGAAATCAAGCCCACAGAAAATGCTACAGAGACGTGAGAGATGATGAGAATTGCTCTCTGTGAGATACCCAGGAGACATGGTTTTAGCACACTGTAACTTAACTCCTGAGGGATCTTCTACACAATAAAAAAATAACGCTCTTGTTCTATTAGCTAAGGCGGGTGGAACACAGCCTATTTTGTGAACGTGTAACAACAGCTATATATTAACATCCCAGGCACATTCAAATATAAAGAAAAATAGATTCCAAAAGCAAATGTAATGAAAGGGGCTCTGTGGCGCTGCAAGCCATCGTTCCTGTCCCTCCAGAGAACCTGTGCAGAGACACTGCAGTGCTGCTGCTTTGTTGTGTCTCCCCAGGTGCGCTGAACTATACTTAATAACAGTTTCCTATAAAAGGCTAATACAAGAGGATTCTCAGGTAGTTTTTCATAGGGCTGACTGAACTCAGAGGGAGGCTCTGGAAGGCACAACTCCCCAGAAAATTGTTGTTCTAAGACTTGAAAGGAAAGCATCTAGCTTCTCCCCTCTGAGAACAACAATGTGATTTAAAGACAAATGGAGGAAAAAAATGTATCTCACCTACTCAATTGAGAAAATGGTTATAATGCGGGCCACGTGTAACTGAAGCAAGGACACAGGAGCACATGACACAATTACCTCTGTAGAGATTGTTGTATTCAGCTAAGCATGCAGTAAGCCCTGAAGTATGACTCAGCCAGGAGATGAGCACCTGTCATGGTTCCAGACAATGAACAAAGCCCTGAGTCCTGCCCTCACTGTCTACATCAATCTGTTCTAACTTTTCTAGAAGGCCAGTCGGTCATGTATTGTTTTAACTGGTATGGCAGAAGTGACCTGGCCTCTTCCTCATATTTATTTCAAATTTTAAAAGGTTTTGATACTTTATGTATGTGTATGTGTGTGTGTGTGTGTCTGAATGTACATCTGTGTACATGGGCAGGTAACGTCCATGGAGGCCAGAAGGAGGCACTGGATGCCTGGAACTGGAGTTTCGGGTGGTTGCGAGCTGCCGTGTGAGTGCAGAGAGCCAAACCTGAGTCCTCTGTAAAAGCAGTAAGTACACTTAGCTGCTGAGCCATCTCTCAGCTACCTTCTACTCTTAAAAGACAGCACCAACATTTCTTTTCCACAGTAGATGCAACAGAATATGTACATTGAAGATGTATGCATTCCACACTCCAGGTCTGCTCATTCTCTCCTACATCCCTACATTCCAGTACTAAGCCCAAGGTGTGTATACCGGCTATGTGTTATATTCACACCAAAGCAATGACGAACACGAAGACACTGCAGACTAATTCCTAGGCATACCCTAAGAGAGGAACAAATGTTCCCTTTCCCTTTACCTCAGCCTCCACCTGCTGCTGAGTCCGGTGGTGGTTCTCTTTGTACTGGTTGGCTCTCAGAACTTGCTGCTCAATGCCCAAGAGAACTGCCTCACAGCCATCACACCTGCAATGGAAAAATCCAGCCCTGAGCTGCAGTAAAGCCCAGGCAGTCTCCTGCAGGCTCAGGAATCTTCCTCAAAATCCTTCCAGCACTTTATGGGACGTCCTTTAGCACCCCCTCTCCCCTCCCCCACCAAGTGGTCATGTTGGTCCCCTCCCTCCTTCCAAACAAGGTCATCTAAATCTGTAACACAGGCCAAGGCACGGTGGTGCCTGTGGGCAGCTTCTTGGAATACAGCTCTGATACAGTCCTTGCAGCCCATAAGAAACAGTTTTACACACTAAGTCTGAAGGAAGAATGAACTACAAGTAACATGGACTGATCCCTTTCCACAAAAGAAAAAAGTAAATATTCTATTTTAGAGATTGCCTTTTTCCTCAGAATTTGAAGTTATTTCCTAGTTAACAATCACTTCTCACTGGGCTTGGTGACATATACCTTTACTCCCAGCACTCAGGAAGCAGAGGCAGAAGAAGTAGACAGATCTATGAGTTCAAGGTTAGCCTGGTCCATACCAGTCAGGTCTATAAAATGAGATCCTGTCTCATAAAATAAAGTTTTTGAAAAGCAATATAATGAAAATTCACATGCTGTCTACTACTATTCAATATGTCCAACATTTTGCCATGTTTTTACTTTCTCAGGACAATAATTCTATTCCCAGTCCACCTCTAACATATAAATAGGAGCTCTGAGAGTCTCTTCTAGTGGCTGAAGAGATGGCTCAGTGGTTAGGACACTTGCTGCTCTTACACAGGACCCAAGTTCAGTTTCCAACACCCACACACTAGCTCACGATCATCCATAACGTCAGTTCCGGGGAATCTGATGCGCTCTTCTGACCTCTATGCACTAGATAAACACACAGTGCACTTCTACACATGTAAGTAAGATGCATATATCTCAATCATCTGGGTGTGGTGGCACTTGGGAGGCAGTTGGACAAATCTTGACTTTAAGGCAAACCTGGAATGCATAGTTATAGTTAGTTCCAGGCAAAAAGCCTGGGCTAGAGAACAAGTCCTGTTTCGAGGAAAACCACCACCAACAAAAAAGCAAGTTTCCCTCTCAGCACAAAGCTGCCCACTCTGCCTAATGACATGCAGCATGCCACATGCCTATGTGTGACAATCTCCCCACTCTCAATAATGCTCTCTCCCTCAAAACTTCCTCACACTTCCCTAAGATACTCTGGTTTCATAAGCACCAAATCACTTACATAGCTCATAACAAATCCTTATAGAATGTATAATCATTTTTGCAAGCATCAAATTCCACTGAAACAAGAATATACTCACAAGTCTCAGTTCTTTTTACTAAATTCATTTATTCATTGGAGGGAAGGATAAAGAGAAATTCTCCAACTCATAATCCTTCTGCCTCAGCATCCTGAGTGCTAGGATTGGGGTTCTAGGTATGTACCACCACAACCAGCTGCCTCAATTGTCAAATATTCTACGAATCAGTATTGTAGATCACAAAAGCCTATTCTCGGTTGTATCCTTCACAGTGTTTCACTAGCACTAACTAGTTCAACATGTTCCTGACAAACACTAGCTTCCTGACCTTGGTTTATGTGCAGTAAAGCTTACGGTGCAGACTTAGTGCCACACAGCCAGAATGCAGGGACTCTACCTGTAGCTCCACATGAATATTTTACAGCCACTGTTAAACAGCCCTGCTGCATTTACAGTCAGTTTTTACAAGCCAGGCACCAGGAATCCGTCCAGGCTTCCTAACGCCACACAGCTGTAATCATAAATGCGGCCCCACTCTCTGTCTCAGTGTCCAAAGACCCCAGCTTTGGCTGCCTCAAGCTCACTTCTGAAGGGCACAGTGCTGCAGAGAGAGGCACGGGACATACTACACACTCCCCCCATCTCCCAGCCTCACCACTCATGCAAGGTCTTGACAATGTTATTGATATCTTTCTTCCGGATGTCACGGCCAATGCAGAAATCCACTTCCAGGAGCTGATTTCGCTGGTCCAGCTTGCCCTGGATGATGTCAGTGTAGACAGCCTCAATGATAAGGTCTTCTAGTTCCCTGAGATTCCTCATCTCCAGGTCCTTCAGCAGCACAGAGTAGGGGATACACTGTGGATAGGTCATATGACAGTAAGCATTGAAAAAAATTTTTTCAAGTATTACCCACACAGCAATAACAGAGAGACTCTCTGTGCTTAAATGATGCAGGCCAGTGGTAACCACCAATGTCTGAGATAAGAAGAGATGGGTAAACTGTGGAGCCTGTGACACCCAGCAAGATCCTGCTGCACCCAAGGAGGTATCTTTCTAGTTCTCTATGTCCTAGACTTCACACAGCTCTCAGCTGCCACATCCACATTCTTACAGAAACACATTCTTACTCCTTCCACAGGAAAGAGAAATACTCAACATGTGCTACACTGCCACCTTCTGGAAGCTTGCAGACTTTGCATAAAATGCTGAAAGACTGCAAGCCCCAAACACTGACACTGAATAGTTTACCCAGAAGAGGCATGGCAAAACAAAACAGAACACACAACAACAACAAAAACCAATTACAGGTTATCCTGAAGTATGTGTTTGCTTCTCAAACTCTTGCAACCGATATCAAATCTCCACAACAGCCATCTAATAACCTACATTCTACAAATCCTGAGCTGTCAGTACTAGTTTAGAAATAAACTGGCTAAGTAAGCAGAAGCAGACAAGAGGAAGTGAGCACAGAGGAGAGCAGAGGTGAGCACACAGTAGAGCAGAGGTGAGCACAGAGGAGAGCACAGAGGAGAGCAGAGGAGAGCAGAGGAGAGCAGAGGAGAGCGCAGAGGGAAACAGCAATCCTACCCAGAAGGATTTCTGTGGATTAACCCACGCTCTCTAGGGTGGTAGATGGGTGTAAAATGATAGGCTACATAAGGAGAAAATGGTCTTCCTACTCTTTACCAGGATTGAGAAGACTATGATTATGAAAAGAAAAACGTCCTTGTGTCCCCATTCCCGGAGAAAACAGGGCTGACTCAGGCTACAGGTGCAGCACAGTGGTGGTGTCCCACACAAGCACGCATGAGGCACTGAGTTCCAATCCCCGAGTTTAATCTCCAGAACAAGAGAGACGGAGGAAAGGAGGAAAAGAGGGAGGAAGGAACCTCCCACCTGAAATCTTGGTGACAACCAGAAATTTGTGATTAGATCAGGTAATAGTATTTTAGCAACTAAAAGGATAATCAAAGAACAAACATACAGAGAGATACAAACTTTTTAAAGGCATACTCTCACAAAAACAGACACAGGTAAGGAAGAGGTGAGAGCCAAAACCAACTACAAATTAGTGGAGTCTGGCCCCTCTTTGTTAACAGCTGTAAGCTACTGGTTGCAGGCTTCTTCTAAACCAGCTGAGCAGAGAACCTGCAAGTGTGTCGTGGAATCTTACAGGTTAGGGCCTAATGTTAGCATATGAAAATTAATAAAAATGAAGTGAGCAGATGAGGCTAAAAATGCAATTAACCCTGAAAATCACAAAGAAATCACAAAGATTAGAAATCTACCTCTCTGGGCTAAAGGTTGTGGCTCAGGAACAAAGAGAATTTCCCTAACATGCACAATCCTGGAGTTCAATCCCCGCTACCACAAAATAAGTAAGAACCCACTCAGCCCAGCACGCCTTTCCTCCTGCACGAGTATGATTACTTGTGCACTAGCAGATTCAGGAAGTTGCTAACTAGCTGAAAGAAGCCTTACTTCTTACAGGCATGGTGTGATACACCTGTAACCCTCATGTGGGAGACTGAGGTAGGATGGCCATGATTGTGAGGTCAACAGGTGCTACACAGTGAGTTGAGAATAGCCTGTGAATACATAGTGAGTTTGTATCACCTTAACAAAAACAGTCAAAGAGACGCACTTGCTGTGTAAAGATGTATGAACTTACTCAGTAGAGCAGGTTGGCCTTGAACTTACAGGGATCCCTCTGCCTCTGCCTCTGCCTCTGCCTCTGCCTCTGCCTCTGCCTCTGCCTCTGCCTCTGCCTCTGCCTCTGCCTCTGCCTCTGCCTCTGCCTCCGGAGTACTGGGATGAAAGGTGTGCGCCACCCCACCCCACCCCCAGGTAAAAAGATGAATCTTTTAAAAGCATTTAAATAGCAGGACTCTCTTAATATGGCAAAGTGCTTTCCCTGCATGAAGTCCCACAACATGCCAGGACAGAGACCTGTGCAATCAATCAATCATCGCTGGGCTTGCTTTTCCAAAACAGAACGGGGAGTGACTGTCCACACATTTCAATTATCTTTTTATCTGCCAAGTACACTTCAAGCATTTAGGATAAGACTAGCTGTAAATTCTTTCATTGATGCCAACAAGACACCTGAGCTAGGGTTCAGATGAAGACAAGAAAGGTTTGAGATAGTACCTTCATTCTTGATGCCAAACTCACGATGGTAAGATGCTTCAGCTTGTTCTGCTGAGCTGCACTCAGTTCTGGCAGGCTCTCCTTGTTGGCTGTTCAGTCCCACCCACCACAAAAATCAAGACACAAAATAAAATTAGAATTTATTTTGACTCCCCCACAAAATCTACTCTTGCTCACTTGCTCACTCAGCAGCCCTCCATTAGCAGCCCCTACCTTCTCTGAAAGATTATGTGCTTCCAGAAAGCAAAGACTCAGGAGTTTTAGTATCAAAGCGAGGCATGAACAAACATAACAGCATGGCCAACTATCTCAATGGGATACTGTTGGTGTCCCTTGTGAAGCTCAATTAAGCTCAATGTATCTTCATTGAGCATGGTATGTGCCATGCACACATGTTGTATGGGGGATCAAGAATGAGTAAGACTCTGGGCTTTGACAGGGGCTGCACCACACAACTCCAAGAGCACCCACTTGTGAAGTGACACAACTCAACCCTGGACCTGTCGTCAGGTTTAGTTTGGTTTGGATAATTGTTGCTAAAGGGGTTGAGATAGAGAGATAGAGAGATGGCTCAGTGGTGAAGAGCACTGACTGCTCTTCCAGAGGTCCTGAGTTCAATTCCCAGCAACCACGTGGTGGCTCACAACCATCTGTAATGGGATTTGGTGCCCTCTTCTCGTGTCTGAAGACGGTTACAGTGCACATAAATACAATAAACAAATCTTTAGAAAGAGAGAAGAGAGAGAGGGAGGGAGAGTGTGAGAGAGTCTTATGTAATACAGGGTGACCTTGAACTCCGCATCCACCTCCCGTTGCCTCTGCCTCTCAGTTTAATTCTGCTGGAATTAAAGGTGTAACCCGCCGGGCAGTGGTGGTGCATGCCTTTAACCCCAGCACTTGGGAGGCAGAGGCAGGCGGATTTCTGAGTTCGAGGCCAGCCTGGTCTACAGAGTGAGTTCCAGGACAGCCAGGGCTACACAGAGAAACCCTGTCTCGAAAAACAAAACAAAAAAAACAAAAACAAAAACATAAAAGGTGTGACCCACCATGCCCAGCCTCTCAGGCTTATAAGCTATAAATGCAAAGGTAAAACTACCAGAACAGACAGGTAGAAGACAAAGACAACAAAAAAAAGGGGGGTGGGGGCAAAAGGAAGAAAAAAGAAAAAAGAAAAAGGGATAGAGAAAGAGAAAGCAAACAAATACAATCTCAATTGGGAGATAGAAAAAAACAAAAAGGTTTCATGGAAGAAGAGTTTGAGATGAGCCTTAAGGGTAAGCAAACCTTAGCACTGGCATTAGTGATCACAGTAGTAGCTCCGTGTACCAGCACAGTCAGACGCACTCATACATACACACGTGTAGCTCACCCTCACAGTCACTCAGACACATTTCAAATGGCCTCACCCTTGCAACCATAATTCTGGATTCCAAAAACTGAATTTTTCTGTCTGTCTGTTGTTCAAGACAGGGTTTCTTTGAGTAGCCCTGGCTGTCCTGGAACTCACTCTATAGATCAGAAAGGCCTTGAACTCAGAGATCCACCTGGATGTGGTGGCACTTGGGAAGTAGAGTGAGGCAAATCTGAATTTAAGGCAAATAGGCTAGAGAACAAGACCCTGTCTCAAAACAAAACAAAACAAAACAAAGCAAGTTTCCCTATCACTCAGCACAAAGCTGCCCACTCTGTCTAATGACATACAGCAAGCTACCAGCCAGTGTGGCGTGCCTGCTTCTGCTGGGGTTAAAGGCATGCAATACCACCGCCCAGCTTCTCCTAAGCATTACATTGAAATGCATCAAGTGGCAATTCCTACCTTGAACTGAGGGTAGTTTTAATTTTTTTATCTTACTTGTGAATATTCACTTGTTTTGTGGAAAAATTATGGATATGTTTAACTATACCTATTGCCTATATCCCATTAGAATGTTACATAAAAAGGTACATATACCATATTACCTTTCTTTAAAAATATTTTTTATTATTTTCAGTTCTGTGCGTATGTCTGTGTGTGGGTATCTGCACATATGTACAGGTAACCTCAGAGGCCAGAAGCATTAGACCCCTGGAACTGGCGCTATAGACGGTATTGAGTTGCTTGATGTGGTTCTGGAAACTGAACTCCAGTCCTCTGAAAAAGCAGCATGCTTTATATATGCTCTTAACTGCTCTCTCCAGCCCCATGCTACCTTTAAAGTTCTTAAAATTCTAAATTCTGGAAATATTTAGCCTAAAGAGAGACTTATATAATTACTCTCATTTTACGGACAGGGAAACGGAGGCACACATGATCACTGAATCTGCTAGGAGACACACAACTAGTAGAAGCAGAGCCAGACTCTAACGCAGGCAGTCTGCCTCCAGAGTCTGTGCAGTGCTGCCTCATAGACAGCAGAACAAAGAGCAGGGCAACAAAACATCATGTATCCGGAAGTGGCAAACTGTTCACTCTGACAGCAACCCAGAATGTGTGAGATAGGAAGAAATGCCAAGGAACAGAAGAGGGAGCCCTGAGGACCAGGCCACTTTTAAACTATCAAAGAAGAGAGAGAGGAGAAGAGGAGGAGACGAAAGGAAAGGAAAATGAAACTAAGACAAACAGAAAAATGAATTAGAAAGAAAGCTAACATTTGGATATGAAAGTACCTCATTCCCGATTATTTATTGTTTCTGATATTTACTGTATTTGTGCAGGTGTGTACAATGTGAGAGTGAGCACACTCATGCTGTACTATGCATCTGGATGTGGAGGTCAGAGAACAACTTTCCAGTCAGCTCTTTCCTTCCACTCAGGGTTCCGGGGACTGAGCAGAGGCTGTTCGTCTTGAGCAGCAATGCTACTATTTCATGCCAGCCCACCACTGATTTCAGATTATGATCTAAAACCATTCAATGTCCTTGCCAGAGAAGCTTCTTCTTGCAGGCAAAAGTAATTAACACAGAGAGCCACAACAAGACAATGTACAGAGAAGAGACTTTGGAGCACCCAGCCCTAAAGAGGATGTGTTCATCAAACTCCTCCCCTCAAGGCTCAGGAACATATGCAGAAGAGGAGGTGGAAAGACTTTTTTTGTTTTTTGGGTTTTTTTTTGTTTTTGTTTTTCAAGAGAGGGTTTCTCTGTATAGCCTTGGCTATCCTGGAACTCGAGACCAGGGTGACCCTCAGACTTGGAGAACCATCTGCCTCTGCCTCCTGAGTGCTGGGATTAAAGATGTGCACCACCACCACCAGTAAAGTGGAAAGATTTTAAGAGCCAGAAGTGGCAGGCGACTCCAAGGAAACAGTATCGTCAGATATAACAGGGCGGATGCCAACTGAACTTAGAGACTGTGGTAACACACACGGAACCTGCACAGGTCCAAACCAGACAAAATCCCAACATGGAGCTATTTGTAACTGATACCTGCTGGGAAAGGGACAATGAGTTGTCTCCAGTGGAGTGTCACTGGGTATAGCCTATCAACCGTCCTCTAGGACACGTTCCATGCCCAGGAGAAGCACAGCAATACAGAATGGACTCTTTTTTGTGAGCATTTTGCTTTTGTTTTGTTTTTGGTTTTCACTTTGTTTTTGGTTTTCATTGTTTTCTTTTTGAGAGAGAGAAAAAACATGAAGTTAGGTGTGTAGGGAAATGGGAAGGATCTGGGAGAAGATGAAGGAGAGAAAAGAATATGATTAAAATATATTGTATGAAAAACTTTAACAAAAACTAAGAGAACTAAAAACATTCAAATGGGCTAGGAGCATAGCTCTGTGGTGCAGTGGCTCATTAAGAAATAGTAAAAATGAGAACAGCTATGATAGCACAGAGCTGTAAGACGATAAACTGGAAGGTGGAGACAGGAGGATCCAGGGTTTGAAGTCAGCCTAAGCAACACAGCAAGACTCTGACTTAAAAATAAATAAATTTGGAAAATATGGATTGGAAATATTTATGGCCTGGGAAAGGCAAGGTATGAATTGTATATACAATGTAATTACATCTATATAACACAAAACATAAGCCTAAGGGAAAAAACTCTTAGTATCATAGTCTAAAATATGTTTTATTCTTTTCCTATTTTCTTCAACATGGCAATCTTATTCTGGTAACATTCAAGTTGGGCATGGTGGGTTATCCTTATTATCTTGGCATTCAAAAGAAAAGCAGGGATGTTTTGACTTCAAGACCAGCCTGTGCTGCACATAACCCAGTCAACGAAGCAAAGCAAAACAATAAAAACAGAAAAAAGAGTGTGTGTGTGTGTGTTTGTGAGCACACACATAACACAATGGGCATTGTAGAGCAGCTCGGGGACAACCTGCAGGAGTCAGTTCTCTCTTTCCACCATGTAGGTCCCAGGGACTGAACGCCAAGTTGTCAGGGAGGCTTCATTTCAGGTGCTGAGCCATCATCACCATCCCTCAAAAAAATAAAAATTCTGATAACGTTTAAAACACTGAACTGGCAGGTGTGGTGAAGCAAGCCTTTATTTCCAGCACTTAGGAGGCAGAGGTAGGAATAACTCTGTGAGTTCAAGGCCAGTCTTCTGTATAGTGAGTTCCATGCTGGCCAGGGCTACATAGTAAGATCCAGCTCAATAAAAAAGAAACAAAAAACAGAAAAAACACCAAGTTACTTTGCTAGTTGAATGCTCTATAAACACTAGTTCTCAAGGCACTAATCTGGGAAATAAACAAGGGCTCTGTTCATAGATGCGTGTGCGCGTGCACGCGCTCATGCTCACACACACACACACACACACACACACACACAAAATCCCTACTTTACACCTAGGAAATAGAAGTTCTCAGGGAAATTCTTTTATAAAGTTACCTTTGGAGCACAGAAGATGGAGATACAGTCAAGTCCACACCTGGCTATCCTGCCCACACTCACACATTATAACCCAAACTGCAACCACCCTAAAAGCAGCTCCAACAGTTAAGACAAATCTTCTAAAGGATTTTAACCAACTCACCTATGTAATCTGGGTATGTACCATAGGCAAACAGGTTCAGCAACTGCAAATATGCAGCATTAGCTCCTTCTGCAAGCTGAGGAAAGAAAAGTTCAGTTCACCACACAACAAATTTCCACCATCCACAACAATATTCTAATGGAGGACACGTGACCAAATGCCAACGATGTCATGGCCATTTTTTCTGGATTATTTGATTAGGTAGTCTGTAAGGTCCTTTCCAATCCTGATTCTTGGAGAAAAACTAAACAAGATTATTTAAGTTCAAAGGTGAATCTTCCTTCCTCAGGAAGACATTTTACACAACATATAAGATGTTCAAGTAGCTTCCTCCTTCCCTCTCTCTCTGCCCTTTGCTTTGAGTTCACTCTACCACAAAGATTTATGCACAAGGGGCTGTTCATGTTTTCTCAGATCTCCCCTGCCTTAGAAGAAATACTAATGGCTGGGAGAATCTTGCCTAGCTTGCACTTAGAGCTAGGTGCAGTCCTAGCACTGCATAAACTGGGCCCATGCCTGTAATTCCTCAGGAGGTGGATACAAGAGGATCAGGAGTTCGAAGTCATCCTCAGCTACATACTGAGCTCAAAACCAGCCTGGACAACTTGAAAATGAGACCTGTCTCAAATGAGAAAACAAGAGTGTGGTGATCCTTCTATATACCAACTCTGCATGGTTTTTACTTATTTGTTTTATTGTTGTTGCAGGATGTGTGTGTGATGAGTATGTGTGCTCATGTGTGCAGTGCACATGTGTAGAGTCACAGACAACTTTGTGAAGGTTCTCCAAAGATCAAACTCTGGTCATCAGGCTTGTACGGTACCTTTAGCCACTGAGCCATCTCACCAGCCCCTAACTTAATATGTAGTCAACTACTATCAATCACATCTGAACAAACTGTACAGCTAGTTCCAAGTTGTGGTACTATAATATGAACTATAAACCCTGGGAATATTAGCACAATGTAATGTGTGACAGAAAAGCTATACTGTAACAGAATTATCAGCCTGAGCCAAACAAAAATGTTCATTAAATTACTTCTTTGATGCTGATGGCAAAATATAACAATAGGAAAATTCAAAGAGCAACTGAGTCACATTACACAGGCCAGTAACCCCTGCTACCTGTAAAGCTATGGAAGGGAATGACTAGCTCAAGTCCAGCCTGAGCTACAGAAGCGGCACAAAACCAGCTTGGGAAACTTAGAAAGACCCTGTCTCAAAATAAAAGTAAAAAGAGGGTGTGGACATAGTTCAGTGGCATAGCACCTGCTTAGCATGCAGAAGACCGTGGGTTCAATCCTCGGTAGCACATACACACAGCACCTCTTCCAACTTACCCAACTCCATAAAGCAAAATAGGAACACTGTTCCATTGTAGCTATCTTTTTAAAAAGTTCCAGTAATTACATCCATAATTTCAGAACACTGAAAAGCAACTAGCTATTCCTGACTCAAAACAGGAAAAACATAAACTGTACAGATAAAGGTGATTTTCTAAGCATAGTAAGCACCAATGTGAGTGTGTTAGCATCCTTATAAACTTCAAGCTTCTGTCTCAAGTTATCATGAACTTCTTCAAGTCCCAGGATCAGTGAAAGAGATTCAGTAAAGACCACTGAATCCAGCCCCTACTTCTCACACAGATAATTACAGAGTGAGCTGGAGCAGACGACTTTCCCCAGTGCAAACGCTCCAAAAGTCGCCTGGCCACCTAAGTCAGGAAGGCCTTGTCAGCTTGCTCTCCCCACTTCCTCTTAGCCAGTTTTCAACAACCACAAAAACAACTACTTGGCGTGGCGTGTTCATTCAGATTTCTCTCAAATATAAAGAAACACTGATCATCTTTTCCATTGGAAGATGAGCCCAGCCAAGCGCAGTGGCACACTCTTGTAATCCCAGCAGATGGCAGGTGGTGGCAGAAGGAGCAGGATCAAGGCCAACCTAGGAAACATGAGACCCAATCTCAAAAAAATAAGCCTAATTCACAAATCTTCCTCAAATAATTATTGAATTTTTACTAAAAGTCTGCTATGTGTCAGGCTATGTACACAGCTCAAAGAAGCAATGGCAAGTACAGCAGACCTTACCGTCACAGACCTCCGTATAACAAGCAGGAGTGATACTAAATAAAAACTTACAATTAACAAAAGAAAAATCAGGGGGCTGGAGAGATGGTTAAGAGTGGTTAAGAGCACTGACTGCTTTTCCAGAAGTCTTGAGTCCAATTCCCAGCAACTACATGGTAGCTCACAACCATCTGTAATAATGGGATCTGATGCCCTCTTCTGATGTCTAAAGAAAAGACAGCTATAGTGTGTTCAAATACATAAAACAAATAAACAAATCTTTTAAAAAAATAAATAAATAAAATTTAAATCAGGCGGACTGGGAATGTGGCTCACTAGTACAGTGCTTGCCTACCATGCATACATGAAGTCCCAGGTTCAATCACCACCACCTAATAAAACCAGATGTGGCAGTGCATGGCTACAATCCTAGAACTTGAAAGATGAAGACAGGAAAACTGGAAGTTCAACATCATTTTCAGCTACCTACTAAGTTTAATGTCACAACACAGACAAGATCCTGTCCCTGCCTGCCCCCATCCCTCTCCCAAATTTTTAAGCAGCTCCATTCCCATCTTTGGACATCATAAAAAGAGGAGCCATGTCTGAGGTGGTCACAGGAACTCTAGTTTTCCAATCAAGAAAAATAAGCAGACATATGGTACTGAGCCCAATAACCCAGACCCACACCTCAAGTTAAAACTGGCTCTGAGATTGCTGATGGCAATTGTGTCATTGTGACCATGAAGGTAATCTACCTAACAGATGCCAGCCACATCCTATATGCAGACCACCACCACCAAGAACACCAGGGCCACCCTAGGCAGCATCCTACAAATGACTAACAAGAAATACCTTGACCTAGATCAGTAGACAGGAGTCATGCATACAGCCAGTGCCATCCTATAGAGGCAGAAGCCTGTGGTGGCAAAGGAAAGAAAGCCTGTTCCACCAACACACTGAAATCGCATGGGAACTCCCTCCAGTGCATACATATGTCTGCAATTTTCTCAAAACAAATAAAACTCAAGAGTCTAAAGTGACAAGTCGAGGTTGAGAAGCATAAATTGCTATGCATCTCTTCCTTCCACCTGGTTACAAATGTACAATGACCAAAAACTGACTGTAACAATTAAACACTTAGAACATTACTTTGTGTCAAGATCATTCAGACTTTCCTAGTATCTTTCGGACAGCTAACAATTCAATTCAATTGATCCAAGTTCAAGGGGAACACTAATAAAAGAACTCTAAGACATTATCCTTGATCTCCTCCCCTGGCCTACCCAATCCCCATCTTTCCATTAATAGGATACCAAACAAATCCACAAGGTTTCAGTGTTGAAATTCACTGGAAACCTGGAGAATCAAAAAAGCATAGCATAGAGAAGATAGAGAAACTGTCTGAAAACTATTCTTACCTCCTGAACATTGGCCAACTCCAGCAGTTCTCCAAAAACATAAACTCCAGGAGCCTCCAGCACCTGGCTTATGAGAGTAGTGAGGGCTGAGCCACTGGTACCTTTGGCTAATAAAATAAACTGCTCCAAGAGGTTACTCGACGGTTTCTGTTCACCTGCCATTCTCTGGTCTTGAGATCTGTCGGAAAGGAAAATGGGTCAGTCATCTACTGCCTTCTCCTTTCCAAGGTGTGAATTTAAGCTGGTTCAGACGCAAGGGTACTTTAACCTCAAAATCTTCACAAAAACAACTCCTGGACTGAAATACAATAGTCACTTTGTGAGATGGACAGAATTCAGCCTGGAGTTAAAGATATTCTGTCCTCAATTCTAAAGTACACTTCCCTATCTGTCACCTCAGAAGTATCACCTTCTAAGTCCATAAAGCTGACCAGGACACAAAGGAGTTTCTTTATGTATGTTGTGTATCTATCTCACTTGCAGGCTTGGGTTAAGAGACAAAGAATACTTACTGCCCATGCACAGAGGCAAATCCCCCCCCCCCAGGCAACTTTTGTATCATTAGAATCCCACCTACAGGCAGGCACACATCAGAAACAGAGTCAAGACAAGAGCCACACTTCAATTAGTCAAAAACTCCATCTTGAGGGCTCCACAAAAGAGATACTTAGCATACCATACAAGGCACTAGGTTGCCTAGTAATGAAGTAAAATGTCATTTAAGCAAAGAAAAGTGGTAAAAATTATTTACAAACTTAAGCAATGACAATTCAAATCTAGAAAATACATTCTGTTTAAGTCAGGAAATGCATCTATTTCACCTCCTAATGATTCAGACATTTTAACAAACATGACTCCAGAACTTGTACAAAATCTTCATAAAAGGATATAAGGAAACAATGCAGATATTGTTTTATAATTACTTTATTTCATCTATGAGAGCATTTTGTCTGCATGCACGAATGGGCAACATGTGTGTGCCTGGTGCCTAAGAAAGCCAGAGAGGGCCCGGTAGTGGTGGCACACGCCTTTAATCCTAGCACTTGGGAGGCAGAGATAGGCGGATTTCTGAGTTTGAGGCCAGCCTGGTCTACAGAGTGAGTTCCAGGACAGCCAGGGCTATATAGAGAAACTCTGTCTCGAAAAACCAGAAAGAGGGCCGGGCAGTGGTGGCGCACATCTTTAACCCCAGCACTTGGGAGGCAGAGACAAGCGGATTTCTGAGTTCGAGGCCAGCCTGGTCTACAGAGTGAGTTCCAGGACAGCCAGGGCTACACAGAGAAACCCTGTCTCGAAAAACCAAAAAAAAGAAAAAAAGAAAAAAGAAAAACCAGAAAGAAAGAAAGAAAGAAAGAAAGAAAGAAAGAAAGAAAGAAAGAAAGAAAGAAAGCCAGCCAGCGAGGGCTTCAGATCCCCAGAGACTGGAATTACAGATGGTTGGAGTCATCATGTAGGTGTTGGGAATCAAACTCAGGTCCTTTAGAAGAGCAGCCCATGCTCTTAACTGCAGAACCATCTCTCCAACCTCCAATGCATATACTGTACTGTCATCTCAAGATATTAGGTACAGACGGGCAGTGGTGGCACACGCCTTTAATCCCAGCACTTGGGAGGCAGAGGCAGGTGGGTTTCTGAGTTCAAAGGCAGCCTGGTCTACAGAGTGAGTTCCAGAACAGCCAGGGCTACACAGAGAAACCCTGTCTCGAAAAACCAAAAAAAAAAAAATTAGGTACAGAAGAGTTCCTCAATTGTGTAATACAAATAAATGCTGAGTGTATATGGACTCTAAAGGAATCCCACATAAGACTGTCTTCCAGAAATGATACACACTGAAGAGTGTGACAAAATGAAAGAAAAGGGGTGTGTGAGTGAATGAAGCAAAAAAACATGTCAAAGAACAGTTTGGTGCAAAAGACAGTTTTCTTGTGGAGTTATGCACAGCTCTTTCAGGATATTAGGAAAAGTAAGTATATTGCCTAACTAGGGTTACTTAAGAAGGTCCTGTCAGAAACAGAAAAAGTTAAGTGCTAGAAAAAAAAAAAAAAAGAGCTCTGTGGGGGAACAAAAATAAAACTGAAGAATGGGAGGAGGAAGAGGAAAGAAGAGAAAGGTGAGGAGAAGACAGGAGAGAAGACTAAGTTAGAAAAGGAGGAACAAAACCTGGTCTCCACCCCAAGCAGACACAACTAAAAAGACAGATATGACTCTCAGCCAAGATACTAAGCAGAAGTAGGGTGGGAAGGAGATGGGATGGGATGGGGAGAAGATCTCAACTTAAAGAGCAAAGCATGTGGGGATAGAGAGTGGATAGAATAAGATGATGATCAACGTCTTCTTCTGAAATGGAAGGCTCCTCGAGGAGGCGGATAGGGGCCAAGTGGAGATGAATTCCCATCTCGAGAGAACGCTATTCTGAAGGACCAAAAAGGGTCAAAGGAGTTAGCCTCTATCGGAAGGGGTAGGCCGTGGGCCGCCACCGCGTGGAAGGAGACAGTCGCCAGCTAGAGTGGATGCCGGGACTAGTGGTCTTGCTCCTAGCCACCAGCACAGAGTAAGGAGCCTCCAGGCGTCCTGCAACGGGGGCGGGGCGGCGGGGCCATCAGCTTTCTTGAGAACGCCGGTCGAAGAACTTCCGAGCGAAGCTGGAAGTCCAGCCAAGACCAGCGCGGCCTGCCCTCTTGCCCTCCCCTACCTGTCCCCGCCGACTCTCTGTTCTCTTCGCCGATGTCTCGGCCTCTCAGAGCCTGCCTGCAGGTTGTCAAGCTTCCATGATCGGCCCGGCGTCCGGCACTTTTCTGTCTCCGCCGAGCCGTCACCGGTGCTGTTCCCCCCGGAAGCCTCCCACTGCTGCACTTGAGTTCCGCCTACACAATGTTCCCACTCTGCTTTCGCCACCTCCCACCTAGAATGAGGCTTAGGAGGGAAAAGAGTGTCCCCTGGGTTGTAGCCCCGGAACTGGGAGGCAAGGCAAGTAAAACATGAGGCCCAAGGAGAGGAATGTACCCTAGGTGATTCTAGGGCCCAAATAGTAGCCATCATCATCACTATCGGGGCTAAAACCCCATCCCTTTGGCTGTACTTTCCCTACAAATGTGTCCTCAGGCAACTACAGCTCCCCGGGGGTTCTGAAAAACAATAAGCCTAAAGACAACACTACTTAGTTATAAAACTATGACCTGTACAAAATATTCTCATTTTCCAGGTATGCTAAGTCCTAAGTCACTAAGTGGCAATGTTGGAATCCAGGCTCTCTGAAGCCAAAGACGATATTCTTACTGTAACTGTTTATAAGCAGGTGGAGACTGGAGAGAGGGCTCAGCAGTTAAGAGCTTTGTAGTGCTGCAGAGGACTCAGGTTATGTTCTTAGCAGCCATGTGGCAGCTCACACCCATCTGGAAATCCAGTTCCAGAGAAATCCAGTGCTGCCTTCCGACCTCCTCATACACAGCATTCACGTGATGCACATACACTCAAGCACATACATACACATTAAAAATAAGTAAATCCAACCCTGTCTCAAAAAAAAAAAAAAAAAAGTAAATCTTTCTTTACATTTTAAGCAGTTGATGGGCCTAAGAACACACATACACGTTAAAAATAAATAAATAAATCTTTCTTTAAATTTTTAAGCAGTTGCTGGGCCTAGAGAAGTGGCTCAGAAGTTAAGAGCACTGGCTGTTCTTCCAGAGAACCTGAGTTCAATTCCCAGCACCCACATGGTGCTTTCCACTGTCTGTAATTCTAGTTCCAGGGGATCCAACACCCTCTTTCTGACTTTAAGGCACCATACACATATGGTACACAAACATGCATGCATACACATAAAACACCCATACACATAAAATTTTCTTAATTAAAAAAAAAAAAAAAAAAAAAAAAAACGTTAAGCAGTTGAGTTGGGCCAACAATGGTTCGTTTAGCAAAATGTCTTTCATGGTATTGCATTTATACTCTGGGAAAATAGCAAAGAGCTGCCAAGAATTTAAATAATTAAGCAGATTCTTCAGAGTGTATGCCACAGACTTTAAGATCCTGAAGACATGGGAAAAGCCCTTTTTGTTTAGAATGAGGGAGGCAAGCATCAAACACTTCATTCTTTCTTCTTTTTTTTTTCAGTTAGCATCTAGGGGCTGTAGTGAGAGCACTGACTGCTCTTCTAAAGTACCTAGGTTCAAATTCCAGCACCCACATAGCAGCTCACAACATCTGTAATTCCATTTCCAGGAAATCTGGGACCCTCTTCTGGCCTCTACAGACACCAGCCATGCACATGGTGCAGAGTCTTACATGCAAGAAAAGCACACATACACATAAAGGAAGTATTTAAATATCATCTATTAGGCCAAGTGCTGATGCACATGCCTTTCATCCCAGCACCTGGGAGGCAGAGGCAGGCAGATTTCTCTATGCTCCCTCCTCCCAACCTTTTTTAAAAAAACAAACAAACAACGTCCTTCTCTATTTTCCTGTAAAAATTCTATTAACCATACACTCAGTGGTTCCTTAAATTCAATGAAAAGAACAGATTAAGGGTTTTCTTAAGACTATTATATTACATTAAAGTTAATCATTTCTGGCCAGACAGTGGTAGTGCTCACCTTTGAACCCAGCACTCAGGAGGCAGAGACAGGCAGATATGAGTTCGAGGCCAGCCTAGTCTGCAGAGTGAGTTCCAGGGCAGCCAAGGCTACACAGGGAAACCCTGTCTCGAAAAGAACCAAAAAGAATAAACAAACAAACAAACAAACAAATAATGGAACTGAAAGATGGTGCAGCAGTTAAGTAGAACACCTGGGTTCAGTCCCCAGCACACGCAGCAGTTTACAACCGTCCATAACCCCAGTTCCAAGGTATCTAACCCCCTCTTCTGACCTCCAAGAAAACCAAGCACACATAAGGTGCACATACACACATGCAAGCATAACACTCATGCACATAAAATAAAATAAATAAATCTAAATTTTTTTAATCTGTACTGGGGATGGGATGTAGTAGGGGTGTGGGAAAGCTCTTGCCTAGCATAAGCAAGGTTCTGGGTTCACTCCTTAGCACTGATACAGCAACAAAAAAAGAGATTAATTTACATTTCAAAAGACACAAGTAAGAGATGAAGACATGCCACACCCTTAGAAAAGATATTTGCAAAGTATATGTCAGAAAAAGGAATTGGTAAGAGTACATAAAGAACTAGGAATCAGTATGAAGACAAACGCCTAATTTCAAAAAGTAGGCAAAAGCCTTAAACAGACACATTGACAAAAAGACCATTCAAATAGGCAGTTAAGGTGGACAGCATCAGAAAAATAGAAATGCATACTTTAACAAAATACCACATTTAGCTAAACTGACTAAAATTAAACAGACCTATGACAAATACCCAGGGTTAACAAGAATGAGCAGCAACTAGAGCTTTCCAACACAGCGGGCAAAAGCCTCAGTTCTATTGTCCCTTTGAAAAACGAGCACGATCCACTATCACTGACCACACGGATATTCTATAAGGCTAACAACTTTTCCTAAAATCTGTGCAACGTGTCCACAAAAGGAAGCAGACAAGAATGCTCACTTCATAATGTATCTGTTAATGATAAAACTCAGATCCCCATCAACTCTCTAAGAGATGAACTGTGATTATACATACCACCTGCCAACAAGAAAATGGTGCAAACACATGCTAGCCATATACTGTACATACTGCATAATTTCCTTTAAGTGAAATCCACATACAAATTCAAACATAGATAAAATATCTAAATAGCCATAAAACTAGGAAACAGGTTGATTACCTCCAGATATGAGAATGTATTACTGGTGGGGAAAGGGCATAGTGGGGCTGGGAGTGTTCTACTTCTTGATTTGGGTGGTACTGATGGGTGTATATATCTTCTCTCACCGAATGTAGGGCACATCTCATTAACAAAGATAACTCAGGATAAAAAAATTTAATGTGAGGGGAAAATCCTCATCCTTTAAGTCAGTGGTTCTCAACCCTCCTGATGCTGTGAGGCTTTAATATAGTTTGCCGTGTTGTGGTGACCCCCAACCAGAAAACTATTTTCATTGCTACTTCAGAACTGTAATGTTTCTACTGTATGGTTCATAATGTAAATTTTTTGGAGATAAAGGTTTACCAAAGGGATTTTTGACCTACAGTTTGAGAACCACTGCATTAAATTAAAATGCCATATCCACCATGAAGTTTTGCCAGCTGTTAAAGTCACTTCATCAGAACCTCTAAGGCATTCTCCACTTGATCTTGACTAAAAGACCAAGAAGTAATCCTCTGTGACAGTCTGATGTCATTTCTTTTATGCCATTTATCAACTCCATCTCGAATCTCCTTATCTTCCTAACCAGTTATGCATCTTCCAAATAACAGTGGCATATCTTTCACTTAACTCAGTACCTGACCAAAACCAAAAACCAAAAACCAGGTTTGTTGAATTACTTGGAAGAAAAACAAACAAAAATGGGTGGGTGACCAAATGGGTGGAGTGGGGACAGGAACTGGAAAGAAGGTTTGGGGAAGGACACAGGCGTCTCCAAGGAAACAGAGGGTTAAACCAACTTTACCTACTTTCTGGGGAAAAAAATCATTAAATGTCAACTTGAATGTCAAAAAAGCAAGTCAAAATATCAAGACTATCTAGACTGAGGATAAAGAACTATCACACTAGCTCCTTTCAAGAAATCCACCAAATAAATGCTTTCCTATTCTCTCGGTGTTTCAACACTAGTTCGGAAAACTGTTCATTAAGGAGAAAAACAATCACATTCTCATGCTTCTAAAAATATCCCTTCCCCAGAGTAGTGTAGATACTACACGGCAGGTCAGTAGACGGAAAGCCAGATTTTAACTGTGTCAGCTTGCTGTGCTCGGTGACCAGTCTCTGCCTCACCGGGCCTCTATTTCCTCATATTTAAAATCAAAAGATAAAGAGACTGGATTGGCAAATTCTTTTAAGTCTTCCCGTACTGACATTCAGTATACAATCTTTAGTTCTCCCAGTTCAAAGCAGAAATATAACATGAACCCTGCAAAACAAGTAAAAATGCACCTCAGACTAATAAACTAGCACTATTTGAGGAAGTCATTTTGTTCTATTATCTCTCATGGCTTAATCTGTGGTTTTGTTAGTTGTTTGCAGTCTTACCACGGTTTGCAGACTCCTAAGTTCCATGTAAACAGAAGTTAACTGTCGGTGAGCTGTCATGTCTCCGGGGTAAAAGAAGACCTTCCTGTTGGGTTTCAAGTAACAGGATTCAGAAACCAACCCCATAGGAGGATCCCAAATATGCGCACACTGCTCGGCACACTGGAACCTAAGTTAAAAAGACAGAGCGCATAGTATGCTGGGATTTGTAGTCCCTGGCCTCTAGTGGTGCGCTGGGATCGTCTGTGCTCTCTGGGATGCTGGGAAATGTAGTTTCTGCCACCTTGTACAGTACAGCCTGCCATAGTCTTAGACCACTAGTGTGCCGGGTGACAGGAGCAAGCTTCTTAAAAGTCTCTGAAGATTTCAAGCCACCGCTCCTCTGGGACAAACTCTAGGCAACAACACGAAAGAAAATCTTGTCCTCCGGGACTCCTCCAAGAGGGCCTTTCCCACTGACGCTCTTCGTCCCCGAGCGAAGCCGCTGAGCATTGCTATTGGCTATTCAAGATGCCAATCGTCAGGGCTGGCTTGCCATTGGTTTTAGGGCGGGAGCTCCACGACTAGAGGGAAGGAGAAGGGATCAGGAGCGGGAGCTGAGGGGAGGGAGAGGCCGGTTCGGGTCTGGCCGCTACCGCTGCTCACCTGAGGTGTCTGGTCGGGCAGCGGCTGTCCTCGGTTCCTGAGTACCGTCTGCGAGGCCCCGCGGAGCCAGCGTGGGAGAGCCGCAGGCGGCAGGCGCCGCATCATGTCAGCCAAGGACGAGCGGGCCAGGGATATCCTGAGAGGCTTCAAACTGTATCCGCCCGGGAGCAGGGGCGGGGCTGGGAGGAGGCCGTGGCTCTAAAGAGCCAGGCTTTAGAAGGGGCGCCCGGTGGGCACCCGGGAAGAAGGGCTATGAGAGGGAGCAGGAAAGGAACGATGTGCCGGGCCCCGGGAGGGACCGCAAACGGGAGGCAGGCACAGGGCACCCTGAGGGAGGAAGGGGACGTTGACAGAGCCTGGGGGGATGGAGGTGGAGGAGCCCCGGGACCTGGCTGCAAAAAGTGTTCCCATAGGAAATTGGGGTCCTGAAAGCCCGGAGGCCAGGAGGGGACTGCAGTCCCCATGCAGAGGCTGAGGGAGTGCAGCAAGCTGACCTCCTAGCCTGCTTAGGCGCTTCTTTGGCGGGAAGCCCATGGGGGGAGCAGGAGAAAGTGACTCCAAGCAAGTGACCTTGTATGTGGGGGATAACTGTACCCCATCTCACCCCACCATACACACACCCGTGTGTTTCTACAACTTTTCTTCCTCACTTGTGGCTTCTTCTAGGGCTGGAGTAGTGGAGAGGTGGGGAAAGAGGAATTCAAGACTCACTCTATCTTAACACTTTCTTGGCCTTTGGAACATTGGATGGTCATTTTTCTCAACCTCTCAAGTTCTCTTTCCATCGAGATGAGAAATGTGTGTGTGAGAGATGCCTTGAGGTACTTTGGTTTTGAACTGACTCCCAGCAAAACTATCTTTGTTCTTTGGTACTGATATGGTTAATGCTTTATTATGGTGGGGCTGTTCACAATTACTTGATTGTGTTGAGAACACCGTATGATATCAGAATTCATTGCTTCGATCGACATGATGTTGAATGCCTGTTATCCCAGTACTTGGGAGATGGAAGCAGGGGGATCAGGAATTCAGGTCATCCTCAGAGTTTCGTAGAGTTCAAGCCCAGCCTGAGTCACAGGAGACCCTCAAAAAGGAAGAAAGTGAGGAGGCAGAGGAAGAAAAGAAACCATTGCCTCAGGCTGTTGTAGTTGTATTGTGACCTTTGCAACCTCTCTATATATAGTAAGGGAACTTCGAAGCGTTTTGTTTTGGAGACAGGGTCATACTGTGCAGCTCTTGCTGACCCGGAACTCAATGTGTAGACCAGGCTGGCCTCAAATAGAAATCTACCTGTCTGCCTCCTGAGTGCTGGAAGTGTTAGGACTCAGGATGTGGCCAGCACCTCCCACTAGAAGCTGTGTGTTTTTGATGGACTATTTGTCACCATAAAATGCAGATGAAGCCAGGCAGTGGTGGCACACACCTTTAATCCCAGCACTTGGGAGGCAGAGGCAGGTGGATTTCTGAGTTCGAGGCCAGCCTGGTCTACAGAGTGAGTTCCAGGACAGCCAGGGCTACACAGAGAAACCCTGTCGGAAAAAAAAAAAAAAAAAAGAAAAGAAAGGAAAAAAATGCAGATGAAATATATTCCAGTTTTATATTCTGCTGACCTTAATCTTTGCTGGACAATATGGAATATTCCTAAGTGCCTCCCTTTGTGCAATGTAACATCATTTACAGAACTCCTTCCTCCCGTGGAGGTTTAGGCTTCCCTAAACTGGTTCTGAGCAACCTGTTGCATATTCTCAGGACCCGTTTCACATCTTCCAGCATTTAATTGCTTTGCTATAGTTAGAAACCAAGGTGATAGTAAATTCTAGAATATGTAGCAAGGCATGATAAATCATGGTTATAATCCCAGCACTTGGTGACTGGAGCAAGAGACTGTCATGTGTTCAAGACCAAGCTAGGCTATAGAGTGAGACCCTGACTCCAAAAAAGAAAGAACAACAACAAAAAAAGCCAAAAGAAACAAAAACCACACACCACAGTGTGAATGGGGGAGGGGAGTGGACAAGTAGACAGTAAGCATAAACGAGGTCATGGGTTTCCATAGCACCAGGGGAAAAAAACAACACAGGAAGTTTTGGGTGCAAAATGAAAACCCCTCAAGTGAAAACTATACTGAGGTTTCGTGGGGTTTTTGAGGGTGAGCAAGTAAAGTGCATTGGGAAGTAAAGAAACTGCTCTCTGCAGCTGGCAGGGATTAGAGAATGAGTTGCCCCTGCTGTGCTTTGTAAAAACAGAAAGCTGTATCCCCTTACACACCGCCATTCATGATAAACCCTCAGTGTCTTTCCATAGTGAAGTTTAGTAACAGACTCTTCTGTAGCTCTCTGTATTTCTCTGTTTGTTTGGAATAAATGAGTGCAGCAGAAAACCTTAGACTTTGTCACTTTTACTCTTGACAAGAACCTGTTGAGATAAAGGCTAAGGGGCAAATATAGAAAATACTATATAAAGCTGGATGTGATAGCACACGCCTTTAATCCCAGCACTTGGGAGGCAGAGGCAGGCGGATTTCTGAGTTAGAGGCCAGCCTGGCCTACAGAGTGAATTCCAGGACAGTCGGGGCTACACAGAGAAACCCTGTCTCAAAAAAAACCAAAAAAAAAAAAAAAAAAAAATAACCCAAAGAGAGAGAGAGAGAGAGAGAGAATCAGCCACTTAAGTAATGATGTAAGTGCTCCAGGAAACAGGCTCTCAGGGATAGCTTGACCTGAGCTGATTAAATTATAGAGCACAGGGATCAGCCACGTAGAAGATAGCCTGGGAGAGATGGAGTGCCCCTCCTCCCGTATCCTTTGTTGACATCTGAAAATGAAGAGAAGGAAAGTGGGGCTGGAGATAGAGCTCAGCAGTTAAGAACTTAAGGAAGTTAATTGCTCCTGTAGAGGACCTGGGTTTGATTCCCAGCACCTACACCAAGCAGTTGGTTAACTGAATTCCAAGGATCTAACACCCTCTTGCACCTGCACATATGTGGCACATATAAACTCAGGTAAGCACACATATATACACATAAGTAATAAGTTTTTAAAAGAAAAAGAAAGCAGGAACTAGATGGCTTGCCACTCCCATTTTTTTAAAAAAAGATAATTTTATGTTAGAAACAACTTGATCACTCACCACTTTTTGTTGGATAAATCTTTTTCTGAACTGTTTTCAGATTTTTTTTTGTTTGTTTTTGTTTGTTTGTTTTTCAAGACAGGGTTTCTCTGTGTAGCCCTGGCTGTCCTGGAACTCACTCTGTAGACCAGGCTGGCCTCGAACTCAGAAATCCACCTGCCTGTGCCTCCCAAGTGCTGGGATTAAAGGCGTGTGCCACCACTGCCCGGCTCAAATTGTTTCTTTTTTTAAAAAATTGTATTTACTACTTGCTTAGTTACTTTTCTATTGCTATGATGAGACGCTGTGACCAGGGGAGCTTAGAGAAAAGGGAGGCTTACAGTTTCAGAGAGTTAGAGGCTGTGACTGTCATGATGGGGAGCCTGGCAGCAGGTATGCAGACATGGTACTGGAGTTTACATCTGATCCACAAACACTAGGCCAAAAGAGCTAACTGGGAAATGTTGAGGGCTTTTGAAAGTTCAAAAGCCAATTCCCAGTGACATACCTCCTCCAACAAGGCCACACCTCCTAAACCTCCTCAAACAGTTCCACAAACTGGGGAGTAACCAAACATTCAAATACATGAGCTTCTGCAAACCATGCTCATTCACAATACCACATTACTATTTAAAAAAAAAAAAAGGCACCATTATATTCTCCTACCAACAATACTCAATTTTGCATGTTGACTTTATTTTTGAAAATCTTATTTCATTGAAAAGAAAATGATAAATTTTAATTTGTATTCCTGCATCCCCCACTCTCTGGAGAAATACTATGGCATAGTTAAATGTTTTATTATATACATAGCATAGTTAAAGCATAGTTAGTGCTAAACTAGGTAGGTGGTGGTGTCACATGCCTTTTAACTCCAGTGCTTAGGAGGTAGAGACAGACAGATCTGAGTCCAAAGCCAGCTTAGCTTACCTAGTTTACATAGCAAATTCTAGGCATTCCAGGGCACATAGTGAGAGACTGTCGCAGAAAGAGAAGGGGAAACTATACTGAAGTGAGGAGCTACACTGACTGCCTTAAATTCTAGTCCCGCATTCCTGGGGCAGTTTCTCTAAACCTCTGCCTCAGTTTCTCAGGGAGAAAATAGAACCAACAGCACCTGCCTTATAGGTCCATCAAAACATGAAATGAATTGATATCTAAACATTTGGAAAAGCACCCGATACCCAGTGAGCCCTGTGTCTTGGCAGTGTTTTTATTAACGAAGTTGCAAATTTCATCAATTTTCTTCTCTGAACTATTTGTTAATGTTTACCCATTTTACTATGCCCTTGCCTAACGTCTGTTGTCACTGTTTTGTCATAGTAGACGGTTTAAAACCTTTTCTGTGGTTTTGGTTTTGGAGGCTTTTATTTTTGTAACACTAGAGATTGAAGCTAGGTGTGGATCACTTGCTAGGCAAACACTCTTGCCAGCTGCATCCCCAGATTTCCCTTTACCTGTTTATTCCTCAGGCAAATCCCTGCACGAATATAATACACTCCAGTCACACTCATCCCTTCTTCTCTTCTCCCTGCTGTCCCCAATTTTTTACTTTGAGACAGAGTCACACTGACTAGCCCAGACTGGTCTTGAACTCACTCTGTAGCCCCAGCAAGCCTTGAACTAGTGATCTTTTTTTTTCAACCAACCATGAAGGTAGAATTTCAGGCCTGTGCCACCATGTCCAGCTTATCTCCTTTTTTTTTTTTTTTTTTTAACTTTTTTTTTTTTTAATATATATCTATAGCTTCCATTTGACTTTTACATTTTTGTCTTATTTAAGAAAATCTTGGGGCTGAAGAGATGGCCCAGCAGTTAAAGGCACTGACTGCTCTTCCAAAGGACCCAGGTTCAAATCCCAGCACCCACATGGCAGCTCACAACTGTCTGTAACTCCAAGATCTAACACTCTCACATAGACATACATGCAGACAAAACACCAGTGCACATAAAATAAAGGGAAATATATTTTTTAAAAAATACTTTAAGAAAGATCTCCCTAATATACTCTGGTTCAGCTTGTATAAATACTTTACCTATTTTGAGTCTTAATCCAATTTGGGGGGCTTTACAGAAGCAGAGGGTAGTGTGGCTGTTGTTATTGTTATTTTGTGTAAGGAGCTGGTGATCTCTCTTATCCCGAGATTAATCAAGGAGCCTGTTTCTTGTTTTCAGTACTTACCCCTTTAATCTTCTGGAATGTAGTCATACTTACAGTGTGTGGCAGGAATGAGTTGTTTGGAAAGTCGGCTCTCCCAGGAACATACAAGCTGCTTAGACCGCCCTGCTCCACTGCTCTGGAATACTGTCTTTGCCATGTAACAGTTTCCACAAGACATGAGTTTACTTTTAGGATATTGTTTTCACTGATTTATTTCTTGCCCATGCCTGTACATGCTTAAGGGTAGTCACCTAGTTTCACGGTATGGTTTAATATGGTTTCAGTGCGATTGCCATGACATGAGTGTGCAGTCATAAAGTCCCAAATAAATATGTGTGTCCCTTCCACTCACAGGAGGCTTTGCCCCATGTCCGTTATAGATACCCAGTAAGCATGTATAATATTGCAAAACTTAGACTTAACTAAGAGAATTCATGCAAAGCTTTGTATTCATTATGTTACTTCTAAACAGGAGTTTGTTCTCTTAGCATCTCCACCCCTTCCCCCTTACCTGTTTTCAGCTAATACACATTAAGAGTCTTCTATTTTGTTGTTTGTTAAAAGAATAACATTTCCTAATTGTAAATGAAAATTATAAATATTTGGGGGTAGGACAAATGTGATTTCCTCTGCATAGATTTTGGATTTGATCATTCTAAGTAGCTGATAGATTGTAAACCCTCATCCCCCCTTTATTTCATTTAACAAAGATCTGTTGAGTGGCTATTATGCACAGGGTATTTGCACTGCAAGTCTGCAAAATGAATGAACAATCCCCCCCACCCCTTTAATTCTTCTTAGAATGAATGTCTTCAACATGTTACTAGCTAGGTCTGATGGTTCAGGCCTATAATCCCAGCTACTCAGAGACTAAGACAGAGCATTGAAAATTCAAGGCCTTCCAGGGCAACATGGTCTCAAAGTAAACATTTAAAATAAAGAGAGACTAGTAAGTAGCATTCACCTAGGTACAGTCTTAATTACTAAAATACTTTCTGATGGTGTTTTATTTTGCTGTTAAATTTTATTACAGTATTTTAGTGTATTTAGTGTAATTTGCTAATTTAGCTGATATCTACTATGTTTCTTGCTTTTGTAAAACTTAGAGAATTTTTTTGAAATGTTTTTACTTAATTTATCATGTTCATAATTCCCAAAGATAGGTACTGTTGATTGCTTCAATGATATACATTTATCATAGTACTTTTTATCTGAGACCGAGTCTCTTTGTTTTCCAGGCTGGTGTCAAATTCCTAAACATAAGACACCCCATCCCCTTAAGCATCCCAAATGGCTGAGACTACAGCCTAGTTCACCATAGAACTCTCAGCGCTATGTTTCTCATATAGCTCTGACTAGATTATTTTACCTACTTGAGTAATTTTTTCATTAGTATAAATGTGTACCTTAATAAGTTAATATGGGGGCAGTGAGATGGCTCAGTGCTGCCGAGCCAGAGCTCAAGCCCCAGGACCCACTTGGTAGAAAGAAATGAGCCTGCATAAGTTTTTCACTGACCTCCATGTGTGTGCACATGCACACACGAATATACATACAAACAAGTAATTAATGTAAAAAAACAAAACAAAACAGACTGTCAGAGGTGATGTTTTCTGATCTCATTATCTTTAATTCACTTGAAATTTGCTTTGGTAGAATCTATGTATTTATGGTTTGGCTTTTGTTTTTGTATTGAGACAGGATCTCTCTACATAGCCCTGGCTGTCCTGGAACTCACTTTGTAGACCAGGCTGGCCTTGAACTCCTGCATCTGCCTCATGAGTGCTGGAATTAAAGGACCATGCCCAATTGGTTTTTGCTGTTTTTGGTTTTGTTACTTAATTATTTCCATTTATTTATATTCTAGAAGTTAATATAATGTTCAGATAGAATATCAATTAAATAAACATTTGTCTTAAATTAGAAAAAGAATATATTGAATACTTCCCAGAAGGAAAGACAAATAAATGAAGACATATTCAACCTTATTAAAACTGTCTTCGCTTGAACGATGACTTTGAACCACTTTGGAGGTAGAGGAGACTAATTTGCTCTCTTATGTGTGTATGTGGGGCCTCTATAGAAAGTACTTGATATCTATCAAAATTTTGTGTGTAACTACTGTGCCAAATAGAACAGACTGTAAGACTGCAGGTTCAGACTTGCTGCCTGCAGCCTTATACCATCAACACAACACTCACACTCATTGTGCCCCAGTTTCCTTAACTCTATCCCCAGAGGATTGTTACAAGAATTAAATGAAATTTCAGCCAGGCGATGGTGGCCCAGACCTATAATCCCAACACTCGGAAGACAGAGACAGGCGGATCTCTGTAAATTCAAGGCCAGCCTGGTCTACAGAGTGAGTTCCAGGATAGCCAAGACTACACAGAGAAACCCTGTCTCAGGAAAAAGAAAAAAGGAAGAAAATAAAAAAAGACACAACTGCTGATAGGGATTACTTTAGGGTCTTGGTCCAAGAATTAGATGAAATTTTAATTTAATACAGTACTCAGCATAAAGTAAGTAATAAATAATAACTGCAGTCATTCAGTCTATTCATAATTATGATAGTAATAGTAGTGAACTGGGGGTGTAGCTCGGCTAATTGAGTGCTTGACTGGTGTGTGCATGAAGCCTTGGAGTTAATTTTCCAGTACATATAAGCCAGATGAAGGTCCCAGCACTTAGGAGGCAAAGACAGGAGGATCAGAAGTTCCGGGTCATCTCAGCTATATATTAAATTCAAGGTCACCATGGGTTGCAAGAGACCCTATCTCAAAAAACAATAACAAAACTAGTGCTAAATCCCCTAGATCATGCGGTAGTAGTGTCTTAGGTGCACATGTCTGTGAATACAGGTAGCGGCCAGAGGTCAGTCTAAGGAGTTGGTTCTCAAGCACCATATCAAATGGTCCACCTTGTTTGAGACAGGATACAGCACTCACCAGTTGGCCAAGAGACACCTGTTTTCTTCTTCCCAGCACTTGTATTGCAAGCCCGTGCCACCATGCCTATCTTTTGTGTGGGTTCCAGGATCAGACTTGGTTCTTACATGCTTACCTGGCAAGCACTTTACCAACTGAGCTATTTCCACAGCCATAAGAATTCCTTCTTGTTTTTAAGATTACTTATATTTATGTATATGTGTGAGTGCCTACATGTATGTATGCACACTGTGTGTATCTGGTACCCTCAGAGTCCAGAAGAGGGTGTCCAGTCCCCTGAAGCTGGAGTTAGAGGCAGTTGTGAGCCACTTGATATTGGTGCTAGGAAGCAAGCCTGGGTCCTCTTGGAAGAGCAGCAGTGTTCTTAACCCCTGAGCCATCTCTTCAGCCCCCATTCACATTTCACTTGAGAATTACTCTTTTCTATTGTACTTATGACCTCTATATTGTTTTTCCTTTTTCCTCATCTCTTAAATTCAAAGGGCAGCCTGGGATAAGAAAGAAGTTTTTAACGATTAGTCACCTGGAAGGGGAAAAAGATACTTCTCAGAAATTATTTAAATTGCAAATAGATATATATTTTTTAATATTTTATTTCATTGTATGTACTGTACATGCCTGAGTGTATACAAAAGTACTCCTACATGTAGCCTCTGGAGGTCAGAAGAGGGTGTCAGATCCCCTGGAACTGGAGCCACAGGAAGCTGTTAGCTACCATATGGATGCTGGGAGTTGAAGCCTGGTCCTCTAGAAGAGTAGTAAGCACTCTTAGCTACTGAGCCATCTCTCCAGCCCCAGATGAGTATATTCTTGATTTCACTTTTTTCTTTTCCATTTCAAATACAGTCCGTAGTAAAGAAATGGCTACTCATGGGAATACAGTTAGCGACTTTGATCATGATCATATCGAAGAGGTTGTTACTCAGAGCTAATAAGCACAGCACTATGGGCCATTAGGTTTTTACAGCAAAGTTACTCAAAATGTATCCCACATTTGGGCCATTAGGTTTTTTTTTTTTTTTTCAAGACAGGGTTTCTCTCTGTAGCCGTGGCTGTCCTGGAACTCACTCTGTAGACCAGGCTGGCCTCGAACTCAGAAATCCGCCTGTCTCTGCCTCCCAAGTGCTGGGATTAAAGGCGTGCGCCACCACTGCCTGGCTTGGGCCATTAGGTTTTTACAGAAAAGTTACTCACAGAATGTATCCCACAAGGAAGTAGTCTTCAAATGAGCAACCCAGACTACCTTATAAATGAGAAATAATACTAAGGTACATTAGCTAGGCAAAGTGGCACAACCCAGCATTTCAGAGGCAGAGGCAGGTAGATTTCTGTGAGTTCAAGGCTAGCCTGGTTTACATAGAAAATTTCAGGACAGCCAGGGCTACATGGAAAAATCCTGTCTGAAAAAATAAGGTGAACTGATTAGAAATAGACTTGAAACCAACCTCTGACCTCAAGATTTGTATAAGGGAGATGGGAAGAATAACAGAATACAGGGTGGTATGTGCATAGCATTACCCTAAGTGCAGTAGAAACGCAGAAAAACGGTTATTGCTGGGGGCATTGTGAAGGCTTCAGAGTTGTCATCTAAATAGCGCCTTGAAAGATGAGTAGGTGTTAAGGAGTCTAATCTTTAGATTCTGAGGAGTAACAGCAAAATGATGGCAGGAACAGTGCAGAGGAGCAGTTCAGGCATGAGCTGGAGCTGAGCAAAGGAGCATAGAGATCAAAAGTCCTTAGAGGGTGGAGTGGAAATTGCATTCAGTGACTATGTGACACTATACCAAGAGTCTGTGACAGCTTATACATTAGCACTGATCTTAAGAGTAATATCTAAGGAAACAAGATGAACCTATAATCTGCCAATATTGGAAGATTGACAATAGAGGAAATAAAGTCAGCAAAAATATATTATTCAAGAACTCTGGTGACAGAAAACCAAGTTTAGGAAGTAGCTTGAATAAAGTCATCCTGACTGGTGAGTGGGTGTGAAGCTCAGTAGTCAAGCACTAGCCTAGCTTGCATGAGGCCAGAGATTCCTTCCCCAGCACTGAAGAAATCAAGAGGGGTTCAATTAAATAGTGAAAAGCACTTTCTCGGTTGTCCAATTGTATGTGCGTTATTTATTTATTATCTGTAAGCACAGATTATGCTTGCTTCATTCAACTTGCAGGGATATTATGAAATTATGCCATCCCACTTTAAAAACTGTAGCTCTTCAAATGTATTGTGCTTGCTATTATTATTACAGTCCTTTATTTAACTTTGCTCTAAAGTTTAGAACTGCTTTTTAAATGTATACGTTTCATGTTTCAGGATGCCAAAAAGGCCAGAGACTCGATGATTTTCTTTTATACTGTCTTAGACCTCTGAAAGCTTCTGTTCGTCAGGCTGGGAATAATTGTCTTTTGCAGTGAAAATGGAACTGCAGAACCATCTTTCCCTTTCTGTTTCCTATTTATTTGAGGGGCGAGACCAGGCTCCTAAGTGGGAATTACAAGTGTGAGCTGGACCTTTTGGTTTTTTATTTTATTTGTTTGGTATTTGAGGGACAGGGTTTTTTGTGTAGTTCTGCTGTCCTGAAACTCGCTCTGTACACCAGGCTGGCCTTGAACTCACAGAAAGCCACCTGCCTCTGCCTCCTAAACGCTGAGATTAAAGGCGTGTCTCACTACTGATCAGCCCTTTTACCTTTTTTTAAGAGTTACAATTTAAGGAAATTGATGCCTCTTAGAATTATAGCTCTCTTTTTTAACTAGGTAAAAGTTCAAGAATCACTGAATATAGATTTTGGTGGCATTCAAGAACATATTTCTTTGCCTTCAAATAAGGTGAAAGAAGTAGTCTTTGGGGAGCATGCCCCTGAAAGGAGGCATTATGCTGTCTCTTCCATCAGGGATGCTGGGATATAAACAAGGCAAAGCTAGTCTGTAAGAACCTTTCAGATGTGTCTCTTCTGGCTTGTCTGATGCCAGTTTCAGGTACTTAACTATAGGTCAGTACAATAGTGGACTCTAGAAAAAGAAATGTTTGTTTCATTGTCTGACTTGGCTAGTGAAAAGATTTGAGTTATGTTTCAAGTGGTGATCTCTTCCTCATTACCAAATTACTTGCCTGCACTGTTCCCAGGCCAGTGTGGATTTAGATTGTCTCTTTCCAAGCACAGCAGCATTGCCAGAGTCAGAGTAGTATTTCACAGTGATACCATCATTGGTTACAACATATTAAGTTTCAAGGGTGCTGAAGCCTGGGTTCTCAGGGACCCATTTATATTTTCTCACCATGTCTCCTATAAGTGGGAACATTGCTGGGAAATTATTGAATAGAGAAGTTGGTTTCATTATATGTCAATTAAAATTGGCTTTCAAGAGTATACTAAAAGGTGGCCAGCAAGACGGTGCAGTAATTTAAGGCACTTGTTACCAAGCCTAACCATCTGAGCTTGGTTCCCCAGGAGCCTCAGGAGGAAGGAAATAACTGAGTCTCACAAGTTGTCCTCTAACTCTCCCTATGTGTACATGTGTATTTGTGTACGCACATACATATGCACACACAATAAATGGAGGAACTCTGAACATTTTTCAGAAGTGGGGCTTGGACCTGGAGAGATGGGTTAGTGGCTAAGATCACTGGCTGCTTTGCTAGAGGACCTGGGTTCAATTCACAGCTCCCACACGTGGCTTTACAGCTGTCTGTACCTCCAGTTCCAGATCATCTGACCTCTTTGCTGTCTTCAGGCACCATACCAGGAATATACACAGTTCACAGACATACATGCAATCAAAATACCGATACACATAGAATAAAATAATAATTTAAAAAAATAAATCTGAAAAGAATGCACTAAAGGGTCTGTCCTATGTGGCAAACCCAGGGCAGAAGCAGCATGAGTTACTGACAGAGTAGGTATACAAGCAAAGAGGTTCAGGTAGAGAAGAAAACATCACAACCAAAAAGTGGAAAAGCAGAGCAAAGGAAAGCATTGCTGTAATGAAAATGCTCAGGATGCCACCAAATAGAAACCTCCTTTGTTCACTGCCAGGCATTGTAGCTGCTTCCACACCAAAGGAATGAGCAGAAAGCTTTTCTTTATGCCAGTGACCTTGGTATGGAAGCTTTGCCTCACACTGCTTTGGTCTGCAATGGTAGACATTAGCATATATCATTATATGCTTAGTCAGCCATTTTGCCTGAAAAAAAAAAAATCTACTTACCTTGAAATTACTCAGAGCCACATGCCCATATATAATTTATAAGTACTCTGCCAAGTCATGAATTCAGGCCTAATGCAGAAAATGCTTTTAAGTTCTGATGTGTTTTACCTACAATTCAGCTGACTGATTTAGCTGTTCTCCTTAGAGACAGTGTGTGGTCAAGGTTCTTGGGGGTTTTTTTGTTGTTGTTGTTTTTAATTGTGTGTGTGCATGTATTTGTATTTGTGTGTGTGTGTGTGTGTGTGTGTGTGTGTGTGTGTGTGTGTAGGCACTCACAAAGGCCAGATGCTCCTTGAAGCTAGATTTACAGGCAGTTGTGTGTCTGATGTGTGTGCTGGGAACTGAACTCTGGTTTTCTGCAAAGCAGTATTCACTCTTAACTGCTAAGCCATCTATCCCACTTCCCTTAGTTAGTTATTTTGCAGAGCACCAGTCTGATTTTCCCCTTCTACACCTCGCTGATCCCTGAGTGAGCAGCTCCCCTGATCTGCTTCTTAGACACTCTTGAATAACCCTTGCTTTCTGGTTGTTAACCTGAAGGAGAGTTCCATCAACCTTCTGACTTGCTCTGTGATGCTCACTTGTGCTTCAGCACTTATTTGAGTCTCTTGTGTCGAGTGCCGAGATAATCAATAAACCTGGGTGGAATTTGATTTACAAACTCAGATGTACATAGCACACTGTGTACACACGTTCTACAGTGCGGTATAACAGTTGGCCAGGTTCAGGGGCTGGAACAGACAGCACTCTGACTCAGAATGGAGTGTATGGCCGAGCCTGAGCTCAGCAGCTTTCTCCAGTAAGCCTTCATTTTTTTACCTTGATTTTTCAAGCCCTGGTTTAAAGCAGCTTGTTAACCTGCTAACCTGTTGCCTGTGATTCTCTGTTCCCTGCCAAACTGTTGTCTTTTTTGCTGGCAATACCTCCTATTGTATTGTCTCTTCTGTTGTTTCTTTAACTAATTATTTGTTTTTTTAAAAAATTCTGGCATGGTGGCACATGCCTTCAATCCCAACACTTGGGAAGCAGAGATAGACAATTACTGTGAGGTTGAATACAGCCTGGTCTACATAATAAGTTACAGGACAACCAGGACTATATAGAGAAACTTGTCTCAAAAACATAAAATTCTCTTTTAGGGCTAGCATGAAGGGTCAACAGGTAAAGGTATCCGCTGCCAAGTCTGACAACCTGAGTTCAGTCCCTGAGACCTGCGTAGTGAAAGGAGAGAACTGACTTTTGAAGATTGTAATCCAACCTCCCCACACATGTGCACGTGCGCGCACACACACATACACACATAAAATAAATATTTTTAATTAATATGCCCTAGACCTACTTACAAAACCTGAACTATATGTGTTCCTTAGATATGAGACAGATCTTGTCAAGAGCAGAAAAGTTTTGTTTTTCCCTATTGCCTAGAACAGTGATGCTTTAAGCTAGAGAAGAATATGATTTTTTTTAACTTCTTATCCTTCACCACAAGCATGGTTACAGTTGGTAGCCAGGCAGGACAAGGTGGATATGTGGACTTGGAAATGACTGGGAGGGTGAAGGCTGCAGACTGCTGTCCCCCGGGAACCTCCTCAACTTTACCATCCCTTTGACTCTCTTAGCAAGGCAGATACATACAGTCTGTCCCTGTATACATTCTCAAGAAACAGTTTTGGTCTTTAGTACTTTTAGTGCAAATAAAAGGAGCCCACTTGCTTATCTGAACTAGCTCTCTAGAGCAGACCTGTGATTGGCCGGGCTTGGTTTCAAGTACTGAGCCCCTCTTGGAGCCAGTGTAAGATGACCCATTCTGCCGGATGCTCTCCTCCCGAGATCTTTCTGATCTCCTCTATCTTCTTGTAACATTATCCAAATAAGGTAAGAGGTCTTTTTACCAAAAACTTTGTTACAAGCAAACTTCCATATCAACTAAGGTAATTTCAGGTTGCTTTACAACATTAAATCTTCAGTTTAAAAAATGAAATCCTAGCCGGGCAGTGGTGGCGCACACCTTTAACCCAGCACTTGGGAGGCAGAGGCAGGTGGATTTCTGAGTTCGAGGCCAACCTGGTCTACAGAGTAAGTTCCAGGACAACCAGAGCTACACAGAGAAACCCTGCCTCAAAAAAAAAAAAAAGAAAAAAATCCTAAGTTCTTGAATACTCCTGAAATAATATAAGCTCATGTCTCATTCAGGGTATAGAAAAGCAAGAAAACTACTTTTTAATCATCAAACACAATAATACTCTAAGGAGATCATTATTTTGAAATATTTAAGCTCAAATATTTAAATATAGCTTATAAGGAAGTTTTATTATCGTAGTAGAATTTTTATTCCCTGTATGAATCTGTATAGTTCCTGTAATTTCATATTCTCTACTAAACATATCACAAGAGAATGATTTTAGGAAAGAACAAAGGACCATTCCCATTTAGGAGTCTGCTTGCATTTCTCTCCTTCAGTTTTCCTAGCTCTGGTGCCTTGTCTTCACCAAGGGACTCAGGACCCTGCAGCTGCACTCTCTTCCCTGGGGTACTCAGTGAGGCAGACTTGTTAATCTAAATGCCACCTGTGCTGTTTCTCAGCTGCAGCAGATTCTGTACTATAGTTTCTCTCTCTGGGACAAATGGCATGCAGGAAGCTGGTAGTGTCATAGACGCTAAGAGCATAGCCATTGGAATCAGGCAGTGGAACGCCAACTTTAGAACTAAGCTCCTGGTTAGTGAAGTGCTTATCTAGCGTAAATGAAACCCTGGGTTCAGTCTACAGCACCATCTAAAATAAGGGTCTAGTGGTTTATGCCTATAATCCAAGCACTTGGGAGGTAGAGGCAGGAGGGTCAGAAATTCAAGGCCAGCCTAAGCTACAGAAAACCTTGCCACCAAAAAATAAGACTTTAACCACTTACTGGTTTTGAAACCTTTGAACTTTCATCTTGGAACCAAAAGTTGCTCATCAAAATAGGGATGTAGCCGGGCAGTGGTGGCGCACGCCTTTAATCCCAGCACTCGGGAGGCAGAGGCAGGAGGATTTCTGAGTTAGAGGCCAGCCTGGTCTACAGAGTGAGTTCAGGACAGCCAGGGCTACACAGAGAAACCCTGTCTCGAAAAACCAAAAAATAGGGATGGTAATAATGCCTGTTTTGTAGGGTTAGGAGGAGGAGTCTCACACACATGACAAAAGCTTATAGCATTAGCCTGCGCTCAGCACCTGTTAGCCGTCATCTGTACAGTAAATAGGAACTTGAAAGATGTCCGTTTTTGCCAAGGATTCTTAACATCCTTGTATAGGATGGATCACCTGACAACAGAATTCCTTCGCGTTTTCGGTTTCTTCTGATCATTTAAACAGAAATTTACTTAGGTGTGACCCATTCAGTCGGGACTTTTTGATAACATATGCTAACCATGTTATGTAATTTCTCTGGATATTTTTTTAGAAAAGTTTTCCTAATTGTTTTAGAAATTAGAGAAATAAATACCTTCTGGTTAACTTGTGGCCATTTTTATGCTATTTGTTCTGTGAGTATATGTTAAGCATTTCTAATTTCCATGGAAAA
The DNA here is from genome assembly GCA_028551405.1 of Uromys caudimaculatus. Taxonomy (NCBI): domain Eukaryota; kingdom Metazoa; phylum Chordata; class Mammalia; order Rodentia; family Muridae; genus Uromys; species Uromys caudimaculatus. The sequence goes on along the minus strand of CM052709.1, from coordinate 75,625,310 downwards.
GCCCAGGGAGTGGGCAATTTTTCTCTCTTTTAGTTTGTTACAGTCTAGTGCAGTACATGTAGAAGTTTAGAAAGTCACAGAAGGGTTGCCTGGAAGTTGCCAAGGGACCTCACATCTAAGCTTCTGGGTGTTCTCTCAGCATGCAAGAGAAGAGGCATCTGGGCAAGTGGCTCAGTTTGTTGTTAGTTCCCAAAGCACTGCCAGGAGAGACTTAATACCCCTGGGTCTCTCGTGTCCTCAGGAGACAATGGTGGCTGGTAGTCTAGCCTATCTTCAGTTTAGTAACTGGTCTTGTTCCTGGACACATTTCTGACAGGGAAGAGATTCCTGCAGGCCTCCTGCTAGTATTTCTGTATGCCTTGCCAGCTCTAGAGCCAAGGGCTTGCTTTTTTCTGTGTTCTTAGACATTTGATCACTTTCCTCTCACTGTCCATCTCTCTTCTTCCCCCGGCCAGCTTGCCCTCCTTTTTACACACAACTGCAAAAACCACAGTGGCTGCTCACCACTCTCCCTCAGAAAAATATGCCATTCCAAACGTTTCTGATCCCTGAAGCCTCCCTTCCTAGACGCGTGTTTTATTCACAGTCCCACTTGGTCATCTGTCATGGCCTCTCTATGCAGTGCTGTGGGATACAGACTTCAGTGACCGGAATGCTTTTCTTTCTGTTCTTTAAGATAATTTTCCTTCCAGAATCAGGATTTGGCCCCTGGGTATTAGCTTTGGCCTCACTTGGGAACTGGTTAGAAATACAGAGTGACAGTTGTAGCTCAGACCCACAAAATTTGTGGTTTGTCTGAGCATGAGAGTTTAAGGAAGCCAGGCCTAACTGAGCATGCTAGCACACTTACAACTACTTAGAAGGTTGAGACAAGTTTAGGCAATTTTGGAAAACTTAGGGCAACCCCTGTCTTAAACTAGACTAGAAAATGGATAAGAGTGCTAGCTCAATGGTAGAATGCCATCTAGCATATGGAGACTCTGAGGTCAATCCCCAGTACTCAGGGGATTTTAGCCCTACTGGAAACTACCTATGCTCAGGGAAGGAAAAACTATCAACTAGTAGTTCCTAGCCTGGCTTTCAGTAGAATCATATGGGGAATCTTTAATATATATATTTATATATTAGATATATAAATATATTTCTATATTTTATATGTGTATAATTTGATTTTGGCTTTTTGTTTTCCAAGACAAGGTTTCTCTATGTAGCACTGGCTGTCTTAGAATTCACTCTGTAGACCAGGCTATGCCCCCATCTCCCAGCTAATATTTATGTTTATTGTATGTACATGAGCCAGAATATAAATATATGTATATATATATACATGTACATATACACACACGCACACACACCACATAAGTGCAAGAGCCTGTTGAGGTCAGAAGAGGCATTAAGCAAGGTCCTCTTGGAGAGCAGTAAGTACTCTTAACCACTGAGCATCTCTCCAGCCCTACACAGTGAATCTTGGAAACAGTGATGCCTGAGTCCCACCTCCAGAGATTGTAACTTGATTGGCTTGAGTGGGAGTTTGAAAGCTCTGATTATAACAGGCAGCCAGGGTTGAACCATTGATATTCATCAAATGTTTTAAACTAGTGTCATGTGGCCCAGGCAGGCCTCAGATTTGCTACATAACCAAGGTTGTCCTTATACTCCTGGTTCTCTGAGTCAACTGCAGGGGTTATAGGTGTGCTCTGCCACGTGCAGCAAAGGTTTGCTTTGGAGGATTTTGTTTTGTTGCTGTTTGCAGTACTAGGGATTGACTGTAGGGCTTCACACACCTTAGGCAAGTGCTGCAGCCCAGGTATTGGGCCTTTAGATACCACCCATGTGCCACTGAAGGAAATTATGTTTGTGATTTTCCCTTTTAAGTCCTTAGTTTAGTTGGAATCGTGTTCAAGACCACAAATATTTCACAGTTTTGATTCTTACATAGAAAGCCAGAAAATTCCAAGCAGAACATCTTGAAAACCTTGACAGTTTGTGGTTGGCTGAGCTGCATGGTGATCCAAGGTCATCAAAGCCTCTGGGGAGCAGCTCAGTGATAAAGTGCTTGCCTAGCATGCAGAGGGCTCTGGCACTGAAAAAAATCATAGTTACCGTCCTTGGCAGACCTTTGGAAGTAAGTGCCAACCTCAAAAGCAGTGAGGTGGTGCACACCTTGAATCCCAGCACTTAGGAGGCAGAGGAAGGCTGGTCTCTGAGTTTGGGGCTAGCTTGATTTAAAAGTTGAGTTCAAGGACATAGGACTACACAGAGAAACCCTGTCTTGAAAAACCAAGAGGAGGAGGAGGAGGAGGAGAAGGAGGAGGAGGAGGAGGAAACAGTGATCTGCTGCTCTGAGGTGGGCATGTAGCTCACCAGTAGAGTATGTATAAGCCCTGGTCCCACCCTCCAAAACTGCAAACTTCTCAGAAATATACAGTTACAGAAAAAAATCATTTTATTGTGTGTGCTCAAGGGCACATTATGTGCACTGTGGGGGCGTGCCCCAGCACACCTGTGACAGTCAGTTCCCTCCACCTGTCCACATGGGTTCTTGGGATCAAACGCAGGCCATCAGACTTATGCAGCAATCATCTTACCCACTGTGCAGTCTCACCAGCCCTCCCTCCTGCCTCAGCCTCCCTCCCGAGGGCATGGTTCACCACAACTGGCAACTAGCTTTTTCAGATTGGGGGAAGGTGTGAAAGTGGGTTTGAACATGGCCTCACTGTGTAGCTCAGACTGACTCAGAACTCATTATCCATGGGAGCCTTAAATTCACAATAGCCCTCTTGCCTCAGCCTCTAGAGTGCTGGGCTCAAACATGAGCTACCATGCCTGGCTGCTACTGCTGCTGCTTCTCCTCCTCTTCATCTTCCTCTTCTTCTTCTTCCTTTTCTTCCTCCTCCTCCTTCTCCCCCCCCCCTTTTTTTTTTTTAAAGGAAAGATCTTATATCTCAATGCAGAAGGACTTCTGGAGCTGTCCCAATAGTATAAAGTATGGACAAGATGTGAGCTTCCTTGAGTGGTTTTTGCTCTGAGTTTGTCTTTACCTGAAACTGTAGCCCTATCAGCTTGGCTATCTTGACAGGTATGCAAATGAGGAAGAAAGGAGACACTTGGGTATGGCAGAGGACTGAAAGGAGATACAGGTTAGTGAGCAGATACTCGGCTTGTGTTAGACACTGATAGATATCTTATCTTATAAGGCCTCCTCACCAGCAAGCCAACCATGGCACTTTGTACAAGCCTTTCATAGATCAGGCTTCTCACAGTGTACTTATTCTCTTACCTAGTAGTTTTTCTACCTGGAGGAGACTCAGAACCACAGCAGAGTCTGAACCCAACATTCATAGCCATTTAGTAAATGCTAGATGGATGAAACGCCCAATTAACCTTGTTATAATACAACATGGTTTGGTCAATTTCAAATCTGTATTAATGCTACCTTTTTTAAATACCAGTCATGGCTCTTGCTCTCCTCCCTCCCCCCCTCTTCGTGTGCTCATGGCCGGCCTCTACTACTCCTGTCTCTCTCTGCCCCCCACCCCCTCAACTCCCCTCCCCATGCCCTAAATAAATTCTATTTCTGTACTAAAAAATAAATAAGTAAATAAATACCAATCATGATTTTATACCAGTAAGAGTTTAAACTGTAAAATAGATAAGTACACTGGAGTTCAAGAGGAAAATGGAAGAAAATTATTGTAAACTTGTAAAATTCTATCAAAACTTTGAGATTCAGTTTTTACATACATACATACATATATACATACATTTATTTATTTATTTATTTATTTATTTATTTATTTATTTATTTATTTATTTAGACCATGTTTCTCTGTATATCCCTGACTGCCCTGGAATTCCATCTGTAGATCAGGCTGGCCTCTAACTCAAGAGATCTGCCTGCCTCTGCCTCCCCAGAGCCAGGGTTAAAGGTGTGCAGCTCATGGCCCTGCTTATAGTTTGTGTCTTCTTTTCTTTCTAAACAGATCTTGCCGGGGATGGAGGCACAGGCCTTTCTTTGGTTGACTGTTTTGGAAGGGTTCTTCAGATTTCAACCAAACATTTTAAGAGGTTTAGCTAAGAGACCATGTTTTTCCAAACTTTTTTTCAAAGTTTGGAAATTATAGGTGCCTAAACTGGGTGTGATGGTGTGTGCCTTTTATCTCAAAACTGAGGAGGCAGAGGCAGGCAGATTTCTGTAAAGTCAAGGCCAAGGTGAGTTCTAAGCCAACCCAGCCAGAGTTACATAGTAAGATCCTGCCATAGATAGCTGGATGGATAGACAGACAGACAGACAGGCCTGCATGCTTATAAATATATATCTATATATTTCTAGTTGTTGATTTCTGACTGGAAATCAAGTTATGAACAGATACATTATCAATAACAGTTTAGTTTCATGGTCATTTCAAGAAGAATTTTAGATCTATGTGGTTACATTGTCTGCACCAGCTCAGGTCAAGAACACACAGAGTAAAGCCTGTCTGTCCCATGCCCTTTAACATTGTCTGCCCAATTCTTGAAGTTTGTTCTTTCAAGTGTAACTTGGGGAGAGCGAGCCCCTCCCCCTTGTGCCTCAGAAAACTGAAAGGAAAGAGAGCTTTTTGCTGATAGAGACTTGGGTTTCACTCTTGACCCCCATCTTTCTTGGAACAAAGCTCAGGCTTCCAGGATGCTTTCTTTCTGAAAGTCAGAGGCTAGTGGCACTCCCTGGAGGAAAACCTGAGTTCTGGTGTCTAGGGAGTGATGTTGGAGCCAGAGCTGGTGACGGTGCTTGGCTCTCCCTGGGGAAACCTTTGAAGGGAAGAACAAAAGAACTGGCCCATTAGGATGCTAATTCATAGAAAGGACACTTTCTATCTTAAAAATAAGTCAACCCAAAGTATCACCTTCATCTTTGTTCCACTAGTTACGAGATTTTTAATAGTAAAGTTTTAATATCTGAAAATTTAGTTTTCTTATCCAGAACTTAAAGCTAAATGTAATAAGACCTAGCAGATTTTTGTTTTTGTAATTCAGATTTTGTTTTGTAATGTTGCTAATGCAACATTTGGGACAGCATCTGTTCATGAGGTAAAGCATAAAGTATAGGAAAACAAGAGCTAGACTCTAATGTTACATTTTGGTTTGGTTTGGTTTGGTTTGGTTTGGTTTGGTTTGGTATGGTTTGGTTTGGTTTGGTTTGGTTTGGTTTGGTTTGGTTTGGTTTGGTTTGGTTTGGTTTGGTTTGGTTTGGTTTGGTTTGGTTTTTCGAGACAGGGTTTCTCTGTGTAGCCCTGGCTGTCCTGGTACTCACTCTGTAGACCAGGCTGGCCTCGAACTCAGAAATCCACCTGCCTCTGCCTCCCAAGTGCTGGGATTAAAGGCGTGAGCCACCACTGCCCGGCTAATGTTAAATTTTTAAATATAGGAGAAAATGACTGTACAAGCCAGTAAGAAAGGCTTTGTGTCAGTACAACATGAGTGAGTTTTTCTGTGTCCTGGGTTCTCTTACTAATTTTGTTTTGTGCAGTGCGGTCCTGGGGCTGAAACCCGAGACCCAGCACATACTGAGCAAGTGCTCTGCTGCTGAGCTGTGTGCATCCCCAGGCTGTCATTAGTTTTAATACATGGAATTTTGTTTAATTTTTGCAGAAGTCATGTAAGTATTACATTTTAGAGTTTAGGCAAACAGCATTAAGAAGTTAAGGGACTGGAGAGGAGAATCAGTGGTTAAGAGCACTTGCTGCTCGTGTAGAAGACCTGGGCTTGGTTCTCAGCACCCACATGGTGGCTCACAGCCATCCCTAACTCCAGCTACAGGCGATCTGATGAATTTTCTCATCAGACACACGTGTGGTGCAAAGACTCCTACGGACAAAACAATCATACCCGTAAAATCTTTTTTTAAAAATTTGTTTTAACAAGTCCTGGAGCTGGTGAGATACTCAGTGGGTAAAGGCACTTGCCAAAAAGCCTGGCAACCCAAGTTTAATCCCTATAACCCTCACAAAAGTGGAAGGAGAGAACGCCGTAAAGTTGTCCTCTTGCCTCCCTGTGCTCTCCCCCAGATACATACAATGAACTCACACACACAGTAATAACTTTAATTGTTAAATGAAAAGGTTCTGAACAGGGAACTAGCATTAGGCAAGTGAGAGTTAAGAAAGACTACTCTGGTGGCACTGGGTTGGCATGTAAAGGGAAAGGATGAAGGAACAAAAGCAGTTACATTCTTGCCACCCAGTGGTGATGTAAAAATGTGACAACCATCTCAGTGGATGAAATATCAGGACCCAGTGTACTGTCCAGGAAGGAAGGTCACAGGGAGGTTGTGCTACAGCCGGACAGAAAGTTCTTGAAGAGCAAGTACTGCACCAGTATAATCTTACTGTCCCTTAGCAGACTAGACACCTTGAGAACAGTTTATAAATGACCATAACTACTCCAGCCATAGGCTTCCTGTGCTCTCAAATGCCAGCTTCTCCAGGCCACAGTCATTTCTGATACCTCTCCCCCACAGCTACTGCCCGTCAGAAAGACTTCTAAGTTGAACCCCGCCTCTCCAGCTCACCGTTCAACTGCATCTGCCCACCCTCACTGCAGCAGGTGAAACTGCATTTCCTCCGTGCTCTGCCTAACGATCACACTATTCTTTCCTGTGTTCCTTCATGTGTACATGTTCTTATAGTAAAATACTGGCCCCTTGCCTGTCATAGTATAAATATTTTTCTCATTTTTTATTTGACTTGACTTTATGGTTTCAATTTACAGTTTTTCGTTTTTCGTTCCTGAAGTACTTCGAAAATTAAAGTTATGAACTCAGGTATTACACAAATACATGTTCCTTGGAAAAATTTAGTTGATTTTTTTTTCATGTCTGTGGGTCATTTGCCTGTGTGTGTATGACTACACACCACATGTGTGCCTGGTGCCCATGGAGGCCGGAAGAGGGTGTCAGTCCCTCGGAACTGGAGTTACAGGTGGTTGTGGGTCACCATGTGTGGGTCCTGGGAGCTAAACCTGGGTCATTTAGGAGAATAGCAGTGCTCTGAACCTCTCAGCCCTCTTCTCCAATTAGAAAATTCTTTGTCATTTGGTTAGTTTGATTTTTTTTTGAGACAGAGTCTCACTGTGTCACACTGACTGTCCTGAAACTTGCTATGTAAACCAAGCTGGCCTCAAAACTCACAGAGATCCAACTGTGCCTCCCAAACATTAGGAATAAAGGTGTTTGCCACCATACCTGGCATAATTTTTAAAATTACGTGTGTGTGTGTGTGTGTGTGTGTGTGTGTGTACATGCACACATGCACCAACAGAACATACTTGTAGAGGTCTGAGGGCCAATTTGTGGAGTTGGATCTCTCCTCCCACATTTCTGTGAATTCTAGGGACCAAACTTGGGTCACCAGACTTTCATAGACCCACTGAGCCATCTCTCCAGCCAGCTTTTGTCTTGAGACACATCTTTATGTAACTAACTCAGGCTGGCTTAGAACATGTAATCCTGCCTCGTAGTCTCCTCATCTGATGAGAGTTATAGGTTATGTGCTACAACATCCAGCAACTCTCTACCATTTTATTTTTAAACATTTTTAAATTATGTTGGACTTACAGGAAGTTGCAAAATATAATAGTGTATTCACCTGTATGCTTCAAGTGTGAAGTGTTCCTTATTGGTCATGTCTTAGGTCACCATAGAGCATTGTCAGAGCCAGGTAGTCAACATTGGCACAGTAAAGCTAACTACTGTTTTAGGGCTGGGAAGTAGCCTGGTGGCAGATTCCTTACACAGACAAGAGCCAGACTTGGCACCCATAAGATCCTTTAAATGAATGTGTTAAGTGAGGGGGGAGGGGTTAGCCGCTGAGTAAAGATAAGAGTGGGAGGAACTCATAGACCTTGCCAAGCCAGATCTACATGGTGCCCTCCCCTTTATCTGAGTGCTCCTTCCACATTTGCCAAGTAGCAACCGCTGGGTTCAGGGTGTGTCAGATTACTTGGGTTCCTCTACTGCTTGGCTTGCTCCGTTACCAAGGGAAGAGCAGGGGAGGGAATCCACAGCCTCTGCTGTTGTTACCAATCAAAAGCAACCAGCTCCATAGGCCTCCCCTGTGACTCTGACTTAAGGCAGAGGAAAATAATGGTGACAAATTGACAGAGGCCACCTTTGCCAGCTACCATTAAGTTACCATAGAACTGCAGATTCTCTTGGTCACACAGTTGGTGTTATACTGGAAGTGGTTTTAGATACGGATTGTTTTATCCGGATTGCTGCAAGAGGAGATCCTGAAATTAAGAGTGTGCTTATCATAAAGGGTGCTCTGTAAGCAATGATGCAATTTAGATTCTATTGCTTAAAAAAAGGATAAAATGCAACTTAATGAAGAAATATAGGGGAAGGGGCTTTGAATATGGAGTGAAAAAGCCAAGTAGTGGTGGCGGCACACCTTTAATCCCAGTACTCCAGAGGAAGAGGCAGGCTGATCTGAGTCGGAGGCCAGCCTGGTTTTCAGAGAGTTCCAAGACAACCAGAGCTACACAGAGAAACCTTGTCTTTTTTTTTTTTTTTTTTTTTTTTTTAAGTATGGAAAGAAAAGGTATTTGTAAAGGCTATTTGTCCTGGTTATTTGTCCAGTATCTATGCTGCCTGTTTCTAAACTACTAATGATCAACTCCAGGACCTGTCCGGGGTATCTCAGGGTGACTCTTGCTGTGATAAAGCACCGTGACCAAAGTAACTTGCGGAGGAGAGGGTTTATTTAACCTACACTTCCACATCACAGTTTATCATTGGAGGAAGGCAGAGCAGGAACTCAAGAGGGCAAAAACCTGGAGTCGGGACCTGATGCAGAGGCCATGGAGAGGCACTGCTTACTGGCTTGCTCCTCACAGCATGCCCAGCCTACTTCTTCTAGAACCTGAGACCACCTGCCCAGGGTGGGCCCTCCCACATCAGTCTCTAATTAAGAAAATATCCTACAGGAGCTGTAGAGTTGCCTCGGGGCTTAAAAGATTGAGAGCTCTGGCTGCTCTTGCAGAGGGCCTGGATTAAATTCCAGGCACCCACATGGTAGTTCACAACCCTCTGATCCAGGAGATCTGAGACCCTCTCTTGATCTATGCAGTACCAGGCACACATGAGTACATATACAGGCAAAACATTCATGCACATTAAGGAGGAGGAAAATGCCCCACAGTTTCTCTATAGCCCCATCTTATGGAGGCATTTCTGAACTCAGGTTCCTCCTCCCAGGTGCCTCTAGCTTGGGTCAAGTTAAAATAAAAACTAGCACAGTTGACCCCTTACCAGCTTGACACACAAACATCACTTACTAAGACATAACCCTTCCTGTCTTGTCCCCATGATCTCATATTAATGTTACCATCACCACAATATAAGACATTCCAGCTTTTTAAAAATTCAAACACTTAAAAATCCAGTTTTTTTTTTAATATTCAAAAATCTCTCTAAAAATACAAAGTCTCTTTAAGAGTTCAAAATCTTTCAACTGTGGGCTCATGTTAAATCAAAAATAAGTTAAATAGTTTCTTACTCCAAGAGAGAATTAGGGCACAGTAACAATCTGAACAAAGCAAAACCAATTTCAGCAGTGTAAATAATTGCAGTGTATAGGATTCACTCACTATCTTGTGGGCTCCTCCAAAGGGCCTGGGTCACTTCTCTGGCTCCACTCTCTGCAGCACATAGCTTGTCTTCTAGGCTCTGGCTGGCTCCACACCACTGCTGCAACTGTTCTTGGTAGTCATCCTGTGGTGCTGGCATCCAAAATACTGGGGCCTTCTGCTGCATCTGGGCTGCACTTTCACCAGTAGCCTCTCCTGGGCTCTCTTCATGGCCATGATTGAAGTTTTTTGCATGACCCCTTCAATCCTGAGGTTTCAACTACTTCTAAGGCTGCACCTTCTCCAGTGGCCTCTCAAAGTGCCAAGCTTCAGGGGCTCCTCATAACCCCTTCAGACCTTCCAAACCAGTACCGTTCTTACATGTCACTTAGTTCAACCACCAGCACAAGGTTCAACATCACAGCTTCTGTGTGTTGACCCTGAGGCAACAATTCCCAGATTTCACCTGAATGATGCTGGCCTTAATCATGGCTAATTTCCCAGCACCAGCTGACCAGCATCAGTTGTCCCAGTAAAGCAAAGGTTTTACTTCAGTGGTGCTGGTCTCCTATTGATCACAACCAATTCTTCAGTTCCCATTAGCCAGAACCTAGCAAATGGCTTGTTAAAAGTCTCCAAGAGACTCTCAGACTTCCCTCTGGAACTTCACAAGCCAGCCCTTGTTTTCATTTCTCTCCACATTCTTTCTTCCAAGCTCCTACAGAACAGCCCACTGAGTTAGTTCTTCAATACTCAGTGGCTTTTCCAGCCCAGTTTTCCAAAGTCTTCCACAATCCTCCCAAAAACAACGTGGTCAGGTCTGTTACAACAATAGTTTATAATCCTGGCACTAATTTCTGGTTTACAATTACTGTTGCTGTGATGAAGTACCATAACCAGAAGCAACTTGGAAAGGAAAGATTTAGCTTACACTTCCACATCACACACAGTTCGTCATTGAGAGAAGGCAGAGCAGGGCAGGGACCTGGAAGCAGGAGCTGATACAGAGGCCACAAGAGTGTTGCTGACTAGTTTGCTCTTATGGCTTGTTCAGCCTTTCTTATAGAACCCAGGACCACTGCCCAGGATTGCCCCACCCACAATGGGCTGGGCCCTCCCTCATCAATCACTAATTAAGAAAATGCCCTACAGCTCTATCTCATGGAGGCATCTTCTCAGTGGAGGTTCTTCCTCTCAGATGCCTCCAGCTTGTTGAAGTTGACATAAAACTACCCAGCACAGAGGCAAGTACACTGATAAATGAGTATCATCACCAGTCCTGTTTCCTGAAACATTATCTATAGAAACAGACCAATCTTGAATTTGATAAGTAGCCCAGGCTGGCCCTAAACAAACAATCATGCCTCAGCCTCCCAAATACTGGGATTAGAGGCAAGCACCACCACACCTAGCTCCAAATAATACTTCTTACTAGGACATAATTGGGCCACCTAGCTCCAAATAATACTTCTTACTAGGACATAATTGGGCCACCAAGATGGCTCAGTGGGTAAAGGCACTTGCTATCAAGCCTGACCAGAATTCAATCCCCAGAAACCACATTGTAGAACAAGAGAACCAAATTCCATAAGTCATCATTGGACCTCCACATGAGTACTCACAAATACTCACAAATAAATATAATGTAAGTGTTTTAAATAGGGCGTAAGTTTTAGAAGTTACGACCTAGGAGCTGGAGAGATAGCTCAGCAGTTAAGGCACATAATGATCTTGCATAGAATTTGAGTTCAGTTCCTAGCACACATGTCAGGCAACTAACAACCACCTATAACTTTGGCTCTAGAGGATCCTATGTTCTCTTCTGGCCTCTTCTGCTTGCATGTGGTGCTCACATAGGCACACACACAAAATGGGTTTTGGTTTTTTTGAAACATGGGGCTAGAAAGATGGCTCATCAGTTAATATTTGCTGCTTTGCAGAAGAGCCAAGTTTGACAGCTCTTAACCACCTCTAACTCCAGTTCCAGGGGGATCTAATGATCCCTTCATGGGCACCAGCATGAGCCCACAAACACTTAGGTGCATGTGTGCACGCACACACACACACACACACACACACACACAAATCAATAGGAGGGTTGGGGCAGGTAAGGTGGCTCAGGAGTGAAGGCGCTTGCTGCCAACCCTGATGACCTGAGTTCAGTCCAGTTCCTAGGATTCACCTGTCGGAGGGAAGAACTAAAATTCCTCCCATTAGTTGTCCTCTGGCTTCCTCACATGCAGCATAGCACTCATTCATAAACGCACAGGATAAACAAGTATAATGAGAAAGTGTGTGTGTGTGTGTGTGTGTGTGTGTGTGTGTGTGTGTGTGTGTGTGTGTGTTCAGATACATGCATATTGGAGAACAACTGTGAGTTCCCCAGGCCAACATAATAGGACAAAACTCATAGCCATGACATGCACACCCACACACAAAAATGAAAAAAGAAAGCAGTTAAAGTGTACTTGGAATATTTTGTACATTCAGGCTACTATAATAAAGTACCACAGATAGGCTGTCTTATACACAACAGAAGTGTCTCATGTTCTGGAAGCCAGAGCTCTGAGACAGTACCAGAATAGTTGATTTCTTCTGGATTGCACTCTCCTCAGTTTGGGTCTTCACATGGTGGAAGGACAGGGAGAGTTCTCTGAGGTCCCTTTATAAGGACCGAAACCCACTCATGGGTGCTCCACTCTGATGACCTAATAACTTAATACTATCATATTAGGAGTCAAAGTTTTAACCTTTTTAACCACTGTAAGAAATAAAGATGGAATGGAGAGATGTCTCAGGTTAAGAGCACTGGCTACTCTTCCAGAGGACCCAGGTTCTGTTCCCAGAACCCACATAGAGGTTCACCGCTGTCTGTAACTCCAGTTCCAAAGGATTGGATACCCTCTTCTGGCCTCTTCTCTTGGCACGATTACATAGACACAAGGAAAACACTCATACACAAGAGAGAAATAAAATCTTCATTGCTTTAAATCTGTTAGAGATATTTAAGGAGAAAAACTAACCTGATACTCCTGGTTTGGACTCCAGCTCTCGTATAGTACCCTAAAATATAAAGTCAGCAAATAATACTTAAACACTTACTCATTGCGCAGAGAGTTGCTCTTTTTCCCTGGTTTTTTTTTTTTATATTTATTGGAATGGGGTAGTTTGCATGCCATAACGTGTGTGAAGGTCAGAGGACAACTCGAAGGAGTCAGTTCTTCCTTCCTCCATGTAGGTTCCAGTGAACTCAGGTCATAGAGCTTGGCCGTGGGCAACTTTACAAACTGAGCTGCCTCACTGGTCCAATGTTTTTATTTAGTTTTTGTTTTTACTGTTTTCTTTCCTTAGAAAAAGAGGTAATTTTTATTATTTTATGTGTATGAATATTTGGCCTGTGTGTTTGAACGCCGTGTATGTACCCAGTACCCATGGGGACCAGAAGAGGGCGTCAGATCCCCTGAGCAGCTATGGGAGTGCTGGGCCTCTAACCCAAGTTTTCTACAAAAACAGCCAGTGATCCGCCTGCCTCTGCCTCCCAAGTGTTGGGATTAAAGGCGTACGCCACCACTGCCCATTGAAAAACAAGGTTTTTAGTGAGGTCAGAGCAGCTCTTTGAGAAACGATGAACTAGAGTTTGGAAGAGAAAAATTAGGAGGAATTTGGAAATAAAATAGAAAATAAAGAGTTGTCTTTTTACACAAACAAGGTTGGCCTCAAGCTCACATTCTCCTACTGCCTGCCTCTGCCTTCCAAGTATGGGATCAAAGGCATGGGTCAGCATGCTCAGCAGGAAAAAGAATACCCCGACCAGGGACAAATGCTGGCAGTAGAAAATAGTCACTGTACATGGTTTGGGCTTCGGTCAGGGTGAAGTGCTGTAGATAATGGAGTTGGAGGAAGGCTTGTGCTAGGTTGGCATGCTACCACTAAGCTAATCCCCAGCTCCACTCATTATGTCTTTGTGATCACACTCCCAACCCCTCCCCCGAAAAAAATCTTTTAGTGCAGAATTCAAGGTGAAAAAAATCTACAAATTACAAGGAATTGAAGCTGTTTTGTTTGAAATGCTAAAACTACAGGGTGTGTGTGTCTGTGTCTGTGTGTCTGTGTGTGTGTGACATATCTCTAATCTAGGCACTCAGAAGGTAAAGGCTACATAGTGAGATTCTATATTGTTGTCATCCCCCTCCTCACACCCAAAAAGAGATTTTTCATTTTTATTATTATTTTCAGTACTGTGTATTTGTGTGAGCCGGTGCCTGTTGGCTCCCCTGAAGCTAAAAAAAAATCACAGGCAGTTGTAAGCCACCCAGTTCAGTGCTTGGTACTGAATTCTTGTCCTCTCCGAGAGCGACACATGCTCTTAAATGCGCATGCACCTCTTCAGCTCCAAGAATTCGTTCTTATCTGTATTCTTCTGTAGATAAGAATGAGAGACAGGATGGAAATTAATACATGGGCAACATAAAGGACCTTAGTAGGTTTGCTGGGCACTGCAAGGGACAGAAGCATAAAGCCAAAGCCAGACACTAAAATCACCTTTCAGTTGCTTCTCTTATTAAAAGCTGGAGAGAAAGCAGATGTGTTGGTACATGTTTATTATCCCAACACTCATGAGGCAGAGGCAGGACTGCTGTCACACTCAGGGCTAGCCTGGCCTACCTAGCTCCTTCTGGGCTAGTCAGGACTACAGTTTTCTACTCCCTTGCCCCCCAACAAATACAAAATCAGGAAGACAGAGTAAGGCAATGTGTGGTGTTAAAAAATTTGAAAATAATTGATGTTATCTTCTTGTCAGAGGGAATTTGGTTGATTGGTTGGTTGAGTTTTGTTTGTTTTCATTACTGTTGTTACAGTCGTGTGTATGGGCGTGTGCTGTTGCCTGTTTGATTGCCTGAAGCTGACCTCACAGGCAGATTTGAGGCAGCCTCTCTTAGGTCCCTCTGGCTGCCCTGGGACTTGCTGTGCTGACTCACAGAGCTCCTCCTGTTCTGCTGGGGTCGAAGGGATGGGCTACCATTCCTGGTCAAAACTCTGCAGAGTTTTTAATCCTAAATAATTATAGTATCCCACACTTGCATCATGTTCTATAATGTATAAATGCTTTTTTAAGCATTGCATGTAATCCTGACCCAACCTTCAAGGCCCTGGTTTCTGTTGTTTGTATTTGCAACCTGAGATGAGGCTGGTTAATGACTGTACTCTCAGCTGTTACTGCTGTGCTGCAGGTGTTCTACTTCTCTCTGGGCTTTTCCTGCGGCTGTACAATAGCGCCCTGTGATCTCCATCTGTGCCTTCCTGACCCAAATAAAGGCCTGAGACTTTTTATATAAACATTTCCTCTTTTTAAAAAATTCTGTGAGTATAGGTGTTTTGCCCACAGGTATGTCTGTGTACTGCTTGCATGCCTGATGTCCACAGGGGCCAGAAGAAGGCATTCAGTCCCCTGGAACTGGAGTTACAGAGGATTGTGGTAACCAGGTGGGTGCTGGGAATTGAACCCCAGATCTGGAAGAACTACCAGTGCTCCCTGCTGAGGCTTCTCTCCAGCCACCATTTCAAATAGATTTAAGCGGATTGCTTGCTGTTGAAACCCTAGCTGGGTGTTAGGGTTCATACCTATAACCCAGAACTCTGGGGACGGAGGTGGGGGGGATCACTGTTAAGTTTGAGGCCTAGCAAGGATTAACAACAACAAAAAAAGGTGGCACAGTGTACATGGTAAATTACATGAAACTGTGACTATCTGCCAGTTGAGGGGAGCATACAGCCCTTCTCTGCTCATTCCAAGAACCGTATCTACTGAGACAGCCATAGAACACTTAAATAGCATAAGAAAAATAAAAACGTGGACTCTCATCCACAGGGTTCCTTTCTGTTCTCTTCTGTCCTGGCCTGTCTCCATTCTGAGCTGCAGACAGGCGTTTCTAGATGTATCCTCCCACACCCCCATGCCTTCCATTGCATCTTTCCTGTTCCCTGTGTGTGTATCTCCTTTCTTTTCTCTTTCCCTTCCCCAGCTTCCCCACGTTATCTCTTTGCTCTCTTCCCTTTTCCTGGTTTCTCTCATTCTTTCCTCTCCAGCTGGCCAGTGAGGTTCTGGCATGTTCAGTCGGTCTGTTTATTATATAGAAATTGATGTGACCGTTTCCATTTAAAACTGAGACTCCTAGAGCCAGTGTGTTCATCCCAAAATGCCTGGGGGCTCATTTCACCTCTTTTAGCTTATTTCCTTCATTTACATCTCTCAAAGAAATGGACCTGGTACCCATTCCTCTAACTCAGTGGTTCTCAACCTCCCTAAGGCTGCAACCCTTTAATACAGTTCCTCTGTTGACCCCCAACCATACAATTATTTTCATTGATACTTCATAACGGTCATTTTGCAACTGTTATGAATCACAATGTAAATATCTGGTATGCAGGATAACTGATCTGTGACCCCAGTGAGAGGGTCATTGGACCCCCAAAGGGGTCTCGACCCACAGATTGAGAAGCACTGTGCTAACTGGTTTCTCCCAGCTCCTAAGTTTCCCCTTTGCACGTGGCTACCTTCCTCCACCACTGCCCTCGATATTTCACTTCCGGCTCCAGCTCCTGTATTAGCTCATCTAAATTCTTTTACTTGTTTGCTTGCTTGCTTACTTACTTATTTTATGCATGATTATTGGTTCTGCAAGTGCGTATGTGCACCACATGACCAGGTGCCTGTGGAGGCCAAAAGAGTGCTTTGTGCTTTGGATCACCTGAACTGAAGTTGCAGATGTTTGTGAGCTGCCCTGTGAGTTCTGGAGCCTGGGCCCTTAGCAAGAGCAGAAGTTCTCTTACCTAGCCACTGAGCCACCTGTCCAGCCCCCACATAGGTACCCTAACATACACATACACACACACACAAATTCATAAAACCTTCCCTTTGAGCTAAAAGCCTCCCGTTCTTTCATGTTATTTGCTTCCTTTTTTATACTTTGCAAGCTTTGATTTTGCTCTGAAGCTTATTGTTTTATCCTGAAGCATTTGTTTGTTTGTTTTTATTTATTGTATGTGTGTGTGTTGGGGGAGCATGTGACTACCACAGCTTACATGTGACAGTCAAAGGACAACTCATGAAAGTAGCTTCTGTCTTTCCACCATTTGGGTAGCAGGGGTGGATCGTCAAGTTTCGTGGCAAGCACCTCCACCAACCCTGAAGCTTATTTTTAAAGTTGTTGGTTTTACATGTGAGAACATTTTACTTGGTCTGGTCCCTAGTGAGGGAGTCCTAATACCAAGAAGTGCTCTCCTCCAAGGGGAGACTTCCTCTGTTCATCCTCCTCACAAGCACCAAGGAGTCTTTAAAAGGGAGATGACCCGGCTGACCCAGAGCATGCTGTTTATAAATAGTGTCCAGAACCCCGTCTTTTAAAGCCTGCTGGCCTAATCCTCACTCTAGATTAGAATTAACTTGACCTTTGAGCCTCAAAACTCAGGGCACTTTTCCCTCTGGAAATCCTGCTCAACAAAATGCTGTTAAAGCAAACATGATTTCTTGATTTTTCTTGTAGAATTGTATGCATGCGGGTCTTTTGCCTATATGTATATCTGTATACCACTTGCATGCAGAACCCATTGAAGTCAGAAGAGGGCATTGGATCCCTGGAACTTGAGCTAGAGACACTTGTGGCTGCTGTATGAGTGCTGGGAATTGAACCTGAGACCCTGGGGAGAGCAGCCAGCGTTCCTAACTGCTGAGCCATCGTCTCTCCAGCACCAGAACATCAGTCATCAGATTGTGTCTCTCACATTTGAAGGCCAGCCATTCTCATTATCTGGGGAAATTTTATCTGGTTGGTTTTGTTTTAGCTGCTACTTCTTTTGTTTGTTTGTTTTTTGAGACAAGGCCTCGCAATGATGCTTCAGCCTCTCCCATGTTAAGACTGAAGGCCTGTCAATTAGTTTTGCTTGTTTGGGTAGTTCCATCCCTGTCTGTCTGTCTGTCTATCTGACCCCCTTCCCAGTTCCTCCCTCAATTCTTAGAATGAACCCAGAGACCCCCAGACATTGCTAAGCTAGCCCACCACTGAGCCCCAGAACATTGCTAAGCTAGTCCACCACTGAGCCCCAGCCCCACTTTTCACTCCTAAAGCTACAGAACCTGAAGGAGCCTTAGTCACTTCCACCCACAACCTCAGATGGAACACTCTTGTATTTGTCTGCTTTCGTGTCGTTTATAGTAGATAAAATCTGGCAAGTCCCTATCACCGCAGAATGAAACACTTGATCTAGACACTGGCAGTTTTCAGATTAGGGTACATGAAAGAATTGGAAATTGTTGAGATAACAAAGAGACTTTTTTTTATGTTGGTGAGTGTTTGCCTTCATGTATGTGTGTGCACAGTGTGCGTGCAGGGCCTGTGGAGTCCAGAAAAGGGTGCCAGATTCCCTGGAACTGGAGCTACAGGCAGTTGTAAGCCACCTGTGTGCCAGTTCTGTGACAGTCATTGCCTTCTTTTGCCCTCTCTGGGCACCTGCACTCGTATGCACAAGCCCACACAAAACCACACACACATATACCTAATTCAACATAAGGGGTTAGGGAGATAGCTCAGCCATTAAGAGCACAGGCCACATCAGGCAGCTTACAACCACCTTAGCTCTAGCCCCAGCAGAGATACCTTAGGCTTCCATGGGTACCCACACACATACACACTACTTTATTTCTTGGCATTATAATATAATTACATCATTCTCCCTCCCTTCGTCCAAACCCTCCATGTACTTTCCCTTTCCTACTTGTTCTCTTTCAAGTCATGACCTCTTTTTTCCTAATTGTTGTGAGATACACATAGTTTTAAAATAATAGAAATAAACCTTTTGCATCCCAGGGTTTTCTTGCTGACCAGGGCCAGGGGCATTTTCTCACCCAGATGCAGCTTGAGCTGAGACTATTTCTTTAAGGCTTTTTTCCAGCTGTGGCTTTTTGCTAAGAATGCCTTGGCTGCCTGTGAGTCAGGAACTGTGGAGATGATAGCACTTGTATTTGGTCTTGTCTTTTAGCTCACAGTCTCAGTGCATGTTGCTGCGGGCACATGGGACACCACTGTGAAGTACTGAGAGACCTCTGCAGAGGAGGCCGAGCAAGGACAGTGTCTTCTAAAATCTAGGGCTAAAGGCATCTAGGCCAAGTCGGAGCTCAGAGTCAGTTGACAGGGCAACAGAGTCGGCTTTTCCCCATCTAAAATGGAGAAGCTTTCTCTTACATATGCAAGGATAGGTAAGCAGATTTTTAGTACTTAAAATCGTGTGCTATGACCGAAGTAGAAGTTTATACGTGGAAGTTGCATTAAATTCAGTTATTTAAAATAAAGGGTAGGAGTTTAACTTAGTTGTTTCACTTAGCATGTGAAAAGCCATGGATTCTACCCCCAGAACAATAGATTAGTTAACTAATTTGAAATGTGGAGCAGAGAAAGTGAACCGAATAGGTAAAGAAGAACTCAGTGGCCCAAAGCATGGTCAGGCACTTCAGAGACCCGGTTAGGACCCACATACCCAGAGGGAAAAGGCATGCATAACTCTGGCTCCTGGACAACCCAAGCTTATCTATGTACCTTCTATGAACAGCAAAATGTAGACCTTCTCCGGGTGAATGTCACCCTGTCACCCATGTGATGTACAGCAGCTGTGCTGTGATGGGGCCTCAGCTGACCTCAAGTCAAGCAATGGCAGAGATCTGCCTGAAAGGTAGAGGGCCAGATCCTGCACCAAAAGGAATGAGCAAGTTGGCATGTCTGTGCAAGCTCACACAGAAAGCTCTTCCTCAAATACTTGTGCAGTGCCAGTTTCAGGACCCACTAAGGTCTCCAGTGTCCAAGCCTAGGCCATGTGCTTGTCTCGGCTGTACTTGGGAAAAGAGATCCACAGCTCCTGGCCACTGAGGGGCAGCATAGCCCACGCCTCTCAGAGGAGGGGGTGGCATGACCTTCTTTGCCAAACAGGAAAAAAGCAAAAAAAGGCTTCCTCAACTGCTCAGCCACTTCACAGAATATTCCTTTACATCTTTTACAGACCACTTTTTTGCTTATTATTTGCTTATAGCAATAATATCTTTGTCAATCATTTTTAAAAGGAAAAAGATTTTTTTCATTGAATTTTTGTGTTGTTTTTTTTTTCTTTTTTGGGAAAAATAAAGGTCAGACTAGCCTCTAACTCACGATTTGGGCCAAGCTGTCCTGATACTCAGTAGGTAGACAAGGTGACCTTGAACATCTGATTTCCCTTACAAGCACTGGTGCTATAGGTCTGTTAGCACCATATCTGGCTTCTGTTCTGTTTAATTCCTGGCTTTAGATCTTAGACCTCTTAGACTATTCTCTAATTCTCATATCTTTTTTAACTCCATTTATTTATGTATTATGTCTGTGGAGTTGGGGCATGCACTTGTGCCACAGCCAGATGGGGAAATCAAGAGGTACAGCTTGCAGGAGTCAGCTCTCTCCTTCTACATGTGTCCCAGGGTTTGAACCCAAGTCATTAGGCTTGGTGGCAGCTGAGCCACCTCGCCAGACCCTTTTTGTGTCTTTACTCACCTATTTTCTAGCCTTTACTTTTCCTTTCTTTCTTTCCTTTTAATTTTTGTTAAGAGCTTTTTTCAGTTTTTCTTCCAGCCTTTGCATTAGATTTCTTGACTCTGGTACCAAAATTTGTTTTTCTAGAGGTCTTTCTTGTTCTCTGGCTGTGTTATTACTATCTTATTTGTTGTATCAAACATGGAACATAGAAAATATAAATTTTTAAGTTAGAAGCCATTTTTGACTAAAAGAGATATTCAGTTGATTATCCCATAAATTATAGCAGCTATGAACCACAAAAATCACCTAAAATATAGAAAATCTGTTACAAAGAACATCTGGCATTTGTGTTATATCATGTCTTTCTCATTTTTAAAGGTTGCTTATATATGTGTTACCTATGTTCTGTGTGAGTGTCTGTGTATGTGTATAGACACATGGCTTTGGGAACCCACAGGGGCCAGAAGAGGGCATTAGATCACCCAGAGCTGAAGATATCAGCAGTTGTGAGCCACCCCATGTGGGTTCTGTAAACTGAACTCTGGACCTCTGACAAAAATAACAACAGTCTTAACCACTGAGCCATCTCTCCAGTGATATCTTTTTTTGTTGTTGTTGTTTTTCGTTTTTTGAAGACAGGGTTTCTCTGTATAGCCCTAGCTGTCCTGGAACTCACTCTGTAGACCAGGCTGGCCTCGAACTCAGAAATCTGCCGGCCTCTGCCTCCGGAGTGCTGGGATTAAAGGCGTGCACCACCACTGCCCGGCTCTGGCTACTATCTTTTAATATTCATTTTTAAAAGTTTGCATCTTGATCTCTAGTCCCATTTTTCTCTTAGTAGTTTTGGTTTGTTTTCATAGTGAATGTCTTGATTTCTGATGATCCTTGGCTGACTGGAGAGAGAGAGAGAGAGAGAGAGAGAGAGAGAGAGAGAGAGAGAGAGAGAGAGAGAGAGTGTGTGTGTGTGTGTTGTGTGCGCACACACGCGCGCGCCTCTTTCCATGTGTACATATGCCACAGTGCTTTTGTGGAGGTCAGAGATCTGTTCTGCACTTCCACCGTGAGATCCAGAGGTCAAGCTCAGGTTGTCAGGATCCTGCAACAAGCACTTTTACCTGCCGAACTCTCTCGCCAGTCCTCACTGTCTCCTCACACTAAAAAGCTCTGGGAGAGCTCTGTGGTAGTGAGTGAAGCTCATGGACTGCATCTGTATGGCTCAGTCCTTTGGCGGTACCCTGATAGCTGACCTGTTATATTTTTACCATTTTTTTGACTGATGAGATTCCTTTGACACATTTAGATTTTTTTCACTATTCTTTCTTCTAGCCCTTGCTACCAGTTCTAGTTGCTGTCTTTGAGTTCTTTTCTTTCTCCCAAGGCTGGGGATTGAAGAAGGGCCTTGAAACTGCTAAGCAAGCTCTCTACCACTGAGTTGCATCCTGGTCCACGTCTCTGCATTCTTATGTAACATGATGTACATAAAACATCTCGGGGTGGCCTCTGCCGCCTCCTTTGCATGTCTTTTGGACTCTCCTACATATACTTACTTTCGTAGCACTGAGAAGTTTAACTGACCTGCTTCAGGATAAACAAGAGTTGATAGGAGCAGAGTTGAGAGCCCTACCGTACAA
Organism: Uromys caudimaculatus; assembly: GCA_028551405.1. Classification (NCBI taxonomy): domain Eukaryota; kingdom Metazoa; phylum Chordata; class Mammalia; order Rodentia; family Muridae; genus Uromys; species Uromys caudimaculatus. Next base: position 75,603,523 of record CM052709.1, on the reverse strand, counting down.
TTGGGATTGCTCTCAGAGCCTTGGGTTTCCTTAATCATACTTGATCAGAAATTGGATGAACCTTCGGGATGCAGAAACGGGGAAGATACTCTGGCAAGGAACAGAAGACCTGTCTGTCCCTGGTGTGGAACATGAAGGTACTTTGCAGCCCCTTGATTGTACAAACTATGCCCAATGCCAGAACAGACCCTTGCACCAAGGAGCTAAGTAAGTGCACAGCTACTAGACAGGTGAGCCCTGTAGGCGAACTGAGAGAGCACTTCCTGTCCCATTTTACATTTCCCTCTCTCACTCCCCAAATCCACCTTAGCACTGGGCCGTCCCCAGATCTGGATGCAATGGCACATTCCTGTCATCCCAGCACCTTGCAGGCTGAGGCAGAAAGATCAGGAGTTCAAGGCCAGCCTCAGCTATATAGTTAATTCAAAGCCAATCTGGACCACATGAAACCTTGTCTCAAAAAAGGAAAGAAAAAGGAAATTGTAAGATTTCAACCTTTTCCAGAATATTTTCATTTTTATCTTCTGGAGGAAAAAAGAAAAAGTAAATCATTTCAAGGAATCAGAAGATAAAGAAGGCACTGACAGCCTGCATAGAGACAGGATGTCCACAGCCAAGAGCAGCTAGGTGAGGCCTGTGGAGACACCAGATGTGGTGTTCCTTGACAACGGCTCATGTGTGTTGACAAATTAGATCTCTCTGCCTTCTGCTGGAACATAAGCAGTTACCAAGGCATTTAATGAAACCTAATTATCATAACAAATTCTCTAAGGCAGCCAGAGGAACTCCCAGGATCCTGAAGTATTCTGAAGTATTCATGGTTCTCATTTAGAAAGGTACCAATCAATCAATATCTCTCTCTTTCTCCCTCCCTCCCTCCCTCCCTCCCTCCCTCCCTCCCTCCCTCCCTCTCTCTCTCCAGCCCGTGTGCCCAAGAAAATCCTCAAGTGCAAGGCAGTGTCTCGAGAACTGAACTTTTCTTCAGCAGAACAAATGGAAAAATTCCGCCTGGAACAAAAAGTTTACTTCAAAGGACAATGCCTAGAAGGTATTCTACTCCACATGTGCCTGGAGCCGGGGTGCAGGGGGGTGGGACAACAGGAGGGCAGTGCTCTGAGAACACTGACCTCATCACTGATAGACTCTCTACATTCTACAACACTGGGGACCCCAGTGAAAACAAACCAAAACAAGGCTGGACACAAAGGGGGCTTTAAGCTCTGACACCAGAAGCTTGGGTGTCCGTGCCTGATGTGGTCTTGGAAGAGGCAGTTATGATGGAGTGTAACGTAGGGCTGAATCTGCACATCATAGGCTGTTACTGGTAAGGACTCTGAACTGAGTTCTCAAATGTAAGAGAGCATGTAGACACGGGAGAGCTGCCTGCCTCTGTTTCACTGCAGAGCTTGCTACTCCTGAGAGAATGCTGCTGCTTATGTGCTCCTCCCTGATCCTTGTCTATTAGACCCCATAAGGAACAGTCCTGTGTGCCCTGGGTGTAGTGGGACACGCCTTTAATCCCAGCACTCAGGAGGTAGAGACAGGTGTATCTCTGTGAGTTTGAGGCCAACCTGGTCTACAAGTGAGTTCCAGGACAGCCGGGGCTACACAGAGAAACCGTCTCTTGAAAAAAAAAAAAAAAAAAAAAAAACGAGAGAGAGAGAGAGAGAAACCAGCTTGTGGTACAAATCAGAAGATACTCTGAATGTTCCTGTGTCCTTTCGTGTGTCTCTGGTTGAGAAGGTATCTGATAGGTTTCTTTCATAGTTCTGGATAGGAAGAGGCCTCTCTAAAGGAGAGGGACAGCCTGTGGTTCCCCCATGCCCACAAATCGCGCCTGCTCACTGGCTTTTCCTTCTTCCTTCAGAGTGGTTCTTCGAGTTTGGCTTTGTGATCCCTAACTCCACAAACACCTGGCAGTCCTTGATAGAAGCAGCGCCTGAGTCCCAGATGATGCCCGCCAGCGTCCTAACGTGAGTTAGGGCCCAGAGATCTCAAAGTGTATCTCAGAACAGACTTTCAGGCAGGTGGACTCCAGGTCCTGCTCACAGGCAGAGTACTAGAAAGAAGAATAAGAGTACCCAGCAGTGTGCTGAGGTGACTGACTTTAGTCCTATGAAAAATAACAGGTTCAGCCGGGCAGTGGTGTTGCACACCTTTAATCCCAGCACTTGGGAGGCAGAGGCAGGTGGATTTCTGAGTTCCAGGCCAGCCTGGTCTACAGAGTGAGTTCCAGGACAGCTAGGGCTACACAGAGAAACCCTGTCTCGAAAAACCAAAAAAAAAAAAAAAAAAAAGTGAATTCTATGACCTGCACTGCCAAAAGAAAGTCTCAGTATTAGTGTTGCCTAAAAGTTAAGACCTACAGACAATTGTGTAACATTAGTTCATTCATCAGGAGATCTCCCTGAAAGCCACCCCAAAGACTATAAAGAGCTGTAGAGGGCTAGTGAGATGGCTCTCCAATCAAGAGTACTGGATGTTCTTCCAGAGGACCCAGGTTTGATTCCCAGCATTCACAGGGCAGTTCTCAACTCTGTGTAGCTCCAGTTCCATGGGACCTGAAACCCTCCTCTAGAGTCCACAGGCACATGTATGCTGCACAGATTTACAGGCAGGCAAAGCATCCATACACATACAATTTTTTTTTTTTAATCTATTTTGAGACAAGATCTCTATGTGGCCCTGGCTGTCCTGGAACTCACTCTATAGACCAGGCTGGTCTCAAACTCACAGAGATCTGCCTGCCTCTGACTCCCAAGTGCTGGCATGTTCCACCACACCCAGCCTTAAAATAAATTATTTTTAAAAATAAAATATTTTTTAACCCTCAAAGAGATTTGGTATGACAACAGTGTCCCATTTTACAAATGGGAGCCCTTGCATTTGTGGCTCGGTGGGATTGGTTTTTCCTGATATGCACAAGTCCCTAGGCTGATTTTCTGGCACAGTCAGAAAAGGCAAAAGAAAACAGAATGTCTACCCAGAAAAGTAAAGCCCGTCCTCATGGGCAGGGGCAGGGGCCTCGTTTAAGGCTCTTTGGTTACAAACAACAGAATCAAATCGTGGCAAATAGAACTAGGTTCTATAGCAGAAGCCTGGGTAGCTTAGAAGAGATGGGCAAGAATCCCTTACATCTTCCTCAAGGAGTAGCTGAGGAAGGGTGCTCTCGCGGGGGGCCGGGGGATCTGACTGGCATGAATGCTGTGACAGCTCAGGGCAGGGGGGCATCACTCAGCTGACCCAGGCACTAGAAGAGGGATTGTTCACAAAGGAAGAGCAGGGTGCCACTACTCAAAATCAGGAGAGTACTGCAGGGCAAGCCACACCCTAGCTGTCTGCTTTACTCAGTATTGTAGGAGAGGCTGCCTTCCTGAGGTCAGCCCATTAGTGTGCCAAGACAAAAGGTTTGATTGAGGAGAACAAACTAGTCACGTGAGTTTACACTGCAAGACTCTAACCCATATAGACGTCACTTCAATTGTATTTGCCTTGCTTTGCTTCTGTTTTGAGACAGAATCTAACTTTGCAACCCTGGCCGGCCTAGAACTCACCATATAGACCAAGTTGACCTGGAATCACAGGGACCCACCTGCCTCTTCCTCTCTAGGGCTGGGACTAAAGGTGTGCACCACTATGCCTGGCATTGTTCTCCTTTTGAGACAGAACCTCACTGGATAGTCCAGAGTAACCTTGAACTCAGATCCTCCTGCCTTGGCCTTGTGGATACTGGGGTTACGTACACCAGCACACCTGGCTCTGAACAAGGACTGTGATGGCCCAAGCTGAGACTCCAGGTGTCCACGTGCCCAGCCCAGAGCACCCAAATGAACGCTGCCTTGGCCTGTGGTACTCACTTTCTCTACCCTCTCCCACAGGGGCAATGTCATCATAGAGACAAAGTTCTTTGACGACGATCTTCTTGTCAGCACATCCAAAGTGAGGCTTTTCTACGTCTGAGAGAACTTGTGTGCACTTCCCAGAATTTGGACGGGGGCAGGAGGAAGCTGGACTTGGTCCTCTGCACTTCTGATTTTGATACTCCAGCTGCCTCCTTCACACAGCTCCGCCTGGACACCGGACACCAGCTCTGACTAGGCAGCCAGTTGGCTTTTCTTCCAAAAACCTCTATCTTCACTGACAAGACTAAACTCCCAACCCCAGCCAAGGGCAGGGGATAAGCCTCGACTCCTTCCTGGCACAAACATGGGAACAAGCCCGTACCAGGAGCCACACTGCGCCTGTCACCTGCCCCGACTCCTTGGGCCCTACAGGCTTTCTTTGGCTTCCAGTTTTGAAAAAAATTTACCTTTCTGACCCATTTAGTTTTTTCCTACCACTTCTATTTCATACATTCTCATACCTTTAACTTGTAAAATAGACTATGATATTATTATTACATAATGTAATTAAAGCATTAAAATATTCCTACAGTCTTTAGCATGCCACTGCTTCCTTCTCTCCTTTTCGTCTGGACTGTGAATCTATCTTCATGAAGGAAGACATTTATCTCTCACGTCATAGGACTACAGCTATGTTCCCTCCAGAAATAGACTGATAGTTTTCATTCCTCCACTGCTGCTTCTGGACATCAGAAAAGAGCGATGACGAGGAGGAGCTCCCTCCTCAGTGCTCCCTGGTCTGTCTGACACACCTCTGGGCCACAGTTCACAGTCCTTTACAAAATAACAGCAATTTCAAGTTATCTGTTGGCCATGGTAGACCTGACCCTTTGGTATTGCCTCCCAAGTTCCCACCTTCCGTCCACTGTGCCCCTGACCATGTCTCTGGGTAAGGAGAAGATACTATACATTCTAAGTATCCCAGCACCAATTTTTTTGTGGAAAATTCTCTTTGTCATATTATCTTGAAAAGCTTGCTTTGTTTTCTTCTTTTTAGGCACAGTCTCATGTGGCCCAGGCTGGCCTCAGGCTGGCTATAGCTTCAAGGGTGACCTTGCACTTCTGATCCTATTTCTACCTTCTCAGTATTTGAATTACAGGTGTGTGATACTTCCAGGGTACTGGAGTCCAAATCCAGGACTTTGTGCATGCTGGAGAAGCACTGTATCAACCAAGCTACATCCCTACCCTAGAAAACTCTTTAATATTCAAAACTAAATTAGAAACACCAGGGTGAGGAGCTAGCTGGATGTGGCACGCACCTATAATCACAGCACTCCAGAGTTAGGAAGACTAGCTCCAGCTAGAGACTGCCCCAGGTACATGAGACACACTCTCTCTCTCTCTCTCTCTCTCTCTCTCTCTCTCTCTCTCTCTCTCTCTCTCTCTCACACACACACACACACACACACACACTCACACTCACACTCACACGCTCACACACACAAAGGTGGAAAAAAAATGAAATTGAATGAAGGTTTCCTGTTATCTTCTTGAAACCATATCTCTTCTCGGTGTCGACTATCTTCTGTTTTCCTGAACCATATGTGCTCCCCAGAATTCATTCAGACAGTGCTCACCAGTGCTGGACACATGGCAGCAGAGAAAGTATTACTTGGAAAATGCTTCCCCAGGGGCAGGTATGATGGCTTATCTAGCACCTGGGAGGGGAAGGCAGGAAAATCAGTTCAGGATCATCCTCAGCTACATAGCCAATTTGAGGCCAGCCTGGGCTACATGAGACCCTGACTCAAAAGAAAATGCCTCTCCTCTCATGGAGGCAAAACATTCAAATTGAATTCTTTGCTAGCTTCTCTGAGAAAAACAAAATGAATTCTCTCTCAGTGATTCTTTGAAGCTACCTGTCTCTCTGGGGTAGAATACGTGTGTTCAAGAAACAGTGATCTAAAACAGCAATGGAGACACTGCCATGCCATGAGGTGTGAGCCAGCAGAGGATAGCAGGATACTGCAGGGTTGGAGGAGAGGAGAGAGTTAGCACAGACCATGAATGAACATAGGCAAAGGGGGAGATAGAACTGCAGGGACCCCCTAGGTCGGTCATCTGTGTAAGATTCATTTTAATTGTTAACTACTTGTGTGGGTTTCTGCACATGAGTACACGTGCCCACAGAGACCAGAGGTGTCCGAGCGTCCTGGAGCTAGAGTTACAGGCCGATGTTGGGCCTGGGATTGGACCTCAGACCCTCTTCAAGAGCCATCCTAGCCCAGGAAGCCATCTCTGCAGCCCCCAGGTCAGCTTTCACAGAGTAAGTGCAGACTGAGGTTGGAATTGATACCCAGTTGCCTGAAGGCCTGAGTATTTTCTAGATACTCTGAAACCTCTGGAAATGTGTTGGAAGAAACATGTAGACAAAACCTGGCACAGTATGTGGCCATTGGTTTTCAAAAATTATTAGGTACTTGCTCAGGTCCCCAGAGATTCTGAGTCCAGAAGTATGACGCCCTGCACACATGAGCACCTCATAGCTGGGGCTATGCTCAGAGATAGAGTCCAAGGCTTCGATGCCAAACACTGCAGGAAAAAGAAAACACCCTGGGGACCGGTGTCCACCATCTATAGGCTACAGTGGGACATGCTGGTGCAGCCATCGAACTGCTAGAGACACACATGTAATAAAGACATTTCCAGGCAAACCCAGATCTCTGAGCAGTGTGCTATGGGCAGAGGCAGACCCACTTCTGTCCTGTGCAAACTAAAGGGAAGAATTAGCTTGGCTCACTGAGGAGAAGAGGGAATCCCAGGCCCACAGCCTTGGGCAGATTTGGGTGAGAGAACTGATTTCTTCGGAGAGAATTGACACAGGTTTGCCGTGAACCCTGCAATAAGCCCTCTCATCTTTCTTCCTATTGTGTTTCTTGCCGATATCTTGAGCCTTTTTAAAAATTAAGAGGGGGCCCGGGCAGTGGTGGCGCACGCCTTTAATCCCAGCACTTGGGAGGCAGAGACAGGCAGATTTCTGAGTTCGAGGCCAGCCTGGTCTACAGAGTGAGTTCCAGGACAGCCAGGGCTACACAGAGAAACCCTGTCTCGAAAAAAACAAAAACAAAAACAAAAACAAAAAAAAATTAAGAGGGGGGAGGTAGGAGGCAGAGGCAAACAGATCTCTGAGTCCAAGGCCAGCCTGGTCTACAAAGTGAGTTCCAGAAGAGTCAGGGCTACACAGAGAAACTCTGTTGGGGGGGGGTCTCACTATGTACACTAGGCTAGCCTCAAACTGATCACCCTCCTGACTCTGCCTCTCTCCCTTGTATTAAGTTTTATATATATATATAGTGTGTGTGTGTGTGTGTGCCAGGATGGAGACCAGAAGATAACTTGAGTGAGTTGAATATTGCCTTCCACTATCTGGGTTCCAGGGATTGAACTTAGGTTGTGCAGGCTGGCAGCAAGCACCTTAACCTTAACCTGACAAGTCATCTTAAGGGCCCCACATGTTCTTCTGTGGTGGGGGAACGTATCTGACACTGTGTTTGGCTTACATGGCATGTCACGTTCAGGCCACATTGGGAGACCACATGTATCCATAAGAGACTGTGCTCGACATAGGTCTGTCTTGACTACACCCCAACAGTGGGAGGAGGATATGATAAATGGTTTGCATAAGCTGGGGACTTATAGGAAGAGATGTTCCTAAGGACAAACAAAATCAAGAAAGCCTTTTCTGTGCTCCTCACTTGGTCCACCAAATTGTTTGGTGGTTGGCTTGCTTTATTTATTTATTTATTTATTTATTTATTTATTTATTTATTTATTTATTTATTTTTGGTTTTTCGAGACAGGGTTTCTCTGTGTAGCCCTAGCTGTCCTGGAACTCACTCTGTAGACCAGGCTGGCCTCGAACTCAGAAATCCACCTGCCTCTGCCTCCCAAGTGCTGGGATTAAAGGCGTGCGCCACCACTGCCCGGCTGGTTGGTTTTATTTTTAAGGTGCTGGGGATGAGCCTTAGACATGCTAAGCATGTGTTCTAACATTGAATGACAGCCCCAGCCCTAAATGTCTTTTTTTTTAAGATTTATTTTATGTATATGAGTAGTACACTTTAGCTGTCTTCAGACACACCAGAAGAGGGCATTGGATTACAGATGGTTGTGAGCCACCATGTGGTTGCTGGGAATTGAACTCAGGACCTCTGGAAGAGCAGCCAGTGCTCTTAACCGCTGAGCCATCTCTCCAGCCCCCTAAATGCATTTTTGAAAATAAGAGGGTTGGAGAGATGGCTTAGCAGTTAAAATAGAGTAGTGGTCTTGCAGAGGAGCCCCTGCTCTGTTCCCAGCAGCAGCTCTGGTCTCCTCCCAACTGCCTATAACTCAGCTCAGCGTATCTGACGCTCTGGACCTCCTCTGGTACCCACACTCACATACACAACACTAAGGGCACTGCAGAGATGGCCTGGCAGTTAGGAACACTGACTGCTCTTGCTAGGACCTCAGTTCAGTTCCCAGCACCCCACATGGCCACTATGATTAGGGCCTGTAACTCCAGTTCTGGGAGATCCTGTGCCCTCTTCTGACCTCCACAAGCACCAGGCACGGACATGGCGAACATAAATACACACAGGCAAACATTCACACATATTAGAATAAATCAATCTAAAAATAAGCAAGAAAATAAGAGGGCTGGAGAGATGGCTCAAAGGCTAAGATTCAGTTCCCATCATCCATACCGCAGCTCACAACCATCTGTAATTCCA
>CM052709.1:75529255-75594806 GCA_028551405.1 Uromys caudimaculatus | reverse complement strand
TGTCTGTGTCTGTGTGTGTCTGTGTGTGTGTCTGTGTGTGTATGAAAAAGAGAGGAAGGATGGAGGGAGGGAGGGAGGGAGGGAAGGAGGGAGGGAGGGAGGGAGGACAGAGAGAGGGAGGGAGGACAGAGGGAGGGAGGGAGGAAGGACGGACAGAGGGAGTGAGGAAGGAAGGACGGAGGGAGGGAGGGAGGGCGGGCTTCGCTTCAGCTTGCACCACCCTCCCTCCCTCTACAGTTTAGGTTTCCCGGAAGTGTCTTGCTCACCCCTCCTTGCCCTCCTTGCTCCAAAGCTGCTACCTCCCCTCTGTCTCCCTCTGGTGGCCCCTCCCAGGCGTCTTGCGTCTAAGCTGCATCTGACTCTTTGCCTTCTCTGGAAATTCTTTTATGTCCCAAGAACCCCTGTCTCAGTGCACTGCTCCTTGCTCCTTGATAGTCTTTTTTTTTCCTTCAATGATGTAATCATTCAATAATTTTATCCGAGCACGCACGCTCTTGTTCACACACACACACACACACACACACACACACACACACACACACACACACACACACACACAAGTGTCTTTATTTTTTTCCTGCTCCCTTGACCCACATTTTTTTTAAGCTATTGTTTATCAAGAACATACTGTGTGTCAATTTGTTAAGCCCTAAACCTTGACTCCTATTTCCTGAGCTTGTCTCCAGGCAGCAGACACTGAATGGTGGATACACCTTGCTGGAAGGAGCAGTGAGCCCCCTCACCTCCCGGCAGATTCTAGAAGGAAGAGGCAGGAAGTAAAGAAGTAGCTTCAAGTTCTGAGTCATACACTTAGGAAACAGAACGCCGACTAGGCCCAAAGCATCGATGGGTCCCCAGCCAGCAGCCAACAGGCTGGAAAGCCAGGCTCTCCAGTTCCTTTGCAGAATCAGTGAAACTGTCATTGTTAACAGCAAGAACACGTATACCCTACTAGTGGACAGCAGCCACTGCCAGGCTGGGAAGGAAGAAGGAAGGAGTTGGGCAGAGCAGGTCCGGACGGCTTTGCCCTCCCACAGACCCAGATGGGAGGACAGAGGGACACTCTGTGTGGATGGGCCATGGTTCCAAGAGACTCAGGCGTATTGACTCTGCCATAACATCACCCTCACCATCTCTCCAGCCCCTACTTTGGTCCCCCCATAGCCAACTGGGGACCAGGCACTGGCTGCTCCCACTCATCCTTAGCCATACTAAGGTCATAGCCAGAAAGAATATCCTGGGTGCAGGGCTGATACCACCCCCTGCTAGGAGACCTTCCTGTACCCTCAGCCAAAATAAGCCTCTGCTTACTTTGCCAAGTTTCCTCTTAGCACTTGCTCACGACCTAGTGGTTGTTTCCAAGTTCTCAAAACGCAGGGCCAGGTGTGGTGCTGTATTTTGGAGGCCGAGACAGGAAACTGAGTTTGAGGTAAATGTAAACTACAGAGGAATAATCTCAAAGGCGTCCTTTTTTGACAGGCATGGTGATGCACACCCTCAATCCCAGCACTAGAGAGGCAGAGGCAAAGTAACCTCTGTGAATCTGAGGCTATCCTAGTCTACAGAGTGAGTTCCAGGACAGGCAAGGCTACACTGAAAAGCCCTGTCAGGGGAAGAAAACAAAAAACAAACAAACAAATTAAAAATAAATAAATAAACCTATTTGTATTATGGCTCAGCAGTTAAGAACACTTGTTGCAGCCGGGCAGTGGTGGCGCACGCCTTCAATCCCAGCACTCGGGAGGCAGAGGCAGACGGATTTCTGAGTTCGAGGCCAGCCTGGTCTACAGAGTGAGTTCCAGGACAGCCAGGGCTACACAGAGAAACCCTGTCTTGAAGAAAAAAAAAAGAACACTTGTTGCTTGCTCAGAGGATTTGGATTTGATTTGTAGCACCTGTATGAGGGTTCACAGCCCCTAACTCAAGTTCTAGGGGATCTTATACCTTCTAGTTTCTGCAGACACCATGTATGCAAGTAGTGTATGTACACACATTCAAGCAAAAGACACACATAAAATAAATCTAAAAAAAATTTCAAAACAAGCTTATGTGTAATCCTAGAAAGAAGGGTGCATGCTTTATACTGACAGTGTCTTGCCAGGCATTAAGACACATGCCTATAATCCCAGCCCTGAGGAGATCAAAGCAGGAAGATCAGGCCACCTTTGACTATATAATAAGTTCAAGACCAGCCTGGACTATAGGAGACACTGTCTCAAAAACAACAAACCAACCAAGGCTGAAGAAACGGCAACAGTGGGTAAGAGCACTGGCTGCTCTTCCAAAGAACTCAGGTTCAATTCCCAGCACCTATGTGGTAGCTCAGTCTTCTGTAATTCCAGTTCTAGAGTATTGAGCTCCCTCTTGTGGCCTCTGAGGGCATTGCATGCACCTGGTGCCCAGACATACGGGGCAGGAAAGGATTTGTACACACAAAAGAAAAAAGGAAAGAAAAAAGCCAACCAAAAAAATCAACAGAGTCCCAGCACTTGGGAGGCAGAGGCAGGTGGATTTCTGAGTTCGAGGCCAGCCTGGTCTACAGAGTAAGTTCCAGGACAGCTAGGGCTACACAGAGAAACCCTGTCTCAAAAAACCAAAAAAAAAAAAAAAAAAAAAAAAAAATTATGTGGGGTTAAGGGGAAAAAAAGAATATATAGGGTTGTGGGGGTTTTTGGTAGTGCTTTATTTTTATATTATGGTAGGCATTACCATATAGCCCAGGATGGCCTGAAACGCATAATGATTCTCCTGCTTCAGCCTACTGTGTGTGGGATTACAGACTGAACCACTCTGCCCAGTATATTTTTCAGACCTTAATATAGAGTGTCGGAATGCTTCCCAGGTAGGTCTCTACCAGTTTCCAGCCTTTGCTGTCTCCCCAACCTGCTGGTGCCAGTCACATCCCTAGCCAAGGGCTCATGGGCTCCTCTCTGTGCTAAGCACAATCCAGAATGCCTGTGACCAAACTCTGCAGCCTAAGAAGGGTCTGAGCTAGACTGTAGAACCAGTTCCCGAAGGAATCCACCTCCTGCCCAGATCAGCACATACTCCCTGAGCCCCGAGAGGGTCTGGGTTTCGCAAGATCAGCTTTTTTGGGACACCAATGTCCTTTGGTATGTTAATAGGGTCTGAAAAAAATCCAGGTCAAATAAATTTAGAGAGCTGCATGTTCAGCCATCTTGGAGACTCAGCACTCTTGGGTAGTTAGTTAAAGGCCCAGTGAGTCCCTTACAAAACCCTTTTCCTGTCACTTCAAAAACCAGGATGGCTCACCTCTACTGTTTCTCAGGTGTGCCTTCTTCAGGCAAAGACTTCAAGCTTCCTGACCATGGTGAGGGGATCCTCTCTTCCCTGGGAGCCTCTCAAGCAACTGAGTTAGTTGGGCGATGAGGGTACCCTCTACAAAGCAGAAATAATAATTCTGTGAAGTCGGAGTGCCAGAGGCTTAAGGAAGGGAAGGAACTTGAGACACAGGGTACAAGGTGGGCCAGGATGGCCTTGAACCCCACCTGTTGGGAGGGATTTGAGAGGAACCAGAATCCTGCTAAAATATGGCCTTGTTTTTGTTTTTTGTTTTTTGTTTTTTGTTTTTTGTTTTTTGTTTTTTGTTTTTCGAGACAGAGTTTCTCTGTGTAGCCCTGGCTGTCCTGGAACTCACTCTGTAGACCAGGTTGGCCTTGAACTCAGAAATCCACCTGCCTCTGCCTCCCAAGTGCTGGGATTAAAGGCGTGCGCCACCACTGCCCGGCTTTAAGATTTATTTATTTCATGTATGTGAGTACACTGTCACTGTCTTCAGACACATCAGAAGAGGGCATCAGATCCCCATTACAGATGGTTGTGAGCCACAGGGATTTGAACTTAGGACCTTCGGAAGAGCAGTCAGTGCTCTTAACCGCTGAGCCGTCTCTTCAGCCCAGAGACCCTGTTTCAAAAGAAGGGAATATGATGTGGAGAGATGGGTCACTGGTTTTTAAAGCATAAATGTTCTGTCTGCATGTACACCTGCATGCCAGAAGAGGGCATCAGATATCTTTATAGATGGTCATGAGTCACCATGTAGGTGCTGGGAATTGAACTCAGAACCTTCGGAAGAGCATTCAGTGCTCTTAACCACTGAGCCACCTCTCCAGCCTCAATAAATAAATCTAAAAATAAATAAATTAAAAATAAAAATGTATGACTGTTTACTGTTTAGAGCCGGCTAGATCACTCAGTGGTGAAGGCCAAACCTGTGGCCCTGAGTTTATCCCCAGAAGCCACATGGTAGAAGAAAAGAACCGAGTTCTGACCCCCATATGAGCACACCTCTGAGCAGTAATCTCTTGTGAGACTGACTGCACCTGTCTAAGCTCCCCAAGTCTGAGAGCCATGACAGCCAGGAAAGAGGTGACCACCAGCCAGAGAAAATGCCCTCTAGCTTACCTCTGTGTTGCCTTTTTCTCATGAAGCTTCTGTCCATCTTTTTGTTGTTTACTTGCTTGTTTTTCTTTCTTTTCTTTTTTTTTTTCTTTCTTTTCTTTTTTTGTTTTTTGTTTTGTTTTTGTTTTTTTTTTTGTTTTTTCAAGACAGGGTTTCTCTGTGTAGCCCTGGCTGTCCTGGAACTTACTCTGTAGACCAGGCTGGCCTCAAACTCAGAAATCCACCTGCCTCTGCCTCTCAAGTGCTGGGATTAAAGGCATTTGCCATCACCACCTAGCTTTAAAAAAAAAAAATCAGTATTTTTAAAGAAAGAATAAAATAAAAATAACTGTTTAAAAATAAATAAGTTGAGTCTGGAGAGATGGCTCAGGGGTTAAGAGCACTGGCTGCTGCTTTTCCAGAGAGCAGTATTGGATTCCCAGCACCCACACTTCTACTCACAACCATCTGTAACTCCAGTTCTGGGAGAATCTAATGCCCTCTTCTGGCTGCTAGGGGTACTACAGACAAATAGTGCATATACTTACATACAGGCAATATAGGTAGATAGATAGATAGATAGATAGATAGATAGATAGATAGATAGATAAAAAAATAAAAGATAATATTAATTAAAAACCCAGGGTTCCCTCTGACTAGGGGTATTGGGTTATGTGCCAACATTGACTCACTCACTCCAGACAGGACCAAGACTAATGTTCTACCTCAGTCTAGTCTGAGAGTTATAAAGAGGAACTTTCTTCAGGGGGAAAAGCAAACATACTATTTCAGGCAGTTCTCACCAAAAGGATAGAGTGTCTCAAGTGACCAGCTGGCACTCCTGTTACTATGGGAGCAGTTTTGATGAAGAGCCTCTGGGCATGCATGCTCAAAGCTGGGTCTCTTATGCTAAGGACTTCATGGATCCACACCAGCCACCAGCTGGCAGCATTTTCTCCGAGTATCACACCTGCATACCATTCACTCAGCACGAGCACGGTGGATCAGATGGCCTTAAACCCTTTCAGCTATTTCCCAAGCTATGCATCTATAATTCCTACAAGTTCAGCCAAGACTAAGGTATCCAGAGAGGAGGGTTTCAAGTGAGAGCATTGCACCCTCCCCTGGCTGGCCATATTCTTGTGGTAAAGACAAACTGGCCATGGTACAAAACTGGAATATACTATATCATGACTTGGCTGCTATATGTTTGTCAGAGGAGACCAGACTGAGAGAAGTCCCAAATAAAACTGGGCATAGGGCTTCTGTCTCTATGGGAAAAAAATTCCACCAGGAGGGGACCACAGAGGGGTCAGAAACTTAAGGCAGGCAAGGCTGGCTCATTTCTAGGACATAGGCATTGACAATCCAAAGGTGAGTTGATCCCAGGAGAGCACTGTACACACAGACCATCCACAGCAAGCTAGCAACATGACATGTAGCTGTGATGCTGGTCCCTGAGGGCCACTCAGGACCTATAACACCAGAGGAATCTCTCGGGACTTCAGCCCTGCATCTGGGGAAGGTCTCCCCTCCAGAAAAATAAAGGATCATGTTTTGGTCCTGAAGAGATAGATAGGAAATGACCCTAACTCCACACTGCCTCCACAGCAACTGAGACCGTGGTAGAGGCACCTCTCCTGCACCCAGCCCTTTAAAGGGCTCTTTCCTAAACCTAACAAATCTTGTCTCTACAGCCCTGTAACCACCAGAGGGCGCCCATTGCTCACGAATTTTCCAGAGTCCCTTTCTGGGCATCTGCCATACCAGCAGTAGAATCTTGGTGACCCTAAACCATTTGGAAATGTCCCCAAGCAGTTAATTGTGTGCTAGACTAGGGATCAGGTGAAAGTAAACACCAATAAGGGTGGTTAGTTCCCAGAACTAATAGCTAGAGAAATAAGGACTCAACCGTGTGAACAGGATGAAGGTTCAGGATCTGGGTGTCTCAGGGTACCAGGAAGTCAGAAGTGGACCTCCACACTATTGCCCTAATTCTCCAAAAGATTAAGGCCCAGCATGATTCACTCACTGGCTGCCTACTTACATGGCTACCAGTTCTATACAGTCTACATGCTGGCTGCAGCCCCAGAGCACAGGGTTAGCTGCGCCTAGCTCCGTGCACAGCGGTTCCATGTGAGCTCTCATCTCTCCACAGGCTTTAAGAGACCTCCCATTCCTAGACCCTGGTGTTGGGAACATCCCAAGGCTGACCAACTGTCCAGGGATGAGGTGGGCAGTTCAGGCTTTTCTGGAGAGGCCAGCATAGAGATGATTGGGCACAGATTTCTACTGAAGCCCTAGGCTCTGATCCAGGAGATTCATCTGAGTCTGAGCAGCTCAGCCAACAAGGAGGACTAAGTTACAACCACAGCACAGTAGGGCCTCTCTGCTCAAAGGATGTGTAGAAAAAGCCAGGCTTCCAGTAGAAGGGGGTAGGCTACAGGGCAGGTCCTTGTATAGTATCCTTTTGCTCTTTGCACTGTTTCCTCACCTCCATATTGTCCACCTTTCTTTCCAAGAAAGGCTTCCCTTTTCTGTCTTTAGTGGGGTCCAGGGTCTGAGTTTGTTTGGTTTTGTTGATTTTAGTGTTTTCAGACGGGTTTCTGCATAGCCTTGGCTGTCCTAGAATTCACTGTAGACCAGGCTGGCCTCAAAACTCATGCCACCTCTCCTTCCCAGTTACAGGTATGCACCACCACTGCCATGCTACGTTTTAAATGCTCACTAGTTTCTGCTCCTAGGTATGATCTTTGTGCTCCTGGGAACTGAGCCCAGACTGACTGCCCAACTACGTAACCGAGTTCATCTGAAAGCTGTGATCTGCGTTCTTCAGTCTCCACTGCCTTCTGTCCACCCACCCACCACCTAAGGTTCCTGAGGGTGGTCACTGTTCATGCTTTCCTCCATAGCAAACCAGGAGAGCTCACTCTCCATATACTCACAGCCCAGTCTGCAGCCTCTACCCTCCCTGAAGATTAGACTCAACAGCTCAAGTGACTCACCTCCAAGGGCACAACTCTTGGGCTCCAATCCCTTAAGTTGGCAGAGCACCCCCTACAGGATGATCTTACCCAGTCTAAGTAACAAAATGCCTACCCCCATGCAATGACTGCAACCAACCTGAACAAACTGAAGTCACTGTGAAGCCAGAGAGCTTTGCCCAGGTTAGTGTTCATAGATTTACTACAGAACACAGACCCTTTAGGACCTGGAAGCTTGGCTGGCAAGCCAACACTAGGAGCCACTGAACAGTATATTACACGGTCAGCAGCCAGAAGACTCACAACTTGACACAAGGTTCCTTGGCCTGCACCACCAAGGACTCTGTACACAGCACCTCTCCAGTTTACACCTGGTTACCAGTGGCTTAAGTCCCAGGAAGAGATGTTATGTTACATCTCCCAGTGTCCCGTGGTTAACTGCAGCTTTGTCCTGACCTTCCCCTAGAACTTTAAAATTGCCATCCAATTCCACTTCTACCCTCTCCCCAGGAAAACAGGGGTGTAGTGGTCTACAACCAATCACTCAGGAGGTTCTGGGAACAGGTACACACAGAAAAACCAGGCTTTGAGACACCATTGTTAGAACAACTCAGCAAAATAAAATTCCGGTTTATTGTTGGACATTGTTTCACACATACATCAAACAGGCCAAAAAAAATAAACAGCAACTTCATAGACAAAAAAAAAAAAAAGGAAAAAAAATCTTTTTATCTTTGGCCTTTTTAACCATCTCATACAAACCAACTACTTATAGTACAGCTAGGTACATACACAAAAAAAGGTACTGGAATGCTCGGAATAAGATTGTTTTTTTGTTGTTGTTTTTGTTTTTTTTACAAGGTTTTTTTTTTCTCCTTTGAGATTATAATGAACATGGTCACACCACAAGTAAAGTCTGAAGTAGGACAGAAAACGCTCTGAAGGCTGGTTTGGTCACCCGTTATCATTAAAAATGGCTGACCCCTAACAATATGTACAAAAATATAAAATGTAAATAAAAAATACAAACAAATTTTCCTTTTAAAGTATTTTTAAGAAAAAAAGCAGGGCCCGGGAAGTTCTGGTTCTTTTTTCCTCCCATGTTGCCAATTCATGTTGTGGTTTTGGTGGGGTGGTGGAGAGCGCATGTCATCTGTGGGTGGCACTGCCCGCTGTGGGCGGGCGGGGCCTGCTTCTCTACTCGAAGGTGACCACGTTTAAATTCTGAGACGGGAAGTGGAGGGTGAATAGGTCACGGTGCGTAAGGTTAGCTTTTCCTTTTGCTGTCTAGTCATCCTCATCAGTCTTCTGCTTCTTGGTGTCAACATCATCATCCTGCAGAGAACAACATCAGTCCTGTGACTACAGGTCAGCTCAGCAGGCCTAGGCCCAGAATTCCAGAACCCTTCCAACCTTGCAGGAAAGCAAAGCTGGGACGTTCCACTAAGAACCTTTCATCACTTGCCAGAAACAACCCCCAAAGGGTTTTGTACCTCAGGAAAAGGCACCTCATACCTCAAACCTACCTCATCATCCTCAGCTACCCGCTTGCCCGTAGGAGCCTCAGCTTCCTCATCTTCATCTCCATCCTCTTCCTCACCTGCAGAGAATCAAGGACTACATAAACCATTGTCCTCTGTTGATGGCTGCCACCACTGGCCCTGAACTGTCTGTCTCCCTGCCAGAGTAGACAGGGCAGATCAACAACTCTTTTAAATATGAAAGAACTGTCCCAACAGGAAGGTGGAGTACAACATTGCAATTCAAAGTGGTCCACTTGCCCAGAAACCCAACCTCTCCCTTCTGGCAGTAAAAGCCAGGGAAGGAACCTGAGAAAACAAGACTACTCACCGTCACCTTCTTCCTCCTCCTCCTCTTCCTCCCCACCTTCTTCCTCTTCTTCATCTACCTCATTGTCAGCCTCCTGCTCCCCATTTTCCTCATTTTGCTTTAACAGAAAATACACCTGCCATTAGCCAGCTGCGAAGCAGGCCTGCATGTCTAGTGCACCTTGCCCCTGCCCGAAAGAAACGCCCACACCATACAGCTACTACGCCACCTCCCAAACTAAAAACCAGACAAGTTCCTTGCCTGGTCCAACATCCTTGACCATCCTACACTAAGCTGAAAATTAAAGAGTAGAAACTGGGAACAGAAGCCCCAGCTACTCGACACTCACAGCGTTCCCATTGGCAGGTGCATCTCTTCCATTCTCGGCCTCCTCCACAACTTCCTTCTTCTCCTTCAAGTCCTTCAGAAGGAAGAGGAAACCCATTAGTCTTCAGAACAATAGAGGGCACCCATCAGCCAAAGTGCTGAAAACTAGACAGCTGATCCATAGTTGAGTCACTGGCTACTTGGCCGCCCTAGGGGAATGTCAGAAGGATGGGCCATAGTAGATACTCAAGACCTGTAGTCCAAATCCTATGGTTTCCATATTCTAGACACATCGAAAACAAGGCAGACAGACTCAGGGGTCGACTCAAGGATCTCCGTTACCATATGGCACCACAGCAGCAAACCCGCCAGGCCAGGCAGCCAAGCTCGGGAACTGTCGCCCTTACCTGCACGCCCTTTGCCGCCAGTTTCCAGCTAGAGGGAGCTCCACCCCTCAGAAACCCTTCTAGGAAGGCGGTGGTTGTGTGCCATAAATAAATAAGGTAGTGAAGGGAGGAGCCAGCCGATGGTCAGTTGCTCAGGGATGGATGGGAGAATCCGGATGGGGATCGGGAAGCGCCTGGGCATGCACAAACACCCCCAATTCATACCAGCCGTGCTTGGTACTAGGGACCTCCCGGCCTCAATAGCCCAAAGCCAGTAACAAGCTAGCACTCTGGAAACTGCGGCTTCGGGGCCGGACCACTGGCTAACTTTTTCCACTCCCGTGGCTGAACGGTCGGCCCACTTGGAGCCCAGGCACACGGTGCAGCTAATCCCGCAGGTCCACCCCTGGGTTACCTGCAGGCATGGCGTGTTCGCGCCCACTGGAAGCCTGCCTAGGACCCCACTGCACCCGCTTCCGCCCCCTGGCGGCCGAAGCCCGGGGGAGTGGGGGCGGGGTTGCAGCGGTGCGCAGGCGCACAGCTCACCCAGCTAACTACGCGCGCGAGCCTCGGCACGCACAGCGCAAAAAGAGCACGTGGCCCGGGGCGCCAAGTGCGCCCTGTGCCCTGGAGACCCGAGGTACGCTTTCATCTAGGTGAGCGGAGTTACCCGCTGGAGAAAGCGCGCTGCGTGCTGCCTGCCCCCTGGGATCGAGACTGTGAGGGTCAACACGCAGCTTCCGGCTCCCAATTTTGGCGCGCAACGTCCCGCAGCAGGCCACTAGGGATTCGGAGCTTCAGAGCTCCGACCCTCGAGACCGTCGGGGGCGCACTCCCCAGAAGCGTCGAACCTCGCGGGAATTCACCTCAGAGAGAAACTCCCGCCGAGGCGGGGGGGGGGGGGCACCATGCCTGCTGGCAAGTCAGTCTACAGGGGCCGCTGGGCACCGCTCCAGAGTGCGCTCTGGGTCCGCTCTGCACGGGGTCGCACCGGCCGAGGCGGAGATGCCCGGTCACCGGAGTTTAAAGAAACAAGGTGACACGCGCCAAGTTCCCACTGCAGGGTGAGTGGGGCGCGAATAGCGAGATGTTTGAAAGCAAGGAGGACGGGCCGAACAAGGCTCGTGAGGGTGGAGAACACTGCACTAGGCGGGCGAGCCGCGGCCTCAGGACTCGAGCCAGGACGGCGAGTCTGCGCGGGATACTCGGCCGCCGGGTCCCCACCGCAGCAGGGTAGCCGCGGGGGGCCGCCCAGCCGCTCCGGCATGCGGCCGCTTCACTTTCTATTTCCTCCCCCTCGATCGCGTGGGCTCCCCGCCCGGGCCCAACCACCGTCAGCAATGACCGCCACTGGTAAGAGGTCCGCTGCCGCCGGAACTAGCAGCCTCCACTCCACGGGCAGCCCACGACCACCCATGCACACCCGTGGCTGAGGACCAGACCCTTAAGCGTCTGGGCCAAAACAACCACGGCGCAGCACGCCGCCCCATCCGCGTCATTCCGGATAACCCGCTGCCTGCCCGCTATAGGGCGCGAACCTAGGCACCTAACAAAGACCAACTCGGCCGCCGGCGCCCGCAGCCCACCGGCGCCGTACACGCGCCCCCCACACTTCCGACTGCCGACACGCCGGAGTTTCAAAGTTATTTCCGTGCGCCGCGGCCCCGCGACCCCGCTAGCACCCAAACGATTCGCAACCAAGTTTCCAGAATTTGCGGTTCGGCCTCCGCTGTTTTCGTCCCCGAGTTCCGCGTCGGCCCGAGGCCATTGGCCAGCTCCCGACGGCGGCACGAATGCCCGCGCCGCTTCGCGCCCCCTCCCCCGCACACAAAGAGTGGTGCCCGGGGCCATCGCGCTGCTGGAGGGTGGCGAGGTCCTCGCAGGAAGCGTTCGCGTGATGCTATACCGAACCCGGCAACCACGCGCCCAACACTGCCCGGGCGACGGCGCGCAGACCCCGAGGGGGCGGGCGGCGTCCAGCCTCACCTTGGTGGTGATCTCGGAGCTGGTGTCCACTGCCGCGTCTGACATGGTGGGGCACGCCGGTGGTCCGATGCTGGGAGTGAGAAATTAGTCGAGTTCGAGGACTCTGGCGAGAAAGCTGCCGGAGTCCGCGTTGGAGGAGTCGGTGGGCGGCGAAGGTGGCTGCAGTGAGCGCGGAGCACGACCCGGGAACAATGCAAAGATGGCTTTTCGGAGCAGCCAGTGGGGGACTCACGCGGCGCCAGAAGCTTTAATATAGATTAGTGGGCGGTGCTCAACCACCCTAGTCCCAACGCTATTGGCTGAGTACGGGGAGCGGGCGTTTTCTCATTGGCTCAATTCCGAACAATGGGCAAGTGAGCTTAAAGCGGCAGTGCCTGGGCTTGGCGCGCGCTGCGCAGTCCCCCGCCGCACTGTCATTCAGAGTCTTGAATTTGTTGGGTCTCGCCACGCCGAGGAGGGGGCTCGCGCGTGTGCGCGCTCCCGCAGCTGTTTTGCTAAGGCTTCTGACGCAGAAAACCAAAGCGCGGCAAAGCCGCCCGCCCAGCCCCCGTCCTCCCCCTCCCTCGCGATTGCTCGGAAGGAGGGGGAGGGAAGAGGGAGAGCAGGAGGACTGTCCGCGAGGGGGAGGGGAAGGCGAGTGCTGGGCGGCGCTTGCCCCGGGCGGTGCCCCGCGAATGGTTCCCGCGCCCGAGACCGGCCCGCACCCACGACCAAGTTGTCCCACTTCCAGCGAATATAAGTCCACAGCGGGCACTGTGACTCACACCTTCTATCCGATCCCCCTTTCCCGCCGCCTCGATTACACTAGTGATCCCCGCCGCCCACCACTGTCCCGCCGTCCAGGGTCAGCTGATAAGTGCGCCTCACACCCTGTACACTTAGGGGACTCATGCGAAGAGAGATTTGATGCCCCTTGTCCTTAAGCAGGACGGTCCTTAGCCCTCACGCCACAAAACTGGTGTCGCGCCTCAGGGCTCTGGTCAGCATCTGCTGAAAGAGGTCACTGCCGTCGCGACAGCCTCTTATCTTCCAGAGCCCCGCCCGGCCATCGAGTTTACCCCTTTCCCTCCCTTCACATTTTGGAGGCACCAGTGGGCATATGAACACTGTGCAACTGGGAGAAACTTGTCTCCTCGGCCATTAGGACTAGTCCTTGGAGGGGTCCTTCAAATTTGAGCCATTTAAGGTACCACGCGGAGCTTTGAGAAAAGAAAAACCATAAAGACGCCACACTCAAGATGGCGTTGGACTCGGCAAGCGTGGCGTGACGTGGCGACCCAGCTCACACGAACAACTTCAAAACACTAGATCAGCCCACTTTTAGCACTGTCACACTTGGCTGTCGAACTAAGAAATTTGTCCTGTGAGAAGAAAGACCAGAATGGCTATAAACGGATTCCGAGGAACGACCTTCGCCACACTCAAGATGGCGGCAGATAGCGTCCGAACGAGTGTTGCCAGAAGGGGGCGCCCGACACGGAAGGCGGGACTAGGGAGAAACCCGCACACACTGGCTGAGAGTGGCGGGCGAACACAAAGTTGACGCTTTGCGCCCTGCCATTGGTCATTCTTGCTGTCTGTCTCCTAGGGGCCGCGGAATCGGGAGTGGGGAAAACCCGGAGTCTTGAATCGGGGAGGACGGATGGATGCTAAGTTCGGTAGAGCTTTGAGGTCGAGGCGAGGAGACTGAACTGCCCTTTTCGTTTCCCTCCGGCGCTTGGGCCCATCCCCACCAGGAGGCCCCTTTACTGAGCTTGAGGAGAAGGGAGGAACGTGCAATGTCGGGGAACTGCTGTAGTTGGACCCGGGATCTGCCCGCGAGCCGCACGTGGCCGGCCCGCATCCCCGCGCGCACGTGCCAGTCCTGCCGCCAGCCTTTTGGGCCTCCACGAGCTTCTTTTCCTTTAAGGAGAATGCCTTGCCGCCGCCCTTTGGCTTGCGCCCACTCCCATGGTCCAGTGGTTGCTCCAGCCCCGGCAGCCCCGGCAGCCCCTGGCAACCCGGGTGTAGGCTTGAGGGGTCTCGCTCTTCTCGGAGCAGACTAATAGCTGGAAATGGTTATCTCGCCCCAGCGCCCTAGGTTGCACAAATTGTCCCTAAGTCCGAACTCTGCCCCACCCCCGCCAGCGGCCTTTACTGTGGCGAGGATATGGAGCCACTCTCCGTAAACAAGGACAGCCTTTGAGCTGCAGCTGCCAAGACCCCTTTTTTGTAGGCGATAGGAAAGGATTGTGCTTCGATGTAAACAGAAAGGAGGATGCTTTCTACCTGGCTTATCCATTAAGCTCCCATTATTCTCTAGAGGATTGTTCCATCTACAAAGCCAGATGCACAAAGAGCTTGGCCTATTTCTCCCACATCTTAGGCGTTGTGGTTTCTGAGTTGACAGCTAAAGAGGAGACCAGGTTCTGGATTGGGAGAGCTGAGGGAGGCAAGGTGGCAATCAGTGAGAAGCTGGATAATTACGAATTTCCCTCGAAGAACTGCTTTATCTAGTCTTGTGCATGCCCCTGCCTCTACTAGAAGGGAGGGAGAGAGGCTCAAGCATCTGGTTGCAGAAGCACCACCTAAATTCAAGCTAAGCTTCACGACCAGCTGCTGTATTCATGACAGTGTTTGCCCCATGAAAGAAAAAAATCCCAGAGGTTCTAGAACGGGACTTAAGAGCTATCAAATAAACCATGGTCAGAGCTCTGGCTATCCTAGTATGGTTGAGAAGACCAGGAACAGAAGTCACCTCTGGGCCTTCTGTCTGGCCACAGGAGTCTTAACAGCCAGGAACTGCTGCAGTTACTGGGGCTGTGAAGAATCCCTTTCTTTCTGTAACAGGTTGTTCTGCCTCTTCAGCTGTTTCTGAGAGGACTGGTCTTACCGCCTGCACTTTCACTCATCCATGTATCTTAGGCCTTTGGCTGCTCCAGAAGCAGGAAGTGAGGCATTCCATGATGCTACCCAAATCTCTCAAAACAAGCCAGTGAGCCCTAACAGGCCACATTTCTTCCTTTAGGTCAGTTCAAACAGATCTAGGGTGTTCTGGGCTTGCCTTAAAGCTGTGTTCAGGGTAGGTGGTCCAGATGGCCTCGGGGCAAATTCATTTTTAGGGAATTTTCCTGGGCACACCTCTTGTTGCCTTGTACCTTCCCCAGCAGGCCTGACTTGTTTATTTAACCGACTTGGCCCTATAGGTGCTTAGCCTGCAGCCTAGGATGGCTCCTAAGGAATTTCCAACATATATATTCCTTATTGATTATCTCACAACTCTGCCTGATACCTAAAACATGACATGAAGTATATATTTGGGAGCTGGGTCAGATTTGGGGGCTGCTGAAGTGGTGCCCAAGATTAAGGTGCTGCCAGGCCTGAGGATCTGAGCTGAGTCTCTGGGGTCCACATGGTAGGCGAGAGCCATTCCCACAAGATGTCGGCTGACCTCCATGTGTGTGACCTCCTCCCCACATAAACAGATACATTTTTGGTTGGTTGGTTGGTTTAATTTTTCTAGACAAGATTTCTCTGTGTAGCCCTAGCTGACCTGGAACTCTGTCTATGTAGACCAGGCTAGCCTTGAATTCAGAGATCCACCTGCCTCTGCTTCCTCCTACTGGGATTAAAGGCATGAGCCATCATGCCTAACCATATACATGTAATTTTTTTAAATTAAAGTATATATTTGGGATCTGGGCAGTGGTGGTACACACGCACGCGTGTGCGCACGAACGCACACACACACATATATGTATATGCATATGTATATAATGGGTTATATATTATAACTATATGTAATCATTATATATAATCCATACATGTATTAAAGCTGCCTGGATTCAGCCCCAGCCATGCTGTTTCCTGTTTGTGTAAAATCAGGTGATCCGCTTAACAGTGAACTGAAGAACTGGATATTCAAAAAGAGCTGATAACAGTCCAGTGCCTTCAGGGAAACATGCTCTCTCTCAGGCTGCCACCTTCCAGTTACCATCTATAAGTAAGCGTGTTGATTTAAGGATGTTTGCAGGACTCTGGTAAAAGGAACACCGGAACACCGTCCTGGCAGATTTTTCTCATTTCGGTGGCAAATGAGGGTGATGTCTTCAGAGTTTCTGAAGCCTATGATTCAGTGCCCAGCGTGGTTGGCAGTGCCTTTGGCTTCTGAGGAATGATGGAGTCTGGGAGGTAGCCACAGTAGAACAGGCCTCAAAAACTCCTGCCTTCCCGCCCCTCAGAATTCAGAACCCCTGGAGTTTTGGACTGCGGTTTCCTTCTTTAGGCGTCAGGGCCTGGGGAGCTGCCAGCTGCCTTTCAACCCTCCCGCCTTGCCAGTGGCAGGATTGTGAAAGAGCAACCCCCCCCCCCCCCATGGCTGCTCTCTCTAGCAGGCCTGGGCCTGCCCGCCCTCGCTGTCCTCCCTGGGGAGCTGGGGTAGAGGCCTGACTCCTGGTACTCACACAGGTCTGGCCACCCTGGGAGGCTCCTAAGCAGCAAGGAGAGGGTGGGGAATGTCTCTTGACATTGAGGCCTGCTCTCAAAACCAGTGCCAAAGCCTGCAGAGCTCGGGTGCTAGCAGGAGCGAAAATGAGGTAAGGAAGCTGGAGGAGGTGAGCATGCAGAGGCAGTAGCCATAACCCCTAGGTATAAAAGTGCTGTCCTGCCTTACTTCCTGTGCACCTGCCCCCTGCAGAGACTCCAGGAATCTTGCCTGCCTGTGCCTTTTCCTGGCCACCCTCCCTGCATCCCAGTGCCTGGTGCACCTATTTGCATATCTGAGCTTGTGGGTGTTTTTTGCTTAAGCTCTGCTTACATTGGTGAGTGGGTAGGCCTAGCCTCACCTTGAGATGGCACAGGAAGATGCTGGTTGCAGGAGCTCATGAGCTGGCACACACCAGGGTAACCACCTTCGAAGGCCTGTGAGGCACTGAATCTGACAAGAAGGTAGGTTCCTGAGGGACACTAAATTCAGCAGAGACTCTCCACACCCATGACAGAAATAAATGTGTTTTGAAAACCTACATGGTAAGTTCCAGGCCAGCAGTTCCAGGGCTGCATAGTGAGATAGTGAGACCCTGACTCAAAAAATGCTAAGAGAAAGAGGAGCTAAGGAGATAGCTCAGTGAGTAAAGTCCCCACTGTACAAGCATGGAGAATCTAAATACAGAATCCCAAAACCCACCCAGAAACTGGGGCAAGGCAGTATCCGACAGAGACAGGCAGAGCCTTTGGGTTCACTGGCCAGCCAGCCTGGCCTAATCAGTGACTTCCAAACTCAGTCAAAGACCCAATCAGTGGAGCGTTATCAGAGAAGACACCCCACGTCAGCTTCTGGCCTCAGTCTCCAAGCATACATATTCACACACATACAGAAGGACACAATACACCATAGAGGTGAGAGACTAGTCTTCCTTTAGTTTAGGTTACTTAATGCTTTCAGTTCCTTGGAAAACTCAGGAGTCCTCAGGGCTCTCCTGGACAGGCCTCAGCCTCCGTCTTGTGCCTCCATTCTGGGCCAGCAGGGGGACTGGAAGACTCATTTCCAGGCTGGATTGACAAAGGTTCCAAGCAGCTCTCTGCTCTTTGCCAACCTGGCTCCCCTGAAATGAGAGGGGATTCCTGGCACTGATAACCCCCCTGTAGATACAACCCACTGGGCGGAAACGGAGCACAGGTCTAGTTGTGTTTCCCACTTGGTGTAACCTCTGCCTCATAAGCCAGCTAAGTTTCATCAAGAAATTATCTTTTCGTGGACTGGGGAGGTTCAGTGGAGAAAGTGCTTGCTGTACAAACCCGAGGACCAGAGAGAGATTTCCAGTGCCCTTGTGAATAATGTTGGATAGGAGTGGCTGCCTGCCTACGGTCCCAGCACTAGAGAGGCAGAGACAGGAGATCCCTGGAGCCAATTGGCTATCGAGGCCAGCAGGAGATTCTGCCTCCTAAAGTGATTGAGAAAGATACACGATAGCAACCTCTGGCCTCCACACATATGTACACGTATACACCTGGGAACACATCCAAAAATAAAAGGAAGTGGTTATTTAGACTGCAGATTATTCAGACTCAGTGGGAAGAACATCCCTCTAGCAAGCATAAAGCCCTGGGTTCAAAACCCAGGACCATCCTCAGCACAAAAAGTTCTGGCCTAGCACCATAGCTTGTGCCTATAATTCTAACGCTGAAGAAGCTGAGGTGAGAGGATCACCAGTATTTCTAGGCCAGCAGGAGCCGCGAAGTGAGTTCCAGAATTCCAGAGGAGTCTGGGCTGTAGGATGGAATTGTCTCCAAGACTGGGGAAAGAAAAGTAAGTCACTGAGTGCTCTGAATAAAGGGGTTGGTGGGGCTTGGGGCTTCACTGAATCCCTGCCCCAGGGCGCTAAGGAGCGGTAAGAAAAGAAAGAACCAAAGAGGAGACATGGTGGCCCTGAGGTGGCTCAGCAGGTAAAGCCCTTGTCACCAAACCTCACGAAGTGCGTTTAATCCCAGGGACACACACGGTGGAAGGAGAGACAGCCCCCGCAGAGTACCCTCTGCTCACACAGGCACTGTTTAAACAATAAATAAGATAAAAAGAAAACTGAGTAAAATCCTACAACCCTACAGGGAACCTCTACAGGCAGAGCAAGCGGGAAGAGTTGCTGGGCCAAGAATGGGGCCTAGTAAGTGTGGTGGTGGAGACAGAAAAGGGAGGCTCACCACAAGTTCAAGACCTGCCAAGGCTACACAGTGAGGAGTGAGGAAAGGAAGCAGGGGGATGGGCGATGGAAGGACAAGCCTGGTCAGAAGCAGACATAGCAGATCCCCGTGTCCTTCACAGTGTCTTCTAAACAATGACTGTGCCTGACACCAGCTTTGAAAACCCAAGAGGCCAAAGCAAACCTAAGTTGGTCAGGAGTGCTTCCCAGCACACACACAAAAGGCTTCACCAAACCCGGAAAGCAGGGCAAGATGTGAGAGGGGAGAGCAGCAGGAAGGTCCTGCAGCCAGGAGACAGCCAGGAGGGTCTTTCCATGGTGCCACAGGGTCTAGCCTGTCCTACTGAAGGCATGGAAAATGGATAAACAGTGGAAAGGACAGCAGTCCCTTGCTGGCCCGACTTGAGGCAAGGACACTTAACTCTAGACTCACTTAAAACGTTTTGTTTTAAGCCGGGCAGTGGTGGCGCACACCTTTATCCCAGCACTCGGGAGGCAGAGACAGGCGGATTTCTGAATTCAAGGCCAGCCTGGTCTACAGAGGGAGTTCCAGGACAGCCAGGGCTACAGAGAAACCCTGTCTCGGAAAAAAAAAAAAAAAAAACCCAAAAAAAAAAAAAAAGTTTTGTTTTTTGAATTAAGGGTCCAGCGCCCTCTCCAGGGAGCTTGTTCTGAAATCAGGAGGTTATAGGAGCTAGGAGATAAGTTCTTCCCAGCTCTCCTTTGAGTTGTGTGTGTAGGGGTGTGTGTGTGTGTGTGTGTGTGTGTGTGTGTGTGTGTGTGTGTGTGTGTGTGTGTGTGTGTGTGTAACTGTGTGTGCATGAAAACAAAAGTCAGAAAACACTTTTTCGTCTTTCTTTTTTTGAGATAGGGTTTCTCTGTGTAGCCCTGGCTGTCCTGTAACTTGCTTTGTAGACCAGGACAGCTTCAAACTCACAGAGATCTGCCTGCCTCTGCCTCCGGAGCGCTGGGATTAAAGACATGCACCAATAACTGCCTGGCCTAGAGAATACTTCCAATTCTCCTTCCACCATGTGGGTCTCCAGGGAGCAAACACAGACCCTCTTGCCTACCTGCCAAGCCATCTCTCCAAACACAGACATATTCATTCTTTTCAATTTTCACCTTAAGAGAGGGAAACTAAAGCATAGGTGTTGCTCAAATCCTTCCTGTGAGTAAATGGCAGAGCTGTGATTTGAATCCCGGGAACTTCAGAGCGCCAAGCTACCTGCGGATGCAGACACAGCGCTCAACTCTCACAGCAAGGCAGTTCATCTATCATATGCAGACTCACCAGCGTCTGTGAAGCACCTCCTTTCCAGTCCATTCCTGCCCATCAAAGATGGCATCTCCTGGTAAGAAGTTCTGTTCTCACCAACCAAAGCCCTTGCCCCCTAACAGATACTCCTTAGGAGATGAGGGGTAGGAAGGCTTCTCAGATGGGAACTTTCCACCTGAGCTGGAAGATTCTTGTCATTGTCACCCAAAGCATACCGGAACCAATCAGCTATCTAGGAATGCTGACACATGCGTGTGATCTCAGCACACAGAAGGTAGATGTCATAGGATCACAAGTGCAAAGCTAACCTAGGCTACCTAGCTAGGGTAGCTGGGGCAGTCAGACCCTGTCTCAAAAAGGATAGAGAAGGGCTGGAGTGATGGCTCAGTGGTTAAGAGCATTGACTGCTCTTCCAAAGGTCCTGAGTTCAGTTCCCAGCATCCACATGGTGACTCACAACCATCTGTAATGGAAACTGATGCCTTCTTCTGGTGTGTCTGAAGACAGCTACGATGTACTCATATAAATAATATAAATAAATAAATATTTTAAAAAAAGGATAGAGAAGATAAAAGGAAGCCTACTGTAATGACTATTCCTGGTTGTCAACTTGACTATATCTGGAATGAACTACAATCCAGAATTGGAGGGCACACCTGTTATCCTGATCTGAAGGCTGGAAGACACAAGTTTCTGACCTGGATCTTGGCATAGAGATCTTGAGCCATAGTGGCCATGAAAAGCTTAGGCCCAGGCAAAGTAGTACATGCCTTTAATTACAGGAGACTAAGGCAAGGAGATCTCTGAGTTCAAAGTCAGCCTGAGACAAAACAAGTCCTGGATCCAGGCATAGTGGTACACACCTTTAATCTGGGCCTCACCTTCTACTGGAGGACATTGGAAGAAGGAAGATTCACTCTTCTTTTCTTGCACTTGCATGCACGTCTGTTTGAACCTAATTCTACAGAAGACCAGCTCAAACAACTAGCATTGTGGGACTGAGCAACTACTAGATTCTTGGACTTCCCAACCACAGCTGTCCATTGTTGGGTTAGTTGGACTACAGACTATATGTAAGCCATCACTATAAATTCCCTTAATATATAGAGACATTCCATAAGATCTGTGACTCTAGAGAACCCTAACTAATGTGCCTACTAAGAAATAAATAAACACATAATTGTCCTTTGGGACATTCCGTGGCATCTGGAAACAGTGGGTAGCATGTATCACCACTGTCCAGGCTAACTAAAGCTGTTCTCTGTACAACACTGGTCAGGTGTGGTGGCACACTGTAATCCGAGCACTGGGAGGGCAGAAGCAGGAGGAGCTCTGTGAGTTCAAGGCCATTCTGATCTACACAGAGAGCTCCAGGACAGCCAGGAGCATGACTCTGTCTTGAAAGAAACTTAAAAGTCCATCTTCATGAACCTCCATTTGTTCTTGAGCAAATGAAAGCTAATAATAGCCCTAGAGGGTTAAGAGAAAGGGCGCCACCAGCACCGATGCTTAATAAGGAAAAACCAAATCTCCCCCCCCCATCTCTCTGTCTCTGTCTGTCTGTCTGTCTTTCTCCCTCCCTCTCTCTCTCTGTCTCTCCCTCTCTGTCTCTGTCTCTGTCTCTGTCTGTCTGTCCCCCCCCCCCCCCATTACTGTGGAACTAGGGCCTTGCAGAAGCCAGGTCAGCGCTTTGCAGCTGAGCCGCCCTGAATCCAGCCCCTTCTCAGTTTTCTTCACAGACCCTCTGGGTCTTACCACCAGGTAATTGCATTTCACTGTCCTGTGCCAGAAACTCAGCCTTGAGCTGTAGCTGAAGGCCCTGGGACTCCCCAAGGTTGCCCCGTGTTATACACACACACACACACACACACACACACACACACACACACACACCCTGCCCTCCTCAGTCCAGCTCCTCTAGGGGTGTTTCCTCTGTTGTCCTTTAAGTATTTTTATAATTTCAGAGTCTAGGCCTAGGTTAATGAAAGCGGTCATTAACTACCAAGCTGGGGCCCTTTACCCCTGAGCACTTTTACACGGGTCAGAACATTCTGGAGAGGTGCTCCCATTTCACAGGAGAGGAAATGTGGGTGCCAGAAGGCACTGGTAGGGCTGGGCAGTAGTTGTGCACGCCTTTAATCCCAGCACTTGGGAGGCAGAGACAAGCGGATTTCTGAGTTCGAGGCCAGCCTTGTCTACAGGTGAGTTAGCTCCAGGACAGCCAGGGCTACACAGAGAAACCCTGTCTCGAAAAACCAAAAAAAAAAAAGAAGGCACTGGTAGGGGTGAAGATGGATCAACCCATGCCCTTCAGCCTCCCAGCGCCCTAAACTAGTTGTCCCATTCCCAATGTCCTTCCCAGCATTCCCCTGCCTGACTGCAATTTGGAGCATCTAGCCCTTTCTTCCTTCTGTCCTATCCTCCCCCCCTACCCAGTTCTGTTCCCCCCCCTTCTCCATCCCCTTCCCCATTTGGTGTATGTGTGTGCTAAGCCCAGGGCTGTTGCATGTGAAGTAAGCTTTCTATCACAAGGCTGTGCTCCAGCCCCCACTTCCTGGTTACAATTCTCTTGCCCTCCAGGGGACTTTCCAAGAGACTGCAAAGTACATTATTTAAGAGTGAGTGAGAGCCGCCTTTAATCCCAGCACTTGGGAGGCAGAGGCAGGCGGATTTCTGAGTTCGAGGCCAGCCTGGTCTACAGAGTGAGTTCCAGGACAGCCAGGGCTACACAGAGAAACCCTGCCTCGAAAAACCAAAAAAAAAAAAAAGTGAGTGAGTGAGAAATCAGGAGCCAGGCATGTTGGCTCAAGCCTGTACTCACAGCACTTTGGAGACTGAGGCAGAAGGGTTGCCAGAATGTTGAGGCCAGACTAGACTACATAGTGAGTTCCAGGTCAGTGCAGAGTGAGAACATGTCCCACACACATACCAAATAGTTAGCTGTGGTGGATCAGAAGACAGAAGCAGAAGGAGGATTTCTGAGAGTTTGAGGACAGTTACTCTATCCCATAATGAACTCTGGGCCATCGAAGGCTCCCATCTTAAACTGCCAACAAGCCACAGAAGCTTGGAGACCCTGGAGCATCGAATAGTCCCTGTGGCCATTTCCTGGGGAGTATCAATCTGAAGAGTCAACAACTCTGAAGGCAATCCTTCAGAGAACCCAAAGGTGGGAGGTAGAGGCGGGAGGGTAAGAAGTTCAAGGTCATCTTCAGCTATCTATCAAGTTCACAGCCAACCTAGGGTATATAAAGCCTTACCTAGAAAATAAGAATAAGTAAATGCTGGCAAAGGGCTCAGTGTGCAAAAGGGCAGCATGACGACCTGAGATGACCTGAGTTTGAGCCCTGCTGGAACCCACGACAGAAAGAGAATACAAACTCCCAAAGTTGCCTTCTGACCTGCACACGCACACCTTGCCATGGCATACAGGAGGCCTCATGCACACACACACACACACACACACACACACACACTAACAAACAAGTAATCTATTACTCAGCTGGGTACCCCTTGCTCCTAGAACAGGCTTCCTGGAGTAGGATCTAGACCCTGGCAGAGATCACACATTCCCCAGTACAATGCAGAAGACATACACAACCATTTTGAAGGCCAGCTGCCTCTGGAAGCCTGTGTGTGCAGCTGAGCCCCTGAAGCTGGGTGCACCAGCTAGGCCCAGGTGAGCAGAAGCATACACAGGGTGGGAGGGAGCAAAACTGCTCTATAGAACGGAGGAGGTCACCTGGCTTCTCCACAAGCCCTGTCACATCTGGCTAACTAAACACCTTAATGAATAACTCAGTGGTAATGACTGTTCTTGATAGTCAAGTCTCAGAACTGTTGTGGGAATTATCAATTCATTCATACATTATAATATTATATACAGGACTTTTGTTTTGTTGATAAAATGTCTCGTTCGGTTAGCCAGGCTGGTCTTGAACTCATGGCAGTCCTGCCTCTGCCTTCTGTGCACTTAGGTTGTAGACAAGTTCTACAAAACCCAGCCTATTTGCAAGAAACTGGCCCTGTGGTTTGGTGCTAGTAACTCTGATGTCATTTCGCTCTGCCCTGGTGCTTCTGGTCCTGCCTTAGGTCCCCTCCCAGGGGCCTTCAGTCATCTCTACGCCTTGAGCCAGGCTTCATCAGCTGCTGGACATGTTGGCCTCCTGAGCTTTCTCCCCAGATTCCCATACAAAACCCACTCTAAGAACACTTCATGTGTGTGCACACGGATATTAGCCCCACTTCTGTTCTCAAACTTCCATCTCTCTGTGCTCTGCTGTTGGTGAGAAGTACCTGGAGCCAAGGTCTGCCTGTGAGGGCAAAGTCGCTGACCAGAAGGGGGAGTGTCACACCCCAGCCCTGCCTGCTTACCTGTGGGCTCCCCATCGTTGAAGGAACTTGCTCACATAAAATCCAAGAGCAAGAGTGTCAGCTATCGATGAGGTGCAGGCCTGGTGTGGGCCCAGAAAGCTCAGACAGGGTAGGTACTCAGGGGCCACACCCAGCTCCCCATCTCTTCTCTGGAGTAGGCTGCCTTCTGGTTCCCCACCACAGTCTGTGCACTGTTAGTGCCTCCATGTAATCTAGGGCGCATGCTCTGCCACTCAGTTATATTACCAGCCCTCTTCTGACTTTCTTTTTTCTTTTCTTTTTTTTTTTTTTTGAGACATAGTCTCACTATGTAGACCAGGCTTGTGGCCAAGAAACCACAGAGATTCCCCTGCCTCTGCCTCCTGAGTGTGGGTATTAAAGGTATGCACCAGCAAACAAACTTAGCTACCCACAATCAGCACTTAAGGAGCTGGAAGGGGTGTGGGCTTGTCCCAGTGGCAGCTTGAAGTGAGAATAAGAAGTGAAGAGAGGTAGCAAGGGGTGACAGGGGTGAGGTTGTACAGTGAGGACAGGGAGGCCTCTGGTGCCTAAACAACTGGATCCTCAGAGAAGGGCGCTGTCTTAGTCAGGGTTTCTATTCCTGCACAGACATCATGACCAAGATGCAAGTTGGGGAGGAAAGGGTTTATTGAGCTTACACGTCCATGCTGCTGTTCATCAACAGAGGAAGTCAGGACTGGAACTCAAGCAGGGCAGGAAGCAGGAGCTGATGCAGAGGCCATGGAGGGATGTCACTTACTGGCTTGCTTGCTTCTCCTGGCTTGCTCAGCTTGCTTTGTTATAGAACCCAAGACTACCAGCCCAGGGATGATACCACCCACAATGGGCCCTCCCACCCTTGATCACTAATTGAGACAATGCCTTGCAGCTGGATCTCATGGAGGCATTTCCTCAAGGGAGGCTCCTTTGTGATAGCTCCAGCTTGTGTCAAGTTGACACACAAAACCAGCCAGTACAGGCGCAAAGAAACCTTTAAGCTCAATTCACCTGAAACCGTAAGCCCTTGTGCCCCAAAGATGAGTAGTTCTGTTCAGAGCAGTGACTTCATCTCCTTGGTCACTTTGGGAAGGATACTTCCTCCGGGAAGCCCCCCAGTGGCTCAGTCACAGCTCAGTCCCTGAGGTTCCCCTTGATACACAGCATGGTACTTTGGGCCAACTCCTATCTCTCCTACTGAGTGAGTGTGGCACAGAACAGGAGTCTTCGTATACACATGCAAGGTTAGTTGGAAAAGTTTTTTTAAAAAATTAGAAGATCCGAGCACAGTGGTATATGCCTGTAGCCCCTATTCAAAAGGCAGGAGGATCACTTGAACCCAGAATTTCCAGGCCGATCTGAACAACATGGAGACACCTCATCTCAAAAGAATAAAAATTAAACCCAGGGCTAGTCATACAGGTTCATAGTCTCAGAATCCAGCTGCTTGGGAGGTGGAGGCAGAAAGACCAAAGGTTAAAAGCCTGCTCTAGTGACAGCGTCAAGTTCAAGGCTAGCCTGGGTAAAAGACTGCTAGCCTGGGGAACTGAAGAGACTCACAGACTCTCAAAATGAAAGAAGAGAGAGGATGAAGATGCAATCTGATAGCAGGATGCTAGTGTGTGTGTGTGTGTGTGCGCGCATGCATGCACGTGTGGGGGTATATGTGCGTGGAGTGGCGTGTGGGTATGAATACCCGCAGAGGCCAAAAGAGAACACATATCCTGTTCTTTTTACCCTGTCTCATCCCCTGAGACAGGGCCTCTTACTAAGCCTGGAGCTAGGCTGGTGGCTAGCAGGAGTCACAGGCTGTGTGAGGTCATGCCCAGCCCAGCTTTTTATGTGCACGCGGGAGACTCAAACTCAGGTCCTGACACTGGTACAGAAAGCTCCCTTGCTCGCTGAGCCACCTCTCTAGCCCTCTTCTTCTCTCTCTGCAAAGGTGGGATAAGGATAGGAAGGAAGCACTTAATAAACTAAACAGAGCTGCAGATGCTGTGTATTAGGATGAAGCCATTTGAGATCAATTACAGAACAACACACCGAGGATTATAGAACAATGCAGGGGAAATTGCACACATGTGTAGGAGGCCCCCTCCCAAAGAACCATGCTGTCACTGGGGTGGTACCTCCGTGCCCTGTTCCCTGCACCAGAAAGGTACCCCAGAACCAGCTGGGGAAGGGGATCAAGTCCAACAGCTCTTGGACAAAGGCCCATGTTTAGAATTCAGATTGGCAGGCTCAGAGAGTGGGTGCTTTCCACTCGGGATGCAGAGGCCAGCTTCCTAGGTGAAGATGTTGAAACGTAAGTTGTGTGAGCTGATGAAAAGATGTCAGCTGCTGTGGTGGGAAGGGCACACACTCATTCATTCATTCATTCTCATTCATTCATTCACTCTTTCACCAGCTCCTGCTACTGAGCACATGCCTTCTTCTGCCAAGTAAAATGAAGATGAGGAAGGGGGTCTGCTGAGGGGAGTATGGTGGGCTCCTAAGTGTTCTGCACCAGGAATCAAGAGGTTCCCTTGTTGCTAGGGCTACACAGAGAAACCCTGTCTCCAAAAAAAAAAAAAAAGAAAAGAAAAAAAGAGGTCCCCTCGCTAGAAGATGGCGGGGCCAGAGGCCAGGTCTCAGCAGAAGCACCAGCAGCCCTATTTTTCATCAAGATCAGTTAGTGGGTCCCAGGGCAAGATGATGCAGAAGGAAGGGAGAAACATAACTGGCCTCTCTTAACCCCCAACCCCCCCACCCCCAATGCCAAAAGAGCGGAGATCAAGAGATAGAACCTGGCAGGCTGGGCCAGGCAGAGGTGACTGTGGTGAGCATGTGGGAGGGACTAGCAGATGGAAGCCAGTAGCCTGATTGACAGGCTGCTGGGGACAGTGGGTGGGCAGCCAGGGCTGCCCAGTAACAGCCAGGCCAGTGGGCTAGGGGTGGGGATGTGGCCGGCCTCTGACAGGGGTTGTGGTGATTGAAGTACTGGCAGTGCCAGAAGCCTGCAGGCCTTCATCCTGTGCTCCCTAAGGACCAGCTAATTCACTTGTAGAGGAGCTGGGCAGCTAATGAAGACAGCAGCTGGCAGCTTCCCCTCCTTGCTGAATCCCACACACAACTGACCAGTGGACAAGGGGCTTGGCTCCCACACCAGACTTTTGACTCTTAGAGAAGCAGAAGGACCTTGAGAGAGAGAGATATCCCTGTGATGGATGGAGCTGGGAGAGAAGAGAAAGAGACATGCTATCCTGAATTGCAAAGGCCTTGATGGGGAGAAGACAGCTGGGAGGGGATGTGGGGGTGTCCTGGTGGGAGGAGAGAAGAGGAACCTTGAACACAGGGTGTTTGGAGGACTGGACCCTAGCAAACAAGACTTGAAAGTAAAGCCCCAAAGAAACCAATCAGTTGGAAAACAAAGCCAGGGTCTCTCCAGGGCCTCTCTGCTGACATCACAGGTGAGTTCTCCAGCTCCATTCATGTACTGGGGTTTAGTGGCCACATGCTGTGTGAGTCTCTGCAGGACTCCACACCTGTCAAAAATCTTCAGCCAGAGTCAATTCACAGGAAGTGCACTAGAGACTGTCCCCAGTTTCTATTCACTAGGGCCTCAGGCTTGGGCACCTCATGGCCCTCAAGGCCACCTGAAAGACAGGAACTATCAAGCAGACCCATTTTACAGTTGAACAAACTAAGGCACAGAAGATTCAATCACTCACTGAAGGGTCTCCTAAACGGTAGAAGTGTGTCTTCAGTGACTGTCCCAAATAACATCCTTGACCCTGGGTTAGCAGGGCAGTAAGCAGTCATAGCTACCATCCTTAAGGAACCAAAGATCTTATTAGCAGCTGCTTGGGGTCAGAATAGCCGGAGAGGATTGCCTTTGGATGTCTCTCGATGTT
Source organism: Uromys caudimaculatus (assembly GCA_028551405.1). Classification (NCBI taxonomy): domain Eukaryota; kingdom Metazoa; phylum Chordata; class Mammalia; order Rodentia; family Muridae; genus Uromys; species Uromys caudimaculatus. Next base: position 75,566,672 of record CM052709.1, on the reverse strand, counting down.
TGGGGGAGCCCCTCCCAGGGAAGAGCAGCCCCCAGACTTCTGGGACTGTGTGATTCTGCTGCAAATAATCAATGGGTGATAGGTGGCTCTTCACAATTGTGGGGGCTGCTATCCTGCTTCTAGGTATCTTCAGCACGGTCCCCTTCCCTTGTTCATCCCCAGAGCTGAGCTGAGAGGGACTGAGTGGAGCCTGGAGGACTCTGACTGGGCGGTCCTCAGGCATGGTTGCCTCCTCCTGGGACCTGGGGAACAAAGGGGAACTGGCTTGGGAGGGCAGGTGGCAACCACGTGCTCCCCCAGCTCTAGCTGGGCCTGGTAGGAAGGGGCCTTGAGCGCCCTCTGCCGGTCTGGGAACTTGTGGAGGGAGGAAGTGGCAGTTTAGGGCCAGGAAGGACTGGCTGGGTGCTCCGCAGGGAGTCCCTGTGGTGGAGGAGGTGGTATACCAGAGTGTGTGACTGGGTCTTTGTCTGCCATGGGTGTGGGGATGCCTGTGTGGTATGGATGGCAGTGTGTGCATGAGTGAGTGCATCTCTATGTGCATGTCTGTGCTTACTAATATGTGATGTATGCATGCATTGTGTGCAAATGTGTTTACTATTCTGTTTTGGTGGTGGGTTTGTTTTTATTTTTTTCAAGACAAGATTTCACTTTGTAGCCCTAGCTGTCCTGGAACTCACTCTGTAGACAGGCTGGTCTTGAACTCAGAGATCTGCCTGCCTGCCTCCCAAGTGCTGGGACTAAAGGTGTGCGCCATCGCCGCCTGGTGTGTTTACTGTTTATATATGCATGTCTGCACCTGTTCTTGTTTGAGTGTGCATGTGTTATATGCATGAGTGTTCATGCCCACATCTCTCCACCTGGGTTGGCCCTGGGGGGAGGGGGGCATAAACTAGTGCTTCCAGGGCTTGTTGGGAGGCTGCAGGACAGGCAGTTGTGGAAAAAGGGAGGAAGCTGGGTGAGGTGGCACACACTTAATCCCAGTACATGGGAGGCAGGGGCAGGTAGATCTCTGTGAGTTTGAGGACAGCATGGTCTACATAGTGAGTTCTAGGTTGGCCACATAGTGAGACCTTGTCTCCAAGAAGGAGAGAGAGAGAGAGAGAGAGAGAGAGAGAGAACTTGCCCCCGGACCCTTGTGTCTCACTGTGCAGCCGTCATGGAGTTTCATAACGCTATTGGAGGCCATGGTGTGCTACAGCTCTAAGTCGAGAACCTGCAAGAACCCAGAGAGCCTCCTCAGGGAGAGTCAGCCTGAACTGAGACATGGGGGACAGGGAAAGCCTGGAACAGGAGGCAAGAAAGTAGGGGTCTCTGGGGATCAGGGAATATAGAGAACAGAAAGTTGGAGGGGAAAGGGGGAATACTGTGGTCTCAAGGGTGACGTCCAGAGACGTCAGGGATAGCAAGGCCAGAGGTAGGCTGAAGTATGGGCAGTAAGGGATTTCTGTTTTGGGGATTCACAGGATCCACATTCTAGGAAAGAGGGCTTCATGCTCCTTACTTGGATTTTGTTTGCTTTTTGAAACAAGGTCTCTCTAAGTAGTCCAGGTTGACCTCAAACTCTCAAACCTCCTGCCTCAGCACCCTGTTCAAGAATTACATGATTTACTTTCCTATCAGGTACCCTGCCTGTACCCCCTATACACAAACCCCTTAATCCTGAAAATCCTGAAATGCTGGGAGGTCACTGGTGACCTCAGACAAAATACACTTGAGTCTTGGGTCCTTCTCACTGGTGGCCTGGGGCTTCATTCAAATCCCTGCTCCCAAGGCACGGTGCTGATCATGACATGCCAGCTGCAGTAGCCTCTGGTGCCTCTTATGCCATCAATGCCTCCTCTGTGGACTTGGGAGGGTGGCCTGAGAAAGGCCCTGGGCCTGGGCCAGCCTGGTCCTTTCACCGGGTGGTACCAGATTGGCCTCTTCTTTGGCTCAAACTTCAGGCTCTTCCTGGTAATCTCCAACCTAGAGCCCAGTGTCCTTGAAGGCCCCTACTCAAGTAACTGAACCCAGGGGAAGGGTCTCTGTCTACACATCCATTCTAGCTCACTAAAAATGGGCCAGGTCAGGCAGAGGCAGGTGGATTTCTGAGTTCAAGGCCAGCCTGGTCTACAGAGCGAGTTCCAGGACAGCCAGGGCTACACAGAGAAACCCTGTCTCGAAAAAAAAAAAAAAAGAAAAGAAAAAAAATGGGCATGTCTACACACACCTGAATGGGGGAAAAGAAGAGTGATGTTTTTCTGAGCTAGTGGAGTATCAGCTCCTGGACACACTGGACTGGTAGGTTTGTAAGGTGGCTTGCTTCTGCTCTGACACCATGTTCCTGCTCGCTCACACTTGCTCAGGCCGAGGCCCACCCTCTACTACCTAGATCCAAGGTATGCTCACCACTGTTCCCTAGCCCAGGAATGGGAAGTAAGCAAAGGTGCCCACCTCTGACCACACCAAGGACAGCATCCAAACCTCCCAACAGACAGGGAATCAACTCCTGGTTCTGCACCGTAGCTCTCGTCAATCTACTGCCCTATCCATCAGCTCTCCATGCATGGCTCAGCATCTTCACTGGCTCCTACTGACTCCAGGGCGATGCATTGCACACAAACCACAAGTGTGTGAATTCCTGCTGTAGTCCACTTGAATACCCTCATGGCCCCTCAGCTGCCTAACCTCATGTTTCCTCCTCTACCCTTCCCTCTTTTTATGTGTTAATTATTTGTTTGAGTTTCATGTAGCCCAAGCTGGCCTCAAAACTTACTATGTAGCTTGAACTCTTTGCCTCTTGATACTGGGATTACAGGCATGTAGCACCAAAGATAGTGTATGTGGAAGTGGAATCCAGCCCAGGGCTTAAGCATGCTAGGCACGGACTCTACCAACTGAGTTGCATCTCCTTCCCTCTCTGTCTCCTCGCTGTAGGCCTTCATTTCCCCACTAAATTCACCACTTCTCTCATTGCCCTCCCAGCCTTTGCCCAGCTCCCCCCAACCCCCACCCCTGGGCTCTGCTCTGCCCTGCAGGATTCCTTTTTCGTACCGGTGGGGTGTCCTCCCTGCTGCTCCCTAGAAAGCTAGGCTCTGGCTTCTTAGGAATGAGGACAGAAGCCTAAGGGCCCCAGAGTCCTGCATGCTGTTGCAGCCCTGCTCCAGGCTGCCTCTCTCCTGGAGCAGTCACTGGCTCATAGTTTCAGCATCCAAGGGAACAGGAAGTGGTGGTAGGGGGCTTGTAGGGAGCTGCCAGCTAAGCTCCTCCTGGCACCAGCAGCTCCCAGCTCCAAGGAGCTTTGCCAAGCCAGCACATGTGACAGCTGGAATGCACACGCTTGTGTACATGCACTGCCTGTAGGAGCACGTGCCCATGTACGCTCAGCTTGTCTACTGTGCCCTCCAGCCCACATGGCCATGAGACAGATCTTTACCCATGAGGTATGTTACCAAGACAGGCTGACCCTGGCACAGAGCAGGGATCCAAGACAGTCTCTTCCAGGATTCCGCATGTGTAAGTAGCCAATGGCAGTGTAATTCCTATTCCTCATCTCCCAGGCTCCTCTAGCCTTCCTTTGCTTGTCTATCTGTGCCCTTACCAGTGGTCACCATGGAGCCTTCCTGGCATTACTGTCAGCTTGGGTGTTAGCAAGAGTCTCCTGACCTCCCCAACTCTAGTTCTGCCCCTTTGCTCCCGAGGACGCTCTGACAGAAGACTCTTCCTGGGCTCTTCTCTAAGGACTTCCAGCCTCCCTGTCCAAGAACAGTCTATTTTGTGCACTCAAGCTCCTTAAGGATCCTGTGCTCTGGGGGCAGAGGCCCTTCCTTACTCTCTGTGGCTGTTCCCAGCTCTCAGCACTCTGGCTACAGATACTCATTACCTACCCATCACCCAGGCTTCTAGCACTGTGTTCTGGGCAGATTTATGCACTGGGCAAGAGTAGAGGCCAGAGCAGGAGGGCCAGCCGTGGGCCAGTCATACTCCGGACAGTCTCTTGAGCTGGCAGAGGCCCCAGCCAAGCCATCATCCTGTCCCTTCCCCCACCCCTTCACTCATTATCAACTTAGGGCTTGTGTACAAACAGCAGCTGGCCTCTTTGTCAACCTCTCCACCCTCCCTGCTCCTCCCTGCACTGCCTCCCAACTGGCTCCTCCAATTCCACCCCCCAAGATGACTTAGAAGCTAGAGCCCTGGGGAATCCTTGAAAGGAAGGGGAGGCAGCCCCTGTTGTTCTTGGTCCTAAGTTTTCCTTCAGTTTGGTGATATTAATCCATCTGGGACACCATAGGAACCAGGGAGGGCAAGGAACCAAAGCAAAGTCAAAAAGGTGGCTATAGGCAAGAAGCAGGTATCACTTGCCCTTATGCCTGTTTGCAGAGCATGTTTGCAGAGCCAGTCTGCCGCCGGGTCTGTTGTCCTGACTGTGCTCAATGCCCAAAATCTTTGTAAAGGGACACGTAGAGATGACCCGCTGCTCCCTAGACCCCTGTTAAAGGCTTCAACAAAAGTAATTCTACCCGCCTAGGGTTAAAACAGGAGAGTCAGGCAGGGCTATAGGACAGGGAGCCCGTTGTCAACGCCCAGGTGCTGGGGTCGGATGAACAGGAGTCGGAAGGAGGCCGGGTCAAAAGGTGTGTGGAGGCGAACAGCACACACCTTTAATTCCAGTACTCGGGAGGCAGAGGCAGTGGAGTTCGAACCCAGCCTGGTCTACAGAGCAAGTTCCAGGACAGTCAGGGCTACACAGAGAAAGCTTGTCTCCAAAAACAAAAACTCAAACAAGCAATAAAGTTAGTTGACAACAACACTGTAATCGATCCCATTTTGCAGATAAGAAAACTAGCTCCAAATTAGTCAGTGAGAGAGGAACCAAGTCTCAGGAGGAGCCAAGGCCTGACAGTGCGGTGTGAGAGATGGTGTTGGAGGTTGAGGTTTGGAAACCCTTTGAGACTCCACTGTGGCTTGGCCCTGCCATGAGCTGTGATCCCTAGGTCAAGGGGGTCACTGTTAAGGATTCCCTAGACTCTCGAACAAAAGGGGACCAGCGTGAGGCACCTGCGACTTCCAGGAACGTCACAGGGTGCACAGGAGTTCGCAGGCGAATAAATATGAAAGCTGTGTATGTGGGGAAATCCACAGCATAGGCAGCGCAGCTGAGGGCGAGGAAGGAAAGGTGGAGCCAGAGCTGGACCTCTGCCCAGGTCCCGTGCTCCTCCGTGCCGCCGCCAACCTAGCCCCCCCCCCCCCCCCAAACTAAAGTCTGCCTCCCAAAACGCTTTGTCTCGACCCTCCAGAGCCACTCGGGGCAGATGAGACTGTGTGCAAGGGCACAAGCAGGCGGTCTGACGGCGAGACCAGGAGGCCCCCTAGCGGGCCCAGCTACACGGCACAAGGCCTGGTCCGCGCGGGCGGAAGTCATAAGGCCGGAGACCCACGGCGGCCACCGGGCCAGCGGGAACAAAGGACGCGGCAGGCAGGAGGTCGGCCGAACGGTGATTGGCGGCTGGTGGGGAGTCCGGGCCGAGACAGGATTGGTTGCGGCCTCGGCACCAGCCCCGCCCCTCGAGGCCGAAATCTGAGCCCCTAGCAACTCCTCCGCCCCCAGCCCTCCCTGTGCGGACCTGCTCGGTGGGCGGCCATCTGCATCCGCGAGGGCGACTGCCCAGGGGTTGGGGCTTGCATCCCTGCGGTGCCAGGAGAGCTACGCACCTAACTACCCACCCTCCTCCAAGGCTGCATTGGGGGGGGGGGCGTCAGGGACTCGTGTAGCGAGTCCCAAACACCGTCTCCTGGGAAAGCTCGACCGCCACTCTAGTGACAGGGTGCACGCGTGGAAAGAGACAGGATCCCGGGGAGCTGCCCCGAGGGTGGTGGCTGGACTGGGAGAAGGGCCAGGGTAAGACGAGGAAGTGGAGGAGGCCACAGTCTGAAAGTCAAGTCAGGGAAGTTTGACTGGATGGCCCTGAAACTCCGAAGTAGTGATGGAGCTCTCCCCCAGAAGCCCAGCCAAGTTTGAGGCACGAGGAAGAGGGAACTAGGTTCATTTACTAGCCAGGCCACCGCAGAGTGGTTAAGAACATGAGGTGGGGCCTTTCTCAACAAGGTTCCCCTTTCCCAGATGCTTAAGAGGTGAGAGGGGTGGGGCTCGGGTCCGGCCCACCAATCACAGCCTCCGCTCCACTTTGAATCTGAGTTGGCGGGCGCGGGCTGCAGGCCGCCAGGTGTGCTGGGGCCCTCTTTGTCCCCACTTAGTCTGCCCAGGCACGTCCCACTCCACCCCCATCCTTTAGGAGCCCCAGGTCCCGGTCTTGCTGGTTCCCCTTGTCTCCCTGTACCCCATCCCCCTTCCCGGTAGGAACCTAAAGCTGGATTCGGGTCGGGGTACCTTGCAGGGTTGGTGACTCAATCAGTCCTCTAGATTCCTCTTGCAAAGAAATCATAATCTAGAGGCGGGCAGTTTCTCCACAGCTGGCCACCAAGGGCCTGATGGTGCAGGGGTGGAGGTCGGTGGGGGAGGAACTTTGTACCAAAACTCCTTGAAGGAGAAGGCCAGGGAGACTCAAATTGGTGAGTTAGATCGCCAGGACTCACTCATATAATGAAATTAGAGAACTGACTCAGAAATTGTCCTCTGAACATGTTCTCTGTGGTGGGTGCATGTGTGTAAATACTTGTTAAAAAAAAAAAAAGCTCCTTTTAAACCCCAGGAGAAGGCTACCCCATGCATAAGCTGTACGTGCCTGTCTGACCACACACAAGCCCCTTAGGCTGTGGTTCCTCAGCTGAGAGACTGAGATGTGTTCCAGGCTGCTGTGGAGATTAAGTGGGATCGGGAGGAAGAATCTTCGTTAAAGGAAAGCCTGCATGTGCTCAAGTATGCATATGTTACCAGAGCCCAGATGCATGCTAGGAGCCAGAGCCCAGCAGCCACCCAGGGTGGGCCTCAGAGCCTGACCTATCTCAGAGGGAAAGGTGCCAGGCCTTATCAGAGAGGCCAGTAAGAACTAAGCCAAGTCCCATGAATAATCCCTGAGTCCCTCAACCCTAACAGAAGGACCCCAGGGTTTGGGTTCCTCTTTTCACACAATTTCCATGCTGTCTAGGTTAGGTGGGCAGAGGAAAGGGACTACTTCAGCCCTGGGGTGTATGACTCCTCTCCAGGGTAATCTGAGGACAGGCCTAGAAGCTGCACACACCATGCCCCTCCCCCACCCGAAGCTCTCTTCCCCTCCCCCGGGCCCTCCAGTTTGCCTCCCTATGCTTCTCAAGTCTGTCTTCTCCCAGGTACCAAGGTGATTGTTATTGAACCGTGTCTTGAGCTCCAACACTACCTAACCCACACTGTAGTGGAATGAAATAAAAACTAGATCTTGTCCCTTTTCTGATAAAATGCTCTGAGCTGAGGTGCACTCCTGTGATCCAAGAACTTAAGAGGTAGAGACCAGAGGACCAGGAGTTCAAGACCATCCTTGAAGCCAGGATGGACTAAAGAAGACTATTTCAAAATATGAAAAATTAAGGCCTCAAATCTGTCAATATCTCCAATCTGTAGCTATGTGCTTCCTTCAGCCTCCTAGCCATCATCTCCCCTCCAGTCCCCTCCTCCACCCTTCTTGTCTGTCACAAAATTGGGGTTAGTATGCTTTTAGAAATGGTCTAGTGGAGTAAGGTTTTTGGAAGGAGGCCTGACTGACCGGATTTTTCCAGTGCTTACCCGCCCCCTGGTGGCCATCATGGGCATTGCATGCCTTAGCAATCAGACGAGTTCCGCAGACAGCCTTAGGGAAGGTAGGTTACCCAGCAGGCAATCTGCAACTCAAGAAGAGGGAGATTCCAGAACTGTGGCCCTACAGGAGCTTGGACCAGCATGGCAGCATGGCTTTTCAGCTCTCTTTTCACCAAGATGCCCTTTATTCATTCCATCTCTCTCTCTCTCTCTCTCTCTCTCTCTCTCTCTCTCTCTCTCAGGCACTCTTGTGCACATATGTACTTGTGTTATCTGTTCCCCATGCACAGGAGTCCAAGTGTTCAACTGTGTCTGCACAGAACAGATGGCAGCAGCAGATTCCGCCTTCAGAAGATAGATGTTCATGTGGGTGGAGCTGTGTGTGATCAAGCCGGCATCCATGCGTCTGTCCCCAGCCTCTGAGACTGTTACCAGGCAGGAACCTGGGCCTGAGAATGCTGAGGCTCATCCTGCCAGTATGCTGAATGCAGACTGCAAGCCTGTCACTGGAATAGATCCAACAGATTGCCATTGGTTCTAGGGGTCTACAAAGACCAACACCTAAGTCCTAAATCTTCTTGCACACATCCTGCCGGTGCCAGAGGGAGGCTGGCTATCTCCCTTACCCTCACAGGCTGTAGTTACCATGTGTTAGATGTGACTAGCCCGCCATTGTTCACAGTCTATTCTTCCTGGGCACCTGCTGGGGATGCTCCCAGGATAAGGAGTTCAAGTCATACGCCCTTATTTATGAGTTTAGACATCTGGCCAGTCTTCTGGTTATTTAGTCTGTTTTCCTGTGATTGATGGTAAGCTGCCATGAAAAGAAGTGTGGAATGCAGGTTCTGGGAGTGCTGTGATTTAGACATGGAGTCCAACTGCTTCTATCTGTTGCCTCGCTTGCTAGCCAGAGAAATCAGAGCACACATCTCCTGGAAGTTGAGCCAGGTGTGGTGGTATTGGCCTGTAATCCCAGCACTTGGGAGGCTGAGATAAGAAGATCTTGAGTCCAAGGTTGGCCTGGGTTTCAAAGTGAATTCCAGGCCAGGTCAGCCTATGAGACCCTATTTCTAAAGAAAAGAAGAGAAAAAAAGAGAAAGAAAGAAAAAGGAAAAGAGCTGAGCCTAGAGCTAGTGGTACAGGTCAGCATTCCTAGCTACTTGGGCGTCTGAGGCAGAAGGATCACTAATCAGGCCTGCCTGGACTATAGAGACTCTGTCTCTACACTCTTTAAAACAGTCTAGAGATTGCCGGGCAGTGGTGGTGCACGCCTTTAATCCCAGCACTTGGGAGGCAGAGGCAGGTGGATTTCTGAGTTTGAGGCCAGCCTGGTCTACAGAGTGAGTTCCAGGACAGCCAGGGCTACACAGAGAAACCCTGTCTCGAAAAACCAAAAAAAAAAAAAAAAAAAAAAAAAGTCTAGAGATGTTGTGAGGTGGGAGTGTGCTTGCCTAGTATGTGTGAGATCCGGGGTTTTATCCCAAAAAACCATAAAAATGGAGGCTGAGAGCCTGGGATTGAGTGTGGCCATTCTCACCAGGCTCTGCTCTGTGCTTCCCAGGCCCACATCTCTGTGTCCTGTGACCCATGGCCACATATAAGACCAATTCCTGCAGCTCTGGGACTGGCAGCAGTTTCCCTAGTCTAAGGATAATGTACAATTCCTAAGTTGGTGCCTCTTTGCTCCATGCAGACAACAAACACACAGACTTTCCTACTGTCCAGACTGAACCGCCTGCTCTGGGTAAGCCCATGTACTGAGGGGAGTGAAGGGGCCTCTAGTTTGAAGCAAGGTCTCTCCAGCCTCCAGACTTGGCATATTTGGCCACCTGGGGGAGCCCTCTGTCCCCTTCAGTCAAAGGAGTGGGAGAGGGGTGTGTGGAACCAGGAATCCATCTGTTGTCAGGTCCTACCCTTAGGCCATGATTCTGAAGGAGCAGCCCTAGCAAGAACTAGGGCTGGAAAGAGTGACTTTCTTGGGAGCCTGGCATCACAAAGAACATACAGCAGGCACCCCCAAATGTGCCCACCTGTTGCTCAGAAAGAAAAATTCACTGAGACATGAAACTGGGACCCCCAGATTCCTGAAGAAGCTCTGAGAAGCTTACCCTTGGTTCTTTGGCCTTGTACTGCCATTAAGATGGGTGGAGACACCACTAGATCCTGTCTCAAAAGTCCTAGGTAGAGAGACCTGGGATACAGCTCAGTTGGTAAAGTGTTTAAATGCAGGTCTGGGTTTGACTCCCTAACACCACATAATCTGGGCCTGGTAGAACAGGTCTACAGGCTCAGCATTTGGGAGGTGGTGGCTGGGAAATCAGAAGTTTAAGGTCATCTTCAGCTACATAGTGAGAATGAGGTCGGCTTGGACAACATGAGACCTGGTCTCAAAAAAACAAAACAAAACAAACATACAAACAAAAAGGACCCAGATAGAGACGAAAGGCTAAAGACATAGCTAGTGGGGCTGGAGAGATGGCTCAGTGGTTGAGAGCACTGACTGCTCTTCCAGAGGTCCTGAGTTCAATTCCTAGCAACTACATGGTGGCCCACAACCATCTGTAATGGGATTGGATTACCTCTTCTGGTGTGTGTCTGAAGACAGCTACAGTGTACTCTTATAATTAAAAATAAATAAATCATATATATACATATGCATGTATATATAGTTAGTTAGTTAGCTAGCTAGCTAGCTAGCTAGTTATAGTAGAGGGCTTGCCTAGCATGTGCAGGGTCCTGGGTTCCATCCCAAACATTTTCTTGTTTTGTTTTGTTTTTTGAGACAAGGTTTCTCTGTTTGTTTGTTTGTTTGTTTGTTTGTTTGTTCTAAAAAAGGCCAGGTGTCCCAAGAATGGAGAGCAAGAAGAGATTGTGGCTGGCATCACCTTCATGGGGTGGCTATGAGAGAAGGTACTGAGACAAGTGGGGGCACTCTATTACTCAACACAAGAGAGATCTGGGTGGCTGCAGGTTGACAACAAGCATCAGGCAGCATGGAGGTTAGAGTCAGGTGCCCTTGGGTGGGGATGGTAGAGGGCCGGAGCAGAACTCAACATCACCAGCCCTGCCTTAAGGAGTCTGTTACAACCTGCCTTCTCCACTGCAGGTTCTGAGAACTAGCTACAGGCAGAGACCCAGCAGTGGTGGACTGAGATGGGGACCTTTTTGTTGGTTCAGGGCTGCAGTGCCTTGGGTACCCTCTTCCCATCTGGCACAGAGCCTATTCCCCATCTGTTCATATACACTCCCAGACTTCAACTGAGGTTCCTCTGCACAGGAGCTCGGAGGCCATCTCTTCCTCCATCCACTTGGGAAGTAGCTACCTCTGTAAGCACAGAACAAAGGTGGTGCTGCTAGCTGGTTCTTGGGAGCCCCTTGCCTGGCCCAGTTTGCTCCTGAAGCCTGGGGAACAGATGGTCTGGCCTTCCCTTGCTGTTCCACAGTAAACCCCAGGGGAGCCCCTTGCCCCTCCTCTCAACCCCTCTGGTGTTCCTACTAACCCTTTAGGAAGCAGTGAGCTGAAAGGGACAACATCTGGGGCTCCCCAGGGCCTCAGTGGCCCAGCTGCCTGCCTGCCTGGCCCAGTGCTGGTGAAACGCTGTCTAGCATCTTTGATGCAGAGTCCTAAGCCTGGCTCCCTCCTGCAATAAATAAATAAGAGCCCTATAGACTTAGTCTTTAACACCTGCCTGAATCTGTACTGTTCCCAGTAGAGAGGGCCAGCTACCCTACCCTCAGAGCCAGCCACACCCCAGATGGAAAGTAGTTCTCTCAGGCTAGGATGACACGGGACCCATGTGAATTTCATTGAGCAGGGAACCAGCCTGAACTTAAGAGAAGACCTGTTCCCTGAAGGTCAGTGCCCTGCACCTAGCCCGCTACTGACTGAGGACACTCTCGTATCAGGTCTTTAGGCACTTGTTGGGGGATCTGGGTGTGGCTGGACTTTGTCAGAAAAGAGGGAACCCACGATTTACAGAGGCTACATTTGCATTTCACACCCAGGCTCTGAACTCCTCATTCCTACCAAGCCCAGCTCAGACAGCCTACTCTTTCAGAATGGAAAAGTTACATATTAACTATCGTCTCCCTGAACTGCCTGAGGTCACCCAGACAGCTAGGACCAACAGCAATCTTGGCTTTTGGAGTCTATATGGGGTCCTCTCGGAACTCAAGCAGCTTGCCTCTGAGAATCCAGGTGTTGGGAGTCAGGAAGAGTCCAGTAGTTCTTTGAGTCCCGGGCCTGAACTGCACACGATCCCGGAGCAAGAGCAGCTAGGGGAAGATAGTGACTACAGAGACAGCAGAGGGAACTTATCTCCAGGGCTAGGGACCAGGGGACAGGCCAGAAGCCTATGATCTAGTGTGGGCTCTGATTTAGGTAGCACCTGTGGCCATCCGAGTGGGGGCTGAGTTGGTGTCCTCCCAGAACTGACTGAACCAGCCACCCTCTCCCAGGGCAGACTTGGCCCAAAGGAGCCTTGTGAGGAGCTTAAGGACTAGGAAAGCTGTTCTCTTGGGGCCCGGGGAGGCTCTTCAAAGCGTTCTTTCCTACTGCCTTGCACTGCCCTTAATGGTTTCTGGGGTTTCTGCTTATCATACTGATCCTACCATGGGAGCCAGTAATGTTCCCCTCCCCAGGACCCTGCCTGAGACTCCCTCTTATAACAGGCCTCTGCTGAGGTCTGCTTTCTCCCTGGCAGGCTGGTTTTCCAGGGAGGACAGCTTCTCTGGGCCGAGGTCCCAGTCTCTCCCAGGAAGACTCTGTGGACCTCACCCTCCACCTGTCCTTGCCCACAGGTTCAAGCAATCCAGTGGGCTCCCGAGTCTGTTCCAGAAAGCGTAGGACTGGCTACGAGCTGTGGGCAAGAGTGAGACATACGACCTGAACTTCAGACTGCAGGGGAACAAGAGTCTCCAGCCATGTGTGGAGTCATCAATCCCTGGTGGGGGTTGCTCCTCTCCTGGAGTCAGTCATCCGTTACCTGGAGCCATGGTGCAAGCTACACCATACCTGTACGACTAGGTAGGAGGGCAACCACTGCTCAGAATCGCCTGGTACCCTAAGGGGCCTCCAACAACCAAAGTCAGGTCCCTACTGATTATCCAATTATGGGTCATAGTTTGGGAGGTGGGAAGAGCCCTTAAGTTAGGTCTGCTTGCTGAGGAGGTTAAGTAAATGCATACCCTAGCTTTATCTGCCCTTAACTAGAATATTAGCCCCTATAAAGGGTCCATCCAGAGAGGCCTGGGCCTGCCCACTCTTCATTCCAGACCTGAGATGCCCCAGGTAAAACGAACATTCCTAAGACACAGCACTTGGTTGAAACTGAAAGTTCACATTCCTGTAATTCCAGGACCTGGGGATAGCGATAGGAAAATAAGTAGTTCAAGGCTACCCTCTATCACATAATAAGCAAGTCTGAGGTCAATTTGGGCTATACAAAACCATGTCCAAAAAAAGGGGGTGGGGGTGGAGATGGTGACACACAACTTAAATCCCAGGAATCAGGAGGCAAGGCAAGCAGATCACTGAGTTCAAGACCAGCTTCATCTACTTAGTCCCAGGCCAGCCAAGGCTACATTAATAAACAAGAGTTGAAAAGGTGGCTCAGAAGTTAAGAGCGCTTAGTGTTCTTGCAGAGGGCCTCCAGCTCCAGGGATTCCTATGCCCTCTGACTTTTGTGAGCACCTGCACACACACACACACAGTGCACATAAACTAACAAAAATACATACATAAAAATAATAAGTCTTACAGAAAAAAAAGAAAATTTAAAGAGACTGGCAGTTAAACACTGCAGCTGTGCCCACGGCCAAAACGACCGACCACAAGGGACTACTGAGAATGAGCCTCCTGGGGCAGGCTGGGGGCACAGCAGAGGGCTCCTCACTTCACTTCAGTGAGAACCTTGCTTGCTTCAGTCTTGGAAGATATACCACAGCCTCTCTGTGAGAGCTGGTGGAAGGCTGAAGAAAGTGTCCCAGGAGGGCTGCTGGGGAAGCGGTGGCCATTAGTCCAAGACTACATGGCTTCAAGGTCCCTAGCTAGCATTCCTTATCACTTCATCTTCATGAAAGGCACGAGCCACCATCTTCTGCCCAGGCTTTTGAGGGTATTTCCTCATTCCCCTTCTCCTAGAGTCCTCAGAAACTTTTTTCTGGTGTAGAAAGCAAATCCTGGGAGCCAGTGAGATGATTCAATAGCTAAAGGTGCCTGCTGCCCAGCTGAGTTCGATTCTTGGGCCTCCATGGAAGAAGAGGACTTGGGTGTGTATACAGAGACACACATTTTTCTTTTTCTACATTTTTTTTTTTTTTTTTTTAGATAAAAGTCTCTCTATATCGTTCTGGCTGGCCTGGAACTCATGCTGTAGAGGGGCAAATGGAACTTATGAAGATCTACTTGCCTTTGCCTCCCACATGCTGATTAAAAGCTCATGCCATCTCTTGTTTGTTTGGTTTTTTTTTTTTTTTGGGGGGGGGGTTGTTTCGAGACAGGGTTTCTCTGTGTAGCCCTGGCTGTCGTGGAACTCACTCTGTAGACCAGGCTGGCCTCGAACTCAGAAATCCGCCTGCCTCTGCCTCCCAAGTGCTGGGATTAAAGGCGTGCGCCACCATTGCCCGGCTGTTTTGGTTGGTTTTTGAGACAGAGTTTCCTCTGTGTAGCAGCCCTGGCTGTCCTGGAACTCTAAGATCCATCTGCTTCTGCCTCCCAAGTGCTGGATTAAAAATGTGTGCCATCATGACCAGACCTGTCTTTCTCAAAAAAAAAAAAAAAGTGCCATGTGGTGGTGGCACACACCTAATCCCAGCATTAGGGAGGCAGAGGCAGGTAGATCTGAGTCTGAGGCTAGCCTGGTCTATAGAATGAGTTCTAGGACAGCTAGGCTTTTGAGAAATCCTGTCTCGAAAAACCAGGTTCAATTCCCAGTACCTGCATGGTGGCTTACAACCATCCAGTTCCAGGGGATCTGTTACCCTCTTTTGATTTCTTGGGGCGCCAAGAATGCACGCAGTGCACAAACATACTTGCAGGCACAATGGTCATACACATAACATTAAAATACATTAGATTCAAGCACAGTGGTATATGTCTTTAATACTAGCATTAAAAGGGTAGAGGCAGCCGGGCAGTGGTGGCACACGCCTTTAATCCCAGCACTCGGGAGGCAGAGGCAGGCGGATTTCTGAGTTCGAGGCCTTCCTGGTCTACAGGGTGAGTTCCAGGACAGCCAGGGCTATACAGAGAAACCCTGTCTCAAAAAACCAAAAAACAAAACAAAACAAAACAAAAGGGCAGAGGCAACCACATCTCAGTGAGTTCAAGGCCATCCTGGTCTTTACAGTGAGAACTTGCCTCAAAAAATAAATAGGAAAAATCCTGATGTTGGTACACTGCACCTGTGCATTGGGCAAAGTTTGCTGTTGACATTAATAAGATTCTTTTCTTTAACCCCTAGAATTAAGTGTGAATGAAAACAAGAAATAAAGGAGGACACGGGTGCCCTTAAGGGGTTGAGGGTTTATTACAGACATAAGGGAGAGCACAGGCGGAGGCAGACACATCTGGAGAGTCCATAATGACCATGGTGGGCAGACTGACCCAAGCCACGTGAAGAGAACGGGGAGCGAAGAGCCAGAAACCAAGAGGCCGGGAGGGCAGGAACAAGGAGCAGTGACCAAGAGGCTAAGAGATGAAAAGGGCAGGCAGTGGGAGTGGGCCCCATGCTGGAGAGTTCAGGGCAGGGAGGGCAGGGTGAGTCAGCCAGGTCCACGTTGAGTTGTAACATAGACACCTCAGTTTAAGATCTAACACAGTGCCACACAGATGTGGGGATCTCTGTTGGTTGTGCCCATTCTCAGTCTTGGGATGAAACTAGCTGGGACAGGCCCAGGGAAAGCTCAGGAAGGAAGTGACTTCTCAGTGTCTAGGGGAGAGTAGAGGGGATGGGAATCCCAGCCAGAGTGAGGCTTAGGTACCAGCCTGGCCGGATGGAGGGCGAAAGCTTCCTGGATCTGGATCATGTTTCTGCTGCAGTTACAAATAGCACTGAGATCAAACCAGGTGGACATGCTCGTGGGCTAAGCTCCTACTGAAAGCATTTTACGGGGAGGAAGATGGGAGCAGGGGTACAGGTTAGTGCCAGAGTAACTGAATGTCTAGCATGTGCAAGGCCACGAATTCTATCCACCAAAACAGAAAAACAAACCCGCGCCCCCCCCCCCCCTTTACCCTGCTGCCCCAAAGAAAGAAAGAAACCACCTGGTTGGAGATGCAGCGCGGGTGGTTAAGAGTGTTTTTTTACCCAGCATGCAGGGGTCTTGGGTTTGAAACCTGAAATCACACTAAAAGTTGGACATGGTAGTACACACACCTGTAACCCCAGCACCCGAGAAGTGGACAAAGGAGGATTGTAAGCTCAAACTCACCCTCAACTATGGGCCAGGCCAGTCTGGGATACATGGGACCCCAGTATCAAATTGATAATAGAAAATTTATTTTTTATTTTATTTTTTAGTCATGATGTTTTTCATGATTTCTTTTAAAGATTTATTTACTCATTTTATGTATGTGAATACACTGTCGCTGTCCTCAGACACACCAGAAGAGGGCATCGGATCCTATTACAGGTGGTTGTGAGCCACCATGTGGTTGCTGGGAATTGAACTCAGAACCTCTGGGAGAGCAGTCAGTGCTCTTAACCTCTGAGCCATCTCTCTAGCCCCGATAATAGAAAATTTAAAAGACAGGTGTAGTTGGGGATGACTTTAGTTCCAGCACTGGGTATAAGGGGGTAGGTGGATCTTTGTGTGTTCAAGGACAGCCTGGTCTAAATAGGAGTTTCAGACTAGGAAAAAAACCTTCAGTAAATTATGAAATTGAACATTCAAGTGTGCTGAGACACTGACCTTGGGCAATTGGTTGGGGAGGGCAAAGTAAATACCAGGAACTGAGATGGGATATAGAGGAAGATCAGAGAGACAGGCAGGTATTAGGCTCTGGGTTGCTTGGGGGCACTGTTCTATACCCAGAACAGGCACAGGGAGCCTGCAGGGGACAGTCCCTTGCTGTGGGATGGCAGTCCTGCCAGCCTTGGACTCTGGTGTGAAAAGCAGCTGAGGGCTGAAGCTGCAGCAGGCCTGGAACAGAAACAACCACATCTCCACCATCCTTGCAGCCCCCACTTGCCATCCCAAAGAGTCACTTTGTATCCCCAGTAGCCAAAAATAGTTTCCTAGGCTCTTAAAAGGAGGTTCTGTTCTGTGCCTGGTGCCGCAGGCCTGAGAGGGCAAGAGGGCCTAGCAGCCCATCCTCTACCCCCACCCCCACCCCCAAGACCTGTGGTGTCTGGCTGACCTGCAGTCTCAGGAACACACCCACCAACACAGGGAGAAGTTGGTCTGAGTGCCTGGCTAAGCAGTGACCACTTCCTCCTGAAGCCACCTGTGAGGGCTTTAAGAGACAAGCAAGGAGGGCCTTTATCTGCAGATAGGGGGACGGCCTGATGGGTGGGGCCCCTGCTTCTGTAAGCCAAGGTCTCAGCAACCATCCAGGGTATGTGTTATATAGTCCTCCTCACCCCGGGCCGCAGCCCCAGCCCTCGGAGGCACCGCAAAAGGAAATGTTTGTGTCCCCGGCTAGCAGCCTCTGGGCAGAGGGTTGGCCACGCCCTCTCTTCCTTCCCTCCCTCCAGCCTAAGGAGGCTGGGTCTAGGAGTCGTCATCCAGAGGCCTGTGTAGGGAGGTCAGCCCAGCTTCAGGAAGGCTCCAACTCACACTCAAGGCAAATTCCGCGCTCTTAAACTGCCTGATTGACCAACTCGGCCACCCTAGACCAGATCTCTAAGTTGCCACAGCAGGTACCTTGAGGGTGACCTGGAAGACTATTCCCTGAGGAAATCATCCAGCCACATGCAGCCCCCCCAAGAGGCAGAGTCCAGAGCAATGGTTTCTCAGGGTTGCCTTTGAGGTACCCCACACCCCACTCCCAACCACTGCTTAAGGAAATATTAAATAACCTGCCTTCTGTTGGGTGAGGCCAGTCTCCCTCAGGCTGCCTTCCTTCCGGAGTTTCCCATTAAATTATTTACTTATATACACACACACACACACACACACACACACACACACACACACACACACCCTGCCACAAATCTCTCAGGAAGTCTGCAGGCACAAGGCAGCATTCATTTTTCAGTCAACACTCACTGCAAGGACCCTTTCTTCCTTACATGTAAAGGCTAGCAGCGGCTGGGGGCACCTTCTAGGACTCTGAGGTTTACTTCTAGGGGCCAGAGAAGCTCTTGCCAGGGGTTTCCTGGGCATAGAACCTAGCCCCACACAGTAGCTCAGTTGGGGGAACTGGAGAGGCCCAAATGCTGATGCTAGGGGGTGGACACAGAAGGTAACATATCCCAGGCCTTTAAAGAAAGCACGAAACCTAATTTTGTGGTTTAAGATGGGGAGAGGGGATAAGACCACCTAACCTACTTCCCATTGGCCTTTTAATTGATTTATTTTGGTTTTTAGACACAGGGTTTCTTTGTGTGGCCTTGGATATCCTGGAACTTGCTCTGTACACCAGACTGCTCTCAAACTCACAGAGGTCTAGCTGCCTCTGCCTCCCAAGCTCTGGGATTAAAGGTGTGCGCCATCACAACTGACCGCCCCATTGGGTTTATAAACCAGGCTTCATGCTTGGCTTTCTGGGGCCCCAACTTTTGCCAGTTTGGTGGATTAAAATAGTGGCAAAACCTCCTTGATGCCATGCCTGAGTGACACAGGGACCGTGGCCAGCTGGCAGGATGTTAGACTGTCAATGCTCAACTCCCAGAGCTGCCCAGAAGTCCTGAGTAAGATACTCCCATCCTGATGGACAGTGGTGATTTGAGAGTTCCTAGCTGGTGCCCTGGGAGTGGTCAGCACCCTGACCTCACAGCACAGGCTGTGGAGCGCGCCCAAATCAGGGCAGCTGTGAAAAGACTAGGAGAGCCGGCCGTGCTTCTCTAAGCCATTCGTTTATGTGGAAGGAACATACCGCTCATTCATGCCCCGCTCTACCACCTGACCTGGAACTCACTATATAGACCAGGCTGGCCTAGAACTCACAGAGACCTGCTTCCTCTGGAGTGCTGGGATAATTTTTTTGTTTTTTAATCTTTTGGTTTTCTTGAGACAGGGCTTCTCTGTGTTGTTTTTGCTGTTCTAGAACTAGCTCTATAGACCAGGTTGGCCTCCTAAAGAGATCTGCCTGCCTCTGTCTCCCAAGTGCAGGGGTTAAAGGGAAACACCCAGCCTACCCCTCCATGTTTTAATTAAGGATATCAAAGACCAGTACAGAGATAGAGACCTGCACTTTGGCTACTAAGGCTGAGGCAGTCCACCATTTGAACCTATGTGGGAAATAGGGAAGCCTAGCCTCAGAAGGAAACTTAGTACATGCTGGCTCAGACAGGTTTGATGGATTACACCCGAGACCCCAGCATTTAGAAGGCTAAGGCAGGAGAATTGCCAAGAGTTCAAGGCCCAGTTACCAGAACAGTCTAGGTAGGCTACAGGGTAAGTTGGGAAACAAAACAAAACTAAAACAAAAACAAAGCACCTTGGTAACAGAAAAGAATCCTTCCATAAGGTGAGACAAAACTGGAAAACAAAAAACAAACCTTAAGCAATGGCTCATAGGCAATCTGCCTCTGTGCCTAACAATCTAAATTCCATACCTTAGCCCCGCCATATAGGAGGAACACCTTCAAGTTCTGGTGAATTCTACAGGGACACACACAGTAAATAAGTGGTTTTGGTTTTGGTGGTGTTGGTGGTTTGTTTGTTTAAAAGGATGTAGGGATGGATAGAGCTGAGAGCAGCTCAGCAGTTTGGAGCACTTATTACGTATGCAGAGGGACCCAGGCTCAGTTCCCAGCACCCACATGGTAACCTACAACCATTTGTAACTCCAGTTCCAGGGGATTGGATGCCTTTTTCTGGCTTCCACAAGCACTTAGGCATGCAAGTTATGCACATACATACATGCAAGCAAAACCTACACATGTGTAAAAATAATATAATCTTTTTTTTTTTTTTTTTTTTCGAGACAGGGTTTCTCTGTGTAACCCTGGCTGTCCTGGAACTCACTCTGTAGACCAGGCTGGCCTCGAACTCAGAAATCCACCTGCCTCTGCCTCTCGAGTGCTGGGGTTAAAGGCGGGCGCCACCACTGCCCGGCTGCTACAAACACTCTTATTCCATCACTGTCCCCACTGCTGCTGGGCCTCCCATTAGATTCTTTCATCCAAATAAATGCTTAGGAGAATGAAATCCCCCTGGCAGGATGACAGGGTGAGGCCTGGCGACAGCAGCCTGGAATAGAGCTTCCTTCAGGTCACTTTTTTCGACCTTTTATGAGAGCCCACCTCCTTCACAGGGTCATTAAGACATCCTTAATTGCCTATTTACCCATGGGCCACTCTTCACATCACTGCACGCCCCTTGTGCAGAAGCTGTGCCCAAAAGAGAAGCTTAAACATAAAATAAGGAGAGGCACACTGGAAGGAGTGGCACACGCCTTTTATCTTAGCGCTTGGATGCAGAGGCAGGCTGTTGCTAGAGTTGGAGGCCAATCAGAGCAATTAGAGAAGACCCTGTCTCAAAAATTAAAATAGAATTCCATAAGAAATGGGAGCCGGGTGGTTTAGGTTTTGCATATTAACTCGTCAAGAACGATGGATTCTATGTCTCGAATGGGAGTTTTTCTCAGACACAGAATACGGAAGGCTTGTACTGGCGAGTCTAGTCAGCTCCCCAAGGCTCAAAAACAAGTTGAGTGCAGACCCGCATTCAAGTATCTATAAACAGCCAGGAGATGCAAACACATCTGTAGACACACTTAGTTCGAATACATCCTCCAAACTAATTCACACGATAGGTAGAAGCCCATAAGTTTCTACACTTAGAAGAGGGCAAATACGACTCTGGGTGTGCATGCAGTTTAGGAGGGTGCAGGCTTCGAGGTTGGACATAACGAGAAGGCGGCTGCGCAAAGGTTCTGCACGCACCAGGCCGTGCACGCACGGGCTGAAGAGCAAACCCATGCCGGAAGGTGCACAATCGCCCACTTCCTCCCGTACTAGGGCGCCGTGGGCAGCAGCGGCAAGACGCGCAGCCCGCGCACTACGGCCTTTGTTGTACCGGCTTCCGGGCGTCCATCACACAGAGGCCGCGAACGTCAGCCCAGAACAGGCGACGGAACACGAAATGGCGGGCAGGGGCGGGGCAGAGAGGGGCGCCCATCCTCAAGTATGGGCGGGGCGCTCCTGTTTCTGCGCAGGCGTGCGGCCGGCATGCACCTCCCTTTGCGCAGGCGCCCGGTTGGGGGCGTGCCTTTCTTTGCGCAGGCGCCCAGCTCAGCGCGCGTTCCCGCGTTCCCAGAGGCGCGCGGGGACACAAAGGGCTATAGGGAAAGCGCGGAGCGCGGCCGAGGTCTATGGAGCGGCTTCAGGTCGTGAGCGACCTGGAGCGGATTCTGGCGCGGGAGCCGGGCTCGCCGGAACCGCGGGCTTGGTCCCTCCCTACGTTCCCTTCCCTTCCTTTGCCTTTCACCTCCTTTCCCAGTTCTAACGGCCTCGCGGGACGCATCGGGTAATACAGGACGCAGGCGCAGGTCGCGCTGGGAGGATGAGGATCCTCCATCTTCTCTCTTGTGTCCTAATGGCGCGGCTGACAGTGTTTCTGAGCCTGTGGGGACCCGCACGCCAAGGGGCAGCCTGTGGCTCCTCTTCCTTCCCTAGTTCTCTACTCCTCACGGTCCCCTTGAGCACGGAGATGGTAGTTTAACCCTTTGTAAAGTGCCTGCTTTGAGAGGTGAGACTCCCATGGATAAGGCAAAGGCATCGAGGTTACCAAACTCACCCAACCCCTTGCAAGGTGCTATTTCAGATTTAGAAATGCCTTTGAGAAACATAAATATACTTTCTGTTAAAGAGACATTTCACCGAGGGCGGTGACAAACCAATTTTAAAAGTATTCCAACCATAACCTGTAAGTATTCTTTCTGGCAGTGGAGGCAAGAGCAGGGTCAGTCAAACCTAGTTTACAGAAATGTTCTAAAAAGGAAAGAAAAGCGGCCCGGAGAAAAATGGCTCAGTGGTTAAGAGCACTTTTTGCTATTGAGGGCCAGCATTCAATTCCCAGCACCCACAAGGTGGCTCACATTATCTGTTACTAATTCCAGAGGATCAGAGACTGTCTTCAGTCTCCCTGAGCACCAGGCAAGAAAGTGGTGCATAGATACCTGTGCAGGGAAAACACCCATACACATAAAATAAAAATATCTTTTTTTTTTTTTTTAAGATTTATGTTAGCCGGGCAGTGGTGGCGCACACCTTTAATCCCAGCACTTGGGAGGCAGAGGCAGGCGGATTTCTGAGTTTGAGGCCAGCCTGGTCTACAGAGTGAGTTCCAGGACAGCCAGGGGTACACAGAGAAACCCTGTCTCGAAAAACAAAAAAAATAAAAATAAAAAAAGATTTATGTTATGAGCACACTGTTACTATCTTCAGATACACCAGAAGAGGGCATCAGATCTCATAGATGGTTGTGAGTCACCATGTGGTTGCTGGGAATTGAACTCAGGACCTCGGGAAGAGCAGTCAGTGCTCTTAACCACTGAGCCATCTCTCCAGCCCCCAGTGAAAACATCTTTAAAAGATAAAATGAGGCCAGGTAATGGTAACATACTCCTTTAATCCCAGTACTCAAGGCATGGGCAGGTGGATCTCAGTTCGAGGCTAACCTGGTCTGCAGAGAGTGGTCCAAACCCTGTCTCCACCCACCCACCCAAAGATAAAATTAGCTGGTATGGTTTTTGGGTTTTGTTTTTGTTTTTTTCCATTAATACAAACGTTTGGGAAGCAGAGTCAGGTCTCAGGTAGAGGTCAGCCAGACCTATGTAGTGAGATATACTCCTGTAATCCCAGCACTCAGGAGGCAGAAGCAGGCAGATCTTGGTGAGTCTGAGGAGAATATGGTCTACACAACATGTTTTACATACACACACACACACACACACACACACACACACACTCCTGGGCTGTATAAGAAAGCAGGTTGAGCAAACCTTGCAGTCACCCTCCACAGCCCCCACCTGGGCCACAGGTCCCGTCCTGTTTGGGTCCTGATTGACTTCCTTGGATGATGAACAGTGATTTGGAAGCATGAGCCACATAAAGCCTTCCCTCCCTAAGTTGCTTTGGTCACGGTGCTTTATGACGGCAATAGAAACCCTAACGAAGATAGCGGTATAGGAAGATGAAGAAGATAAGCCACTTAAGATGTGTCTTTACGGGTAGATCTAACATTAGCTCCCAAAGGCAGAGAAAGGCAGATCTCTCAAGTCTGAGGCCAGCCTGGTCTACGGAGTTCCAGGACAGCCAGGGCTACACAGAGAAACCCTGTCTCAAAACAACAAAACTTTAAAAGGAGCCAGACAATGGTGACATACACCTTTAATCCCAGGATTTGGGAGACAGGGGCAGGTGGATCTCTCAGTTCAAGGCTAGCCTGGTCTACAGAGCGAATTGCAAGACAGCCGGGGCTACACAGAGCATACTTATCTCAACAAACAAACACACCTGAAAAGGCAATGACTCAGAACAAAATGAAGGCTCAATGCTACTTCTTCCCCTCATCAATTATTTAGTACAGGCTTTTCACATGCCATCTGGAGGTCTGAGCACAACTTTTGGGAACTGGCCACCCTGTGGGTCTCAGTTTTTCAGGGTTGGTGGCTCTGCCAAGAACCTTTCTTTATTATCTCTGCTGCTTTATAGGCCCTGTTTTTTGTTTTCATTTTGAGATAGGGTCTCTTGTATTCATGCAACTTTGGCTGGTCTAGATCCTATCTCAGTAAAGCAACCACGTGGCGGGGGCGGGGCTAGAAAGATGGTGCAGTGGTTAAGAGCACTGGCTGTTGAGAAACCTGGGTTCAGTTCCTAGAGCCCACGTGGTCGACTCGCAGTCATCTGTAACTAGTTTCTGAGGGATCTGACCCCCTCTTCTGGTGTCTTCAAGCAATTCCTTAACATTTATATATATGCAGGCAAAACATACATGTACAATTTTTTTTTTCCCAAGACAGTTTCTCTGTGTAGCCCTGGCTGTCCTAGAACTCACTCTGTAGACCAGGCTGGCCTCAAACTCAGAAATCCACCTGCCTCTGCCTCCCAAGTGCTGGGATTAAAGGCGTGCGCCACCACTGCCCGGTGTAAAATTTTTTAAAAAATGCAGCAACTATAGACCAGGCATGGTATGTACCACCGTGCTCCATTTGAATTTGTTCTTTAATTCTCAAAGAAAGTAAGTCACCTACATTTATGAATTGTCACTTTGCTAATATAAAGAAACCCTAATGCTCATTTAATTTTAAAAGTAGAAGGAGAAAAAAGGAGATGTAACCAGAAATGAGAGTTCAAGTTTTATCATCCAGAAACACCTTGTTTCTCTTTATTAAATCAGAACTTCCTAATAAACATCTCAAAGTTTACCTATGAAATAATAAAAATGTTCTAGCTAGCTATGAAAAGCTGTCTAGATAATTGCCCTTGGTTATATTTTGTAAAACCAAGTACTCAAGCACTTGTTAGCTTGTGACTCTGCCAGGTTGCTCACCTGACTCTGTTCATCTGGAAAATCTGGATGAGCCAACGCCCTGGGCTCAGTGGTGGAACACCTTCCATCACGTGTGATGTCCTGGGTTCAAGTTCTAGGACTGTAAAAGAGGAGTGGGGGGAGCAAGAAGGCCCAACCCTATCAGAATTTCAGGGGGAATGGTCGGAGGTAGTGAGTGTGAAGTGCCTACATAGTAGGTGCTTAATAAATTAGTGATAGGGAGCCGGGCAGTGGTGGCACATGCCTTTAATCCCAGCACTTGGAAGGCAGAGGCAGGTGGATTTCTGAGTTCGAGGCCAGCCTGGTCTACAAAGTGAGTTCCAGGATAGCCAGGGCTACACAGAGAAACCTTGTCTCGAAAAACAAAAACAAAACAAAACAAAACAAATTAGTGATAGGGATTGTGGGAGCCTATGAACTGTGACGGAAGGAACAGGGTCAAGTACTTGGTTCCATTAAGAAAACCACATATTCATGTCGATCCCTGAAGATGGTCACATCCGTGCCCAGTCCACACAAAACAATGAGTTTGTTTTTGTTTTTCTTTTTTTCTGGTGCTGCAGTGGATCTCAGAGCCCGGAGCATATCCTGTCAAAATGTTTTATTCTTTTTCCTTTTTGGAGACAGAGTATCTCTTTTTTTTTTTTTAATTAATTAATTTATTTCATGTATGTGGGTACACTGTTGCTGTCTTCAGACACACCAGAAGAGTGCATTGGATCCCATTACAGATGGTTGTGAGCCACCATGTGGTTGCTGGGAATTGAACTCAGAACCTCTGGAAGAGCAGTCAGTGCTCTTAACTGCTGAGCCATCTCTCCAGCCCCAGAGTATCTTTTCTTTTTCTTCCTCTTCTTCTTCCTCCTTTTCCTCCTCCTCCTCCTTCTTTTTAAGAGAAGACAGAGACAGGGTTTTTCTGTGTAGCCCTGATTGTCCTGGAACTTGCTTTGTAGATCAGGGTACCCTTGAGCTCAGAAATCTGCTTGCCTCTGCTTCCGGAGTGCTGGAATCACATCTGGGCTAGGACAGAGTGTCTTATAGCCTACACTGGCCTTCCTCCTGCCTCTACGTGTTCTGTGTGGTAGACAAGCACTCTACCAACTGTGCTAAGTCCCCAGCCCTGATTTAATAATATTTTTTATTAACATGTATCTTTATGCCACATCTAGTGTTAAGTTTGTCTTCCTTATCCTAGTACAGGAGAAAGGAGGGCCCCTTAACAAAGGGATTTTTTGTTGTTGTTAAGACAGAGTGTCTGTAGCTCAACTAGATGTGGGAGGCATACCCAATGAATAGAAACTGTATTACAAGAACCTGGGGAAACTGGTTTTATGAGCAGGTTGGGAAATCCAGGCTTGTCTAGGCAGCTGAGGCACTTCTTTAAAGGGGAGGGCAGGGAGGGCTGGCAGGGCCATTCTACTCCACCAGGACCCTTCTGTGGTGCCAGGCTTTGATGAAAAGCTCCCTGTGGGGGTAGGAAGGGGGGAGGGTAGAGGAGGTGTGCATCAGTAGCTAGTGAGCCTGTCATTAACCCCAGCCCCTCTTAGCTGCAGTGACAAGAGTTTAAAGGATTCACTGGTCCACTTGTGTCTGGCAACTACATTTTGTTTGTCTTGTTATGTACTTAAAAAAAACAAAAACTGTATTTTTTGTTTGTTTGTTTGTTTTTTGAGACAGGGTTTCTCTGTGTAGCCTTGGCTGTCCTGGAACTTGAACTTGCTCTGTGCGCCTCTGCCTCCCAGAATGTTGGGATTAAAGGCATGTTCCCAGCACCATCTGGTTTAAATTGTGTGTGTGTGTGCGTGTGCGCGTGTGTGTGTGTGTGTGTATGTGTGTGTGTGTGTGTGTGTGTGTGCTCACTGTCCGTTCTCGGCCTCCAGCCCATGGAGGCCTAAGGACAACCTACAGGACTTAGTTTTTTCCTTCTAGTAGTCTACCATGTGACCCTGAGAATTAAAGAATTAAATTCAGAGCCGGGCAGTGGTGGCGCATGCCTTTAATCCCAGCACTTGGGAGGCAGAGGCAGGTGGATTTCTGAGTTTGAGGCCAGCCTGACCTACAGAGTGAGTTCCAGGACGGCCAGGGCTACACAGAGAAACCCTGTCTCAAAAAACCAAAAAAAAAGAGAAAAGATTAAATTCAGGTCCTAGACTTAGCAGAACGAACCTTTACCTGCTCTAAGTGTGTGTGTGTGTGTGTGTGTGTGTGTGTGTGTGTGTGTGTGTGTGCGCGCGTGCGCGCATGCTCAAGGCTCATCAAGCCTGGAGTACACAGACAGTGGCAAACAGGCACCTGCTCTAGGCATGATAGAGGCAAGGGTCAATACCTGAGGTGGTGGTCCTCTCACCTTCTGCATGTGTGTACATGTACACACACACACACACACACACACACACACACACACACGACAAATACTAAAAAAGAAAAAAGCAATGTAGTCTCCCAGCCCTCTCCAATCCACTGAACCGAGGTTGTGTTTAAACAAGGGCCTCAACATTCCTTCACCCAGAACACTGAGTTAAAGGCACTGAAAGTGTGGGTCTGGAGAAGAGCAGACTTCAGCCCTGGAAGCCCAGCAGATCAGAGTGGGCCATCCTTACTCCAGCCCTTTCTGTATAATGCAGAATTGTCGTGAGGAGACAGAGCGAGACTGAAGACTGACCCAGCTGTCCTGGACACTTTGCCTCAGCTGGAAGGAGGCCCGTCTGTAGCAGGCATGGATGGCCGCTATACCCCGTGCCTCTAAGCCCTTGGGTGATAAAGCCATCCAAGGGTAGCAGGCTGGGCTCTTCTCCCAGATGTCAAGGGCCATTTCACATTAGGCCACTGACCGTGAGTCTCTGCGATCAGAAAATATCCTAGAGGCCGCGTCTTTCAGATTCCTTCACCTGGTGATGGTGAAGGACACCAGCGTGAGGTAGGTGGCTCCTCCTCTGGGACCTTTGACACATCTTAAAACAAGGAGCCTACAGTTCTGCTCTGCCTGGACCTATCTCATGGTGCTGCTCCTATTGTGCTTTCTTTTTCAGTAGAGTTGGTTTTTTGTTTTGTTTTGTTTTTTGTCTTTTTACACTTTGTTAATTTTTATATTTTCTTTTTTTCTGAAAATGTATTGTTATGGCCGGGCATGGCGGTGCACATCTTTATTCCCAGCTCTCAGGAGGCAAGAGACAGGCGGATCTCTGAGTTTGAGGCTATCCTGGTCTACAGAGCAAGTTGCAGGACGGCCAGGACTACACAGAGAAACCCTATCTTGAAACCTGCCCCTCCTAAAAAAAGAAAAACAATCAAAACAAAAACAGTTATTATTAAAGATCATTAACCGTGTGCATATCTCTCTGTGCACGTGCAAGTGCATGTGTGTGTTCATGTCACAGCTCGATGCATGAAACTCAGGTAGTCAGGCTCACAGGAAGTGCCTTACCTCCTGAGCCACTCACTAGGCCCCCTCTTTCTTTTGAGATAGAATGTCACTATTTCAGCCCAGATTGGCTTTGAACTCCTGATCCACCTGCCTCAGTCTCTCTTGTGCTGGGATTACAGGTACATAGCAGCACACCTGACCTATTACAACTTTTAGTACCAGCTGCTCAGGAGGCTGAGATCCAAGAATCACTTAAACTCTAGAGTTAAGGCCAGTCAGGGAAACATAGCAAGACCCTGAATTAAATTTGAATTTAATTTGTTTAAGGAGCTGGGGAAATAAGTCAGCGAGGGGTTGAATTTGGATTGCTGACTCCCACATAAAAGCTGGTCTTGATGGTACACATCTGTATCACAGCTGGGGGATGAAGGCAAGAAGTAAGGTGGGGCATGGGAGACAGCCCAATCCTTGGAGCCTGCCTAGCCAATGAGTGGGATCTAGGGTCAGTGAGTAACTTGTCTCAAAAAAACGAGATGTAGAGGGACTGGGAAAGACACCTAACATTGGTCTCTGGCTTCTACATTCAAGTGTGCACACATGTGCGTACAAATACACTACCTGCACACGTACAAAAATAAATAGGAAAGAAACAAGTGAAAGCTAGGAAGAAATTAAAGTGCCGGCAGGATAGGAGGGCTTGTTCCTGCAATCCCAGCACTTGTGAGGCTGAGAGAAAGGAAGGCTGGGAGTTCAAGGCTTGGACCACAGAAAAAAACTAGTCCAAAAGGTAAAAAAAAATTAAAAAGCAGAAAAGTATTGAAAGGGTTTGTTTATCCACCTCACCCAGATTTTACAACTCTCAACCTTTGACCACCCTGGGCTTTCTTAGTTTTCTTGTCCCTTTCAAGAAAAATCATTAGCACTGGCCTCTTGTATCCTAAGTCCTAGTTGAACAACTTAATGTAAAGTTAGACCCAAGAAAGCCGGGCAGTGGTGGTGCACGCCTTTAATCCCAGCACTTGGGAGGCAGAGGCAGGCAGATTTCTGAGTTCGAGGCCAGCCTGGTCTACAGAGTGAGTTCCAGGACAGCCAGGGCTACACAGAGAAACCCTGTCTCGAAAAACCAAAAAAAAAAAAAAAAAAGTTGGACCCAAGACTGGATTTTGCACTTCGTAGCAATTACATAAAGAATGTTCTTAAGCATGAGGGCTTACGTTATGTTTTAAGTTCACATTACTGTTCTTGAAAGAGCTATAAAACAGAAATGCCTCTGACCTGTAATCCTCACTGGCCCAGGGACGGATAACTTCCTGAAAGGCTGGGGCTGTTGCTCAAGCACGATAACAAGTCTCACTTCTGTAAACAAGGTTGGTTGCCCCAACTACACAGGATATGCTTGATCACACTGAGGTGGGAGGTGCCTAGGCAGGAAGTATGTCAGGATGAATGTTTGCCCTTGATTGAATGAAGGTGGGAAGTACACAGCCTCATGGGTTTTCCCTTTATAAGCTCTGGACTAACATAATTCATGACCATTCTCTGGGAATCCCAGGAACGGACCTGACCAGTGTTCATTATCCTGGCTAGTATTTAATAAAGCTTGCTTCAAATTTGGCTCAAGTTTGTGGTAGTGGTCTTAGTCTCGACCAGTGGGATTAACATTAAGGATATCCGATAGAGCGAGCTGCAAAAGAGTAGAACAGGTGCAAGTCTCATGTGAGACTCAGGTGTGTTGAAATAGATTTGGAAATGGTTAGATCTGGTGGTGAAGCATAGTGGTTAAGAGAGAGTTAGGACTCAGCATGGGTCTTAGTTAGGGTCCTATTGCTATGAAGAGACACCATGACCATGGCAACTCTTACAAAGGAAAACATTCATTGAGGCTGGCTCACAGTTCAGAGGCTTTATCCATCTTGTCATGGCAGGAAGTGTGGTGGGATGAGTGCAAGTCAGACAGGGAGCTGGAGAAGCAGCTGAGAGCTCTTCCTCGTGATCTGGGCAGCAGGAAGAGACAGTGACACACTGGCTAGCCTTGAGCATCTGAGGCTTAGTGACACACTTTCTCCTACAAGGCCACACCTACTCCAACAAGGCCACACTTCATAATCATACCACTCGCTGTGACCAAGCATTCAAACACAAGTCTGTGGGCCATACCTATTGGAACTACCACAGCATGTGTAAGGTCTTTGGGTGGGATCCCTCAAACCACAAAGTTGAAGGTGGGGATCTTTCGGCTGGTAGAGTACAGCATGTACAAGGTCCTGGGCTGGATTCTCAGTTGGGCTGGAGAAATGACTCAGCAGTAAGAGTTTGCGGCACACCAGGCAGTGGTGGCGCACACCTTTAATCCCAGCACTTGGGAGACAGAGGCAGGCGGATCTCTGTGAGTTTGAGGCTAGCCTGGTCTACAGAGTGAGTTCCAGGACAGTCAAGGATAAGCAGAGAAACCCTGTCTCAAAACAACAAACAAACAAACAAACAAACAAAGAGCTGCTGCACCATCATGAGGACCAGAGTTCAGTTTCACAAAGCAGCCTGGCCTCCTGCAAGCATTCGTATGAGAGATCTGATGCACTCTCTGGGCTTCATGGGAGCCTGTATGCATGCGTGCACACCCATACTCACACCTACCTGTGTGTGATTTCATGCAGACACACAAAACACACAATCCAGAAAAAAAGAAAAAGAATAAAGCCACAGTGGCACAGGTTGTAACCCTCGATGAGGGGGGTTCCAGCTCATCTTATGGACATAATAACTTCAAGGTTAGCCTGGGCTGTATGGTGCGTGTATGTGTGTGTATGTGTGTGTGTGTGTGTGTGTGTGTGTGTGTGTGTACAAGCTTGTAATTCTAGCACTCTAGAGGGTGAGGATGGGACATTGTCAAGAGTTTGAAGCCAGCCTGGGCCTCAGTCTAGGGTCTGTGAAAATTCTGAGGGCTAAGAAAAAGCTTGGCTGAAATTTAATATAGCCATTAATAATCTAATACCTGTTTATCAATCATCAAACTGGAAAACACACACACAGTTCACACACACATATAGCACACATACCATACACACACCACACACACCACACACACACCACATCACACACACTAACATTCACCACACACACCACATCACACACACTACCCACACACCACACACAACGTTCACCACACAGACACACATCACATACACCACACACACCACACAAACATACTACACATGACATACACATACATACACAAACACACCACACATTATATACACACACACACACACACACACACACACAGAGTTTTTCCTAACCCTGACACATGCTAACACTGTCCATGTAGTGTGACTTGTTCTTCCACTTAACAAGACCCAAGGAGGTTAAATCCTCTTCCTGTGCCATTGTAAATAGCTCCAAAGACCTTTCATCAGACCATGGGTTAGAAAGCGGTGGAGTTGGGTGCATGGTCTGGGATCCAGGCTCAGGGAGGCCTGCGGAGCTGTCTTTAAGGAGCCTTACCAGAAGCCATCTGAGGTACAGAGCAATGAAGTCTCAAAGCCCCCTCTGGAAAGGAGACATTCCAAACGTAGACATCTCCAGGAATGCAGTGAAGCAGACTCTACAAGGACATAGAATGTGACCTGCCTGGGCTTAGGAGTTTGTTTTTTTTTAAGTCAGGTGTAGTGGCACACACGTTTAATCCCAGCACTTGGGAAGCCAAAGCAGGCAGGGCTCTGTAACTTCGAGGCCAGCCTGGATTACATAGTGAGTTCCAGGACACCCAGAACAACTACTACATGGTGAGATCCTGTCTCAAAAAACAAACAACCGGGCCAGGCAGTGGTGGTGCACGCCTTTAATCCCAGCACTTGGGAGGCAGAGGCAGGCGGATTTCTGAGTTCAAGGCCAGCCTGGTCTACAGAGTGAGTTCCAGGACAGCCAGGGCTACACAGAGAAACCCTGTCTCATAAAAACAAAAAACAAAAACTAAAACAAAAACAAACAAATGACCAAAACAAAACAAAATAATTTTGTTTTATTCATCTATTTTTGAGGCTGGTCTCACTTTGTAACCCTGGCTGCCTTGGAACTCACTTGGTAGATCAGGCTTGCTTTGAACTCACAAAGATGTGTCAGCCTCTGCCTTCCAAGTGTTTAAGGACACGTGCCACCAGGTCTGGCAGGAGCTTTGGGAGAGGTCCTCAAACTCTGGCCTTGACCTCCCCAGCCCCTATGCTCCATTTAGGCAAACATATTAAATTCCTTTTTCCTTCTTTTCCTCTTCCACACTATAGGGTGCCCTGTGGATTAATGAGCCACACAGAATCGAGGCTGCCTACAGTGCACCCCCTAACCTTGTTACCCTAAGGACTCTCCTAGGAGCTGAAAATCACTTGTCACATTTACCAAGAGAGGGCGGTTCTCAAGCAAGGACTCTTAGGAAGAAAGTGCAAAGGTGCAAAGGTTAGAAAAAGGAGATTGGATGAAGGTGGGAGGGACTTTCCCAGAGGCCTGCAGAGGGGGTGTGGTCTTTTTATATGCAAGGAGAAGGTTTGCAAGGATCCACCGTTTTCTGTCAAAACAACATCAGGTGACTGCAGAGGGCCCTGAGCAGTTGAGCACTATACACACACGCACGCACGCACGCACGCACGCACACATTCAAAATACTAAAAATAAGAAAGAGTCTTTGGCCAGGTAGTGGTGGGACAGTACTGGGAAACAGAGACAGGTAGATTTCTGAGTTCCAGGTCAGCTTGGTCTACAGCCAAGACTACACAATTGTAGAAACTCAGAAAAAAACAAAAACAAAGAACCAAACAAAAAGACAAGAAACTCAAAAGGCCATTTGCATAAATTCTTATATGGTGGGAGATTTAAAAAGATTTGAATACCTTGTCCAATCCCCGGGAACTGAAGTGACAGATGGCTGTGAGCTGCCAAGTGGGTGCTGGGAATCAAACCCAGGTCCTCTGGAAACAGCCAGGGCTTTTAACTGCAGAGCCATCTCTCCATCCCCAGCATACTTAAGGTTTCTTACAATGTGAGTGGCCAAATTATCTTGAGCTACCTTTATTCCTTTATTAGCCATTCACTGACCACTTGAGTGGCTCACCTATCATCCTGTGACAATTGGTTAAAATCTCTTTGAAAAGAGCTAAGGAATCACTAGCTTCCACCATTCCAAGATCTAAGAATGTCAGCACCTGAGACATTTAGAGAAGGGTGGGGTGGGAAGAGCCAAGATGCCAATGACATGAGCTTCGTTATCCTAATAGGCACCACAGACCTTTGTTTCTTTTGGACCTGACACCCACCCACCCAATGCTTCCACCAATGTATTATTTTTATTTTAAATTTGTATTATTTTTATTTCATTTTAAATTAATTATTTTTATTTTAAATCTGTAAATGTATTTGCTTATTTTCATGTGCATGCATTTGTACCACATGCAGACCTAAGGAGGTTAGGAGAGAACACTCCATCTCCTGAAACGGGGGGTACCAATGGTTGTAAGCCTCCATGTGAATGCTGGGAATTGAACCTGTGTCCTCAGCAAGAATAAGTGCTCTTAACCACTGAGCCGTCTCTCCCAGCTCCTCATCCAAAGTGTTTTTAAAGTACTCTGATTGACGACTTCCTTTGTTCTGTTACTAAATCGGGAAGGAGATGCTACCGCGTTGAAACGTTGAAATGTGGCATTAGGGCGGGACACGAATACCTACCTGTTCCCAGCCCATGGCCACTCTTATTTAGTAACAGAAACCCTGTCCCAAAACAAAACAAAACAAAACAAAAGGAATTGTCCAGCAGACAACTGTTCTACCATGGCGCTTCATCCACAGTCCAACAGTTAGATTATTTTTGGAATAGATTTTAGATAGGGACACCTCAGGTGAGAAATGGTTCATCATAAAATATTCTGGACCCAGGGCTGGCAATATAGCTGCCTAGCTTGCTTTAGGCCTTTAGGTTCAATCCTCAGGGAGAGATGAGAGAAAAGGAGCATGGGAAACAAGAAGTCGTTTGATAGAAACTGCCCGGGCCAAGCCTAGAGAGGTGTTGGGGGCTGGACTTGGAAGAGAGGCAGAGAGGCAGGTTCCAAGGAGACAGAGTGTAGGAGGCAGTTCTTCTAGAATCTCCCAGATGTGTGGCACCACACCCACTTTTGTTTTCATTTTCTG
The DNA here is from genome assembly GCA_028551405.1 of Uromys caudimaculatus. Lineage (NCBI taxonomy): Eukaryota > Metazoa > Chordata > Mammalia > Rodentia > Muridae > Uromys > Uromys caudimaculatus. The sequence continues at coordinate 75,532,767 of CM052709.1, read as the reverse complement.
AGACAATCTCTCTCGGGAGCCCAGTCTGGCCTGGTCCTTGCCACAATCCTTCTGACTTAAGTCTCCTGAGTGCCAGGATTCCAGGCATGAAACCACCATGCACAGCACTTTGTGCCTCTGTTCCCTTGTGTTCCCCTGTACAGTGAAGGGGGCCCTGACGCCCATCCCATTCTGTTAAGGTGACTGACTCTCCACAAACGAACGTCTGAGGGACAAATACTTTTCGATCAGTGAAGTGCATAGTGTGTGCGCACTGGGGTCGGGCTTCGAAACTCATGACGGTGATGGGGTTTGCGGGCTGGGATCTCTTCTCTCTTCCGTTCCTTTCTACTTCCACCGGTTGGCTCCAGGGCAAGGGCCGGGCAGAGACCAGAATAGAAGAGCTAAATTTATCCTGGGAGCCCGGGTGTGGCAGCAGCTCAGACCGCCCGCCGTCCTGGATGGAGGCGGTGCTCAGCGGCCGCCTCCCTAGGAAATGAGGTCTCACCGCGGTGGAGGAGCTGCCCGCTGGAATTTCCCGCAGCGCCGCCCTGCCAGGGGGGACCTGGAGAGACGCACCCGAGCCCGGTGTGCAGCCCGGGGAGACGCCCGAGACCCAGAACCAGCCCCCTTACCGGGACCCCTGTTTTCACATCTGCGTTTAAGATTTTTGAAAAGATGTATTTTACTTAATGGGGTAGGCAATTACCACAGCGCACCTTTCTCTTCTACCATGTCTGCCCCTGGGATCAAACTCGGATGGTCAGGCATGGTGGTTTATTCCTTTACTGGGTAGCCATTTTGCTGAACCCCAATTTTTTGTTTTCTCAATGCTGAATATCCAACTTAGGACGAATCCACTAACACTGAACTACACCCCCCCACACACACACACACAATCTATTTGAGACAGGATCTCATGTGGATCCTTCAGGCCTAACTGGGTACGTAGCCAGGGCTAACATTAAAATCAAAATGGGGGCCTGGAGAGATGGTTCAGTGGTTAAGAGCACTTTCTGCTCTCCCAGGGAAACCCAGGTTTGAATCTTCGCACCCACATGGTAGCTCCCAATAATCCGGAACTCCAGTTCCAGGGGATCTGACGCCCTCTTCTGGCTTCTTTGGACAGTGCAGGCAAAACATACACATTAAATAAACAAATGAGTACAGAAATCAACATCAAACAAAACTCCAAGAGAACCCTAGAAAGTTTTCTGGCTATTTCATATGGGGCTCTCATAGTTCAAAGTTTTAAAATTCCTAAAAACAAGACAAAAATCACCAGACATGGTGTTGAAGCAAAGAAATCCTTTGGGTAGCAGTCTCTCATACAATTTCAAAAGGTTGGGCTGCACTCCCTCACCCAGGCACCTTGTGAGGGGATAAGTTATTTTCTCTAAAGTCAGTCCCAGGCAGGGGTGACTAAAGTCCTCCATAGTCAAACTTCCAGGTTCAAGGAGGGCTCGCTTCCCAGGCTAAATGGAAACCCAGTTCTAGCATCAGCCTCCCTGTAGCAATGTAAGAGAATACAAGTCTTGCACACTAAAACCAAGAGAGAGCTGTCACTGACTGAGGGTGTGGCTCGTGGTAGTGTACTTGCCTAGCAAACAAGCGAAAGGCCTTGGTTTAGATCCTTAGTACTGACCAGGAAAGAGGAGATCGGGAGGAGTGAATGAGAGAGCGCTCTATCTCACGAGGACATTGCCAGCCAGGAACACCGGCAAAGCAGGCTGTGCATAAGCTACTGAGCTGGAGAGAGCCTTAAGGGACACACCCAGATACCCTGCCTTGCCAGGCAGCTGCTCCCATGCAGTTTCTGACTGTGCACTTGTCCACTGGGAAAAGCCTCCCAGTCACAGGTCACAAGCTGCTGGGCTGCTAAAAAGCCCACTAGCCACATCCAGACACGGACATTGTCCGCACAAAGGCCCCACCCACCAATGCTTGGTATCACACATACACCTCTAAGTGGTCAGTCTAGACTCCTCGCCTCCTCTTGCTTCCTTTTGGAAAACCTTCAGCTTTTCCCTTTTAATCAGGCAATGACCCAACCATCTATTTCTGTCATCTCTGAGTGTTAGCCAAAGATTGTTCTTTTGAAATACTCACAGTAAATTACAAATAATGCCTCTGACCTTTGATTTGAGTTTTTTATTATGCTAATACCAAACACAAGGTGTAAGAGCCTAGAGGGCAAGTTTGTTTGTTTGTTTGTTTGTTTGCTTGCTTTGAAATAAGGTCTGACTCTGTAGTCCTGGCTGGCCTGGAATTCACTGGCCATCTGCCTTCTGAGTGCTGGGATCACAGGTGTACATCACCTTGTCTGTGGTTCCTTTTTTCTTTTGCTTTTTTGCTTTTTTCTGAGATAGGGCTTCTCTGTGTAGCCCTTGCTGTCCTGGAACTGGAGCTGTAGACCAGGCTGGCCTCGAACTCAGAGATCTGCCTGCCTCTGCCCCTCAAATGCCGGGATTGAAGGCATGCACTACCACCACCCAGCTCACCTTGTTTTTATGTGGTATTTGGCATTAAACCCAGGAATCCGAGCATGCAAAACAAGCATTCTGCTAATTGAGATACATCTCCAGTCCTCTGTGTTTTGAGACTGGCTTGGAACTTGATATCTAGACCGGCTATTCTAGAATTCATATAAGATCCTAGATCTGCTGGCAAATGATGGGATTAAAGGCATGTGCCACTACACTAGGCCACCTTGTTCTTCATCCCTCCTCTTTTTTTTTTTTTAAAGATTTATTACTTATTTTATGTATATGAGTGCTCTATCCTCATGTACACCCAAATGCCACAAAAGTGCATTAGACCCCATTACAGATGGTTGTAAGCCACCATGTGGTTGCTAGGAATTGAACCCAGGACCTAGGGAAGAGCAGCTAGTGCTTTTAACCTCTGAGTCATCTCTCAACCCCACCCCCACCCCCTTTAAGACAGGGTCTCTGTGTACCCCTGGCTGGCCTGGAACTCAATATACAGACTAAACTGGCCTCAAACACAAAGAGATCTGCCTCTATGTAGGGAGAGGAGGAAGCCTTGAGTGAGCAGTCTTCTTCTTCTTTTTTTTGGTTTTTCGAAACAGGGTTTCTCTGTGTAGTCCTGGCTGTCCTGGAACTCACTCTGTAGACCAGGTTGGCCTCGAACTCAGAAATCCACCTGTCTCTGCCTCCCAAGTGCTGGGATTAAAGGCGTGCGCCACCACTGCCTGGCCATACCTGGCAATTTTAAGGATTAATAAAGGGTACTTGAGGTATATTTGGGTTTAAGGAACAGGCAAGCTCATCAGTTTTATAACAATTATTAAAAGTCTCTGGGGTAGAGAACACTGGCTGCTTTTCCAGAGGACCTGGTTTTCATTCCCATCATAAACATGGTGGCTCACAACTGTCTGTAATACTGGTACTAGGGGATCTCATGCTCTCTTCTGGGCTCCACAGACACCAAGCACACGTGGTGCACAGACTTACATGCAGGCAAAACACCTATATACATACATTTTTAAATGATAATAAAAGTTTCACTGG
>CM052709.1:75495968-75528755 GCA_028551405.1 Uromys caudimaculatus | reverse complement strand
TTCTCATTCTGTCACTTTCCAAACAAACTTCACAAGAGAAAGTCCTCTTTATCCCTACAGTATCTTTTAAAAGTTTTTTTGGGGGCGGGGGGGGGGGGTTGAGGTGGGGGAAATGTCCTTGGTTGGCCTCAAACTTGGAATCTTCTTGCCTCAACCTCCAAAGTGATTTCAGGCCAGTGCCATGAACCCTGGCCTCTTTTTTATGTTATTGCTTGAAGACTATATATCCATAGATAACCTTGAATTTCTGAGCCTCCCTCTGCCTCTTTTTTTTTTTTTTTTCTGAGATAGGGTCTATGTAGCCCTGGTTCTCTGGGCACTCACTAAGTAGACCATGTTGGTCTCAAATTCAGAGATCCACCTGGCTCTGTCTCCCAAGTGCTGGGATTCATGACCATCATGCCCAGCCCCTCTACCTCCTGAACGCTGGGATATACAGGTATGTACCGCTATGCCAATTTACGAGATGCAGTGCAAGACAAGTTCTATTAGTCAATCTGTTACCCTTGGCTGGCTGGCTGGCAATACATTAAAGGTGAGTTTTCCCAGCTCAAAAAATCTGGCTTAAAGATGTGCCTTCCTACCTCAATCATCTGGATTAGAGGTGGATCTTCCCATTTCAATTAAGCAGAAGTCCCTCACTGGCGTACCCCCCAGTTTGAGTTTTAGTTAATTCCACATGTAGCCAAGTTGACAACCAAGAATTCCATCAACTGACATACATCCTTGTGGAGAGCTTTATGGGGCCTCTGGCTTCTATACACTTAGTGGGAATTTGATATTGGGCCAGGACAAAAGAAGCAAGCTCAAGGTGGGTAAACTGACTTTGGGCCAGGCCTCAGGAAATAGGCCCAGATTAAGAACATTTACATTTGAGTTAATGCAAAGCTCAGAGCAGGTTCACCAGAGGTCTGTGTGGCATTCCTTTTGTCTTGGTCATCCTGACTAGCCCCTAGAAAGGTTTTACCGGATTTTGTTTATTGCCTTGCTCATTCCTTGACCCAGAACTGATCTTATCATTTTGCATGTACTTAAAGTGATATAAAAGCAGACTAGCAAAAAATAAACTTGCTTTTGCTTCAGCCTCAGAACTGGCTGGGGTCAAGCTACAATGTTGTCTAACTGTCTTTTTTCTTTTTAATCCTCACTCCTGCCCTGGAGAACCTGCTGACTGACTGAGCTGGCTTGGTCACATCCCTAAACCTTATTTATTTAGTCTGGTCTATTTTAAGAGAGAGAGAGAAAGAGAATAAGCCAGAGGTCAGCCTTATTTTTTGAGACAGGGCCTCTTGTTAGCATTCTGTCTAAACTCCACCCCACAGCCAGGTGTGCTTCTCCCTGCAGTTGCCTGGCAATAGCTAGGTGGGCCTGGCCCACTATAAAAGGGGCTGCTTGCCCCTCCTCTCTCTCTTATCTCTTGCCTCTCTCTTACATCTCTTATCTCTTACCTCTCCCCATTCCCTTCCACCACCACCCCTCCACATGGTCATGGCTGGCCTCTCCACTTCTCTACTCTCCCTCTCTCTGCCTTTCTCTGTCTCTACTACCCTCTTAGCTCCCCTCCCCATGCCCTGAATAAACTCTAAATCTATACCGTACCTTCATGTGTGGTTGGTCCCTCTGGAGGAAGGGATGCCTGGGCTTGGGCCTGCACACCCTTCCCCCACACCTACCTCTTTCCTGCCCTTGATACATTCTTTAGCTCTTGTAGCTCCTTAGTAAATTTCTGTAGCTTAATTTCCATCTCTAATTTATATAGTTGCATATCCACCTGGGCAGCATCTCCTGTAGTAAAGGCCATAGGCTGCGTAAGGAGGCCAATCCTCATCATAGTATTTGGCAGCTCCTCTTTTTTTTTTTTTGTTTTTTTTTGTTTTTTGAGGCAGGGTTTCTCTGTGTAGCCCTGGCTGTCCTAGAACTCACTCTGTAGACCAGGCTGGCCTTGAACTCAGAAATCCACCTGCCTCTGCCCCCCGAGTGCTGGGATTAAAGGCATGCGCCGCCACCACGGCCCGCAAAAGTTTTCTAACATATGTTTTTCAAACCCAACTCCTCTCGCCTGAAGCAGCTCCTTGAGGTTGCGGAGGAATGCCTGCTTAGAATTCCCCTGTCCCATTTTCGCTGTCACCCCTAGGTGAACCCAGTGTCGGGTCAATACCTGTTCAGCCTAGCCAGTGTCCTATATTAGTGCACTCTCTGCAGCAACAGCCTCCAAAACATAAAATTTATAGCTAGCGCTAGCATTAATGTTTTAGCATAATTTGTTGCTTACCACCGTGCAGGATACTCTTTGAAAGACCTGACCCCCTTATGAGGAAAGTTAGACCCCTAGCAAACTTGGAGCCAGAAACAGAAATAGGACTGAAATTATCAAACCCCACCCAGCTGCATTCTTTCCCCTAAGAAAGCGGTGACCTTGGCCTGCCCCAGGGCCAGAGGCACAACGTTTCAGGAACTAGCTAACCATAAAAATGTTTGTGCAACTGCCTTGTGACTAACTTAGAACATTCTGTACTTCCCCATAACGCAAATTCTTTCCATTCCCCACCCCTTGCTTTGTGTTTTTTTCCTTTAAATACCCCTGACTTCAGCTGCTCGGGGTCGGACTCCTCTGCCCCTGTGTGGGTTATGAGCTCCACCCCAGTGCACTGGTCCCCCGATTAAACCTCATGTGATTGCAGCAAGGACGGTCTTTCATGAGTTCTTGGGGGTTCGCGCCATCCCCGACTTGAGCGAGGTCTCCGAAGTCTTTCATCTTCTCTTCCATTTCCTGTGGAGCTCCACCCAAGACAGTGTTTCTCAGTCGGTCCTCCTGTTTTCAGGCCCCACGTTGGGCACCACCAGTAGCCATCCAGCTGCTAAAGACAAACCCGGTCTACCTGAAAGGGAGGCTGGAAATAAAAAAGGACTGGGTACGAGAGGAGAATGAAGCCAAGACAAAGGTTTCTGATCAAGGCCCAAAGTTTTTTATTCTGTACTGCTTTTAAAGGGAAAGCCCAAAGACCCAATCCTTTGTTTCACCAAGCTCAGCGGGCAGTCAAGTCCTCAAGGCTCCTGTGGGAAATGCAGATGTAGAGAGGCCAGCCTGGCTCCAGCCAGGTTGTTTGTCCTACTCAAGGCTGGGGGAAGGGCACACCCATACGCCCATAGAACATATATATCTCTTTATCTTTTTTATAAACTCATCATTGGTGCTGAGACTCAGATTAGAAACTCTGCAGGTTTGCATCCCACCTCAGCCACCATGAGAGATCCATGCTCGCTAGCTCAAAAGAACCGGTAAACCCCCCCCCCCCCCATCCCCCACTGGTTGGAGTAACCGTCCACATGGACTCAGGGGAGAGTTCTTGAGCTCGGAGCTACTCCTGTGCCGCCCTAAGTAAATGACCTTCCGCATGATCCCCGGGGAGAGTTCTTGAGTTCAGAGCTACCCTATTTTGTCCTTGAGGATGGGAGACATACAGTCTTTTACTGACCCTCGTTTTAGGACTTATTCCCTTGGATGAGACATTCCTCTTTCCTTTTGAGACAGTTTCTTTCTCGCCGCTGCAAATTCCAGGCCGGGCCTGGACAACTGCTCTCTCAGGAGCACTGCCTCTGAGCACAAGTCCCCTTCCCCACGTGTCTCGCCCAGGGGTCAGTCTTCACTGCCTCAGCCTTATTTTTTGAGACAGGGCCTCTCACCAGTGTAGTGAGAATTTTGGTTTCTTTAAAAATAGTGAAATGTTTTGGGAATATGTTTTTGTTTTAATCCCAGGTGTGGGTTATGGGGCTGCTTCATATTGTCTACAGCAGCTGACTATGATTTGTCTCATACTCTGGCAGGGGTGTGATTTTGCCCGCTGAAGATAGTTTGCCTTTGGAATTCTGGGGACTCTTCAGAGGATGTGTAAGTGCTGGAACTCTGAGAGGTGCAGAAGCTACTGCTGGTTACTGATTGTTGGTTGCTTGTTTCGAGGTATCCTGACAATGAGGATCAACCCTGCCCCAAAGAACTTGATGTCCTAATCTGTAGAGAGTAAACTAATGGTACAATGCCCCCTTTCTCCTCTAAACCTTCTTTCTCTCTTACCTAGTGTTGGTGTGTGTGTGTGTTGAAAGTGGTAAGGGTAGAGACAGGTGGTAGGAGAAAGAACCCAATAAAAGTCCAACCACACACTAGGACAGCAGTTCTCAACCTGTGGGTCTCAATCCCTTTGTGGGGGAGAGGTCAAAGCACCCTTTCACAGGGGTCTCCTAAGACAATTGGAAAATATGGATATTTACATCACAATAAATAGCAGTAGCAAAATGTTACTTATGAAGAAGCAACAAAAGAATTTTATGGTTGGGGTCACCACACATGATGAACTGTATTAAAGGGTAGGAGCATTAGGAAGGTTGAGAACCACTGAGCTAGGACCTGGGAATGCTGCTTCAGCTAGAGTGGCTGTCCAGTGAACCCCAGAGATCTTTCTCTGTCACCTTACAAGAGGGATTCCAAATGCATGCCACCACACGCACAGGTTTATGAGGGTGCTGGTGACCAAAATTCAGGTCCTGTACTTGTACCAAAGTCCTTTACTGACTGAGCTATCTCCCTAGCCTTATTTAAGACAAAACAAAACAACAAGCAAACACCAGGATCTTAACATGTATCCTGCTGGTCTTTAACTTCAACTCAGAATAATCCTACTGCCTCAACCTACTACATACTGAGATTACAATGAACACTGCTGTGCCTGACCTCTTTAATTTCTTTTTGTTGTTTTGACTTTTTTGTTTTTCTTTTCTTTTCTTTTTTTTTTTGGTTTTTCGAGACAGGGTTTCTCTGTGTAGCCCTGGCTGTCCTGGAACTCACTCTGTAGACCAGGCTGGCCTCGAACTCAGAGATCCACCTGTCTCTGCCTTCCAAGTGCTAGAACTAAAGACATGTGACACCACTGCCTGGTTTTACTATCACAAGTGTCTGGATACATCTTTGTTGAACAATAATTAAGGTAGCCCAGGTGGAGTGATACCAGCTCCATCCTCCCGTTGCCAGAACCCAGTCCCTCACTTCATTGTCCTGAACAAGGTTGGTGTCTGCCAGACCCTGGACTGCATTTCCTGTCAGTTTCTAGATCTGGAAGGGGAAGAACCATCTTCTCTCCAGTCTAAAAATCCTGTTAGCTCTTGGGTCATTATGGGCTGTACAGTCTTTCTTCCCAGCTGTGGCCTTGACTTCCCATAGCCTGTCACCCAGGGCTCGTGTGTGCAAACATGTTGTCTTAATCAGGCTCCCATCACTATGATGAAACACCATGACCAAAGCAACTAGGAGAGGAGAGAGTTTATTTGGCTTGTGCTTCCATATCACTGTTCTTCCTTCAAGGAAGACGGGACAGGAACTCAAACAGTGCAGGAACCTAGAGACAGGAGCTGATGCAGAGACCGTGGAGGAGTGCTGACTACAGCTTGCTCAGCCTGCTTTCTTTTAGAACCCAGAGCCACAGCCCATGGGTGGGACCACCCACAATGAGATGGACCCTCCATATCATCGCTAATGAAGAAAATGCCCAACAGGTTTGCATGTAGCTGGATCCTTGGAGGGCATTTTCTCTATTGAGGCTCCCTTCTCTCAGACGACTCCAGCTTATGTTAAAAGAAAACTAGCCTGCATACATACATGTGGTCATAAATGTGCCCATGCATGCACACGTGCACAAACACACAGGCGTGGACACTTACGGAAACACAGTCTTTTTTTATCTGCAGCCCGGATCTATACAGGAGTTCCGCTGAACACGGCAACTGATCTGGAGTCCTCTCTCCTTGACCTTTTTTCCTTTTTCTTTTTTCCCAAGAGCCTTGGCAAGCGGCAGGTCTGCTCAGCGCTTCGCTCTTCCTGTGGCTCTCTGGGTGTGGTCCTGAGCCTGTCTCTACCACTAGGAACAAACGAATGCTTACATTTTCCCCTCTAGCATTACTGCTGTTGTTATTAGGTTGTGCGTGTTTATGATGTGTGTGGCTCATATGTGGAGGTCAGAAAACAACCTGCAGAAGTCAGTTCTGTCCTGACGCCTTTATGTGGTTTCCAAGGATGGAACTCGGGTTGCCAGGCCGGCCAGGCTAGTGTCTTTACCTGCTGAGCCATCCCAATGCCTTTTATATTTTTCTTTATTTGATACAGGATCTCATGTAGCCCAGGCTGGCACTAGAACTCACTGTAGAAGAGGATGTCCTTGAATTCCTGATCCTCCTGCCTTCTATTCTTGGTTTCTGTTTGTTTTATTTTCTTTGAGGCAGAATCTCATGTACCCCACACTGACCTAAATTCTCTATGATCTCCTGATCCTCCTACCCCCACCTTCCAAGTGCTAAGATTATAAGCACGCTTGTCTTGTCTGAGACAGAGTCTTAACCTATACTGAAGTCTGGTCTGTAAATCAGTAATGTAGTGCAGGCTGGCTTGAACTCATGGTGATTCTCTTGTCTCACCCTGTTGAATGCTGGGATTATAAGTGTGTGTCACGATACCTGGCCACAACAACAGCCCGTAAGTATTAAAGAAAGAGGAGGGGAGGCTGGAGAGATGATGGCTCAGTGGTTAAGAATGTTTGCTTCTCTTTCTGAGGACCCCAGTTCAGATCCCAGCACCCATGTCAGGTGACTCATGGTCACCTGTAACTCCATCCAAAGGATCTCAAGCCTCCTTCTGGCATTCTGGGCTACATATATACACACACATACATACATATGTATGTACATACACACATACATACATACATATATACACATGTACAAACATACATAAAGCAAAGCTTTGTAGAAGATTGCTCGAGCCTGGGTGCTTTCCCCCCTTGCTTCCCAGAGGTAAGTGCTATTCTGAGGTCGGTGGCCACCACCCTGCAGTATGTTTATGTTCCTTTTCTGCATATTAGGAGCACAAGTCTATAATAAAGATTTATTTTATATTTTATATTTTTATTTTTAAAATAGTGACTTTTTTCCTTTACTCACTTTATATTACATCACAACCGAAGCCCCCTCTTCCAGTCCCCAAAATATTGACTTTTATTATTCTAAAGAGAGAGAGAGAGCCTGGCAGTGGTGGCGCACACCTTTAATCCCAGCACTTGGGAGGCAGAGACAGGCAGATCTCTGAGTTCAAGGCCAGCCTGGTCTACAGAGTGAGTTCTAGGACAGCCAGGGCTACACAGAGAAACCCTGTCTCGAAAAAACAACAACAACAAAAAACCCCAAAAAACAAAACAAACAAACAAACAAAAAAACCAAGAGAGAGAGGGAGAGAGAGAGAGAAGAGGGCATGGTGGCCTGTGCTTTTAACCTCAGCACTTGGGAGTCAGAAGCAGGCAGAGCTCTGTGTTTTGGGCCAGCTTGTCAACATAGTTAGTTCAAGGCCAGCCAGGGTTACATAGAGAGCCTATGTTTCAAAAAGCAGAGGGAGAAAGGGAAAAGATGGAATATGAGAGAAGTACAGGGCACTCACGGAACCCAGAAGCTCCATCTTCCTGGAACTGGTCTTACAGGTGGTTGGAGCTGCCCAGTGTGAGGTCTGAATCTGGACCCTCTGCCAGAGCACCCTAACCCCCGACCACCTCTCCATCCCCAAACTCATGTCTATATCCTTAATATTTTATATCCTTAATATTTTTGTTCAGAAACATTAACAGAGTTCTGGCATACACCCTATCCTAACCTGTTCTTTATCAGACAGGGGCTTCTGTAACTACCCTCGCCGAGACATGAAGAGCTTGTTTGTTCATGAACATGGCAGAACAGAGCCTCCAGGAGCAGAGTTCATTTTGTCGTTGATTTCACTGAGCCTGATTTCCCGACAGCCCCCCAGCTCTTTTCCTACAGACAAAAGGGAACTGCCCGGTGAATCTCCTGGTGCTTGTTCTCTTGTTCCACAGCCTTGGTAATTCAGAGGAGCAGCCTACGCAGGCATGCATCCTTAAGAGGTATGGCTAAGTCCTGCCAAGCTGCCTCCACCCAGCAAGCACTTTTGAGAGGACTCATTTTGGTGGGCGTGATGGCACAGGCAGGCAGAGGCCGGAGGATCTGGAGTTCAAAGCCAGCTTCAGCTATAGGAAGTTTGAGGCCAGACTGGACTACAAGCAGCATTGTCTCAAAGAACAATGCCAAGAGAACTGGACCTAGTCCCTATCTCTGCACATGCTCACAAGCATCCAGTATGTTCAGACTTACGACTTTCTTCCCTTTTCTTTTCTTTTCTTTTCTTTTCTTTTCTTTTCTTTTCTTTTCTTTTCCTTTCCTTTCCTTTCCTTTCCTTTCCTTTCCTTTCCTTTCCTTTCCTTTCCTTTCCTTTCCTTTCCTTTCTTTTCTTTTCTTTTCTTTCTTTCTCCTCCTCCTTTTTTTTTTCTAAGAGAGGATTTCTCTCTTTAGCCATGGCTGTCCTGGATTTTGCTTTTATAGACTAGGTTAGACTCTGTCTGCTTCTGCCTCCCAAGTGCTGGGACTAAAGGTGTGTGCCACCATGCCCGGCACAAGTTTTTTTTTTGTTTTGTTTTTTCAAGACAGGGTTTCTCTGTGTAGCCCTGGCTGTCCTGGAACTTACTCTGTAGACCAGGCTGGCCTTGAACTCAGAAATTCGCCTGCCTCTGCCTCCCAAGTGCTGGGATTAAAGGCGTGCGCCACCACTGCCCGGACCGGCCCAACCTTTTATTTTTAATTTTCTTTTTTATTTTTACTTTTAATAATTTATTTATTTTTAATTTATATAAGCATACTGTAGCTGTCCTCAGACACACCAGAAGAGGGCATCAGATCCCATTACAGATGCTTGTGAGCCACCATGTGGTTGCTGGGAATTGAACTCAGGACCTCTGGAAAAGTAGTCAGTACTCCTAATTGCTGAGCCATCTCTCCAGTCCCCCTACTTTTAATTTCCAATTTTAATTTTTTTTGCACTATTATCTGGTTCTCATGCTTGCAAGTAAGCTATTGCTGAGCTATATACCAGACTGGAAAATTTTTAACTGACACATTGTCTTAGGATTTTACTGCTGTGAACGGACACCATGACCGAGGCAACTTTTATAAGGACAACATTTAATTGGGGCTGGGTTACGGGTTCAGGGCTCAGTTCACTATCATCAAGGCAGGAGCATGGCAGGAATGATGCAGGAGGAGCTGAGAGTTCTAGATGTCGTTCTGAAGGCAAATGGGAGAAGACTGGCTTCCAGGCAGCCAGGACAAGGGTCTTAAAGCCCATGCCCACAGTGACACACTTTCTCTAACAAGGCTATACCTACTCCAAGAAGGCCACACCTTCTAATGGTGCCACTCCCTGGACCAAGCATATTCAAACCACCACACACATTGATTATACATATTTATGGGATCCAATATGATATATATATGGTTAAGAACACTGGCTATTCTTCCAAAGGACCTGGGTTCAATTCCCAGCACACACATGACTGCTCACAACTGTCTGTAACTCCAGTTCCAGGGGATCTGACATCCTCACACAAATATACATGCAGGCAGAACACCAATGTACATAAAATAAAAATAAATAAATCATAAAACCTTTAATATTTAAAGGAAAAAAAATATATTGAGATGAGGTCTCACTGTGTAGTTCTGGCTGGTCTGGGGCTATGTAGTTCACAGAGATCCACTTGTCTCTGCCTCCTAGTTGCTAGGATTTAAGGTGTATATCACCTCTTTATTTATTTATTTATTTTTCTATTTTCATACTTACATGTTGTGTCTTAATCATATGCACCCAAGACTTCTTTTCTTTTTTAAAGTTATTTTTATTTTATGCGTATGAATGCCATATGCATTACATGCCTGCCTTGTACCGAAGGTAGCCAGGAGGGAGGATCAGAACCCCTGGAACCGCAGTTGTGAGCATCCCTGTGGGTGCTGGGAACTAAACCTGGGTCCTCTGAAAGAGCAGCCAGTGCCCCCCACCTCCATATCACAGCCCTGGCTGTACTGGAACTAGCTCTGTAGACCAGGCTGGCCTGAAACTCACAGAGAACACCTGACTCTGCCCCCTGGGTGCTGGGATTAAAGGCGTGCGCCACCACACCTGGCTTCTAGCCAGTCTTTCCTGTTCCCCAAGATCTTTTTCTGTAAAATCAATAAGCATATTCATCTCAGTATGAAAATTTGCTTATATCTTTATTTTATGTATATGTACGTTTTACCTGCATATATGTCCATGTAGTGTATCTGGTGCCCAAGGAGACCAGAAGAGGGGACTGGCTTTCTCAGAACTGGGGTTACGGGTGCTTGTGAGACTTCATGTGGGTGCTGGAAGTTGAACCTGTGTCCTCTGAAATACAAGTGTAGCCAGTGCTTTTAACTGCTGAGCAATCTCTCCAGCCCAAATTTGCTTCTATCTTTAATTGATAAAACTAAAATTCTACATATATCAAAGAATTATTTTAAAATGAATGTCTTATTGATTGAGACATTGTCTCCTTATGTAGCTCTGGCTAGCCTGAAACTGGAAACAGAGACAAAGCTGACCTTAAACTCAGAGATCTGCCTGCCTCTGGTCCTGAGTGCCCCATGCCCTGCTGTTTTTATTTATTTATTTATTTATTTATTTATTTATTTATTTATTTATTTATTTATTTAATTTTATTTTGAGTGAAGGTTTCTCTATGTAACCCTTGCTGCCCTGGAACTTTCTTTGTATACCATGCTTGCCTCAAACTCACAGAGATACTCTGGCCTCTCATTCTAGAGTGTTGGAATTAAAGGTGGGGGCTACCACACTCTGATTATTTATTTATTTTTTTTGACAAAGAATCTTAGTGTGTAGTCCATGATAGGCTCGAAGTCTCAATCTTCCCTCAGCCTCCTAGTACTGGGGTTACAAAAAATACCACACGAAAACAAGGTTGCCACTTATTCTTCTTTAGAAACCTGTTGATATGTTTTACTAAGCATGCTTGGGGATTATTCTTCATCTTTGTGCTGAATGACAAGTCCTCCTTTCCCTCCTGTCCCTTTCTGACACGAGACTGCCCCATGCCCACTCAGTTTCAGGTTCCCAGTCTCAGAGCCTTACTCCCTCGGGACTGAAGCCCTCTGCACCTGCACTGCCTTGGCCTGGGCTGTGCTTTACCCACGGGAGCCCCAACATTTTCTGAGTAACTGACTTTAGCCCAAGTCTGCCCTGATGGCATTGAATCCAAACACAGCTGTCCCCAGGAGTGTTCTTAGTCTCCTGCCAGTGAGCTCAAACAGAAAGACAGTCCAAAGACAGGACCTTTCTTTCTTCCAAGGACCAGCCTTGCTTTATTCTCAGTGTACCTCTGATACCTGCTCAGGAGGTTTTTGTTTAGAGACAAGGTCTTAAGTAGCCCAGGCTGGCTTTGAACTCCTGCTTCTCCTGTCTCTGTCTCCATAATACCATCATTAGAGGAGTGTACCACTACAATACAGCTTTCTGTTTCTGGTTGGAGAATCCCTTGAACTTTGTGTTTATATTTAGCTAAGTAATTTGTATATTTCCAGGTAGTCCCTATTGATATTTTCCTATGGAAGAGAAAACTTGGGGACTCATTTCTTCAGGGCCACTTTGAGAGAAGGTGTGTGGGGAGGCTGACTGTGGAGTCACCCCTGAGCTGCTGTCACTTAGCAATGGTCAGTATGAAGCAAGGTTTTCCTTTTACATTTTTCATTTTCTTTAAAGATATTTTTATCTTCATTCTTAAGTATATGGATGTTTTTCCTTCATATGTATCTACACACTGTGCCTGGTGCCCAAGTAGACTAGAAAGGGGAATTGGATCTTCTGTAGCTGTAATTACAGGTGGTGGTGAGTGGGTCCTTTCACAGCTAACTCCTAACTGCTGAGCCATCTCTCCTGCCCTACCTACTTTATATATATATATGTTAGTACACTGACACTGTCTTCAGACACACCAGAAGAGGGCATCAGATCCCATTATAGATGGTTGTGAGCTACCATGTGGTTGCTGGGAATAGAACTTGGGACCTCTGGAAAGCAGTCAGTGCTTTTAACCACTGAGCCATCTCTCCAGCCTGCCCTACCTACTTTTTGTGAGTCTTTTTAATTTTCTTTTGTTTCTGTTTTTTTGTTTTGTTTTGTTTTTTTGCTTTTTGTTTTTTGTTTTTTTGAGACAGGGTTTCTCTGTGTAGCCCTGGCTGTCCTGGAACTCACTCTGTAGACCAGGTTGGCCTCGAACTCAGAAATCCACCTGCCTCTGCCTCCCAAGTGCTGGGATTAAAGGCATGCACCACCACTGCCCAGCTCAGGGGTGGGATTCTGAAGGAAAAGTACAGTGTCTCATTAAGGACCAATTATTCCACCTCTCTCCAGCAGGGCTGAGGTAAGCCTGCCTTCCTAGGGGTAGGCTCCAGGCCAACTGATTGAACCAGCCCAACTGGAATGGTAGGTCTCCACCCAGGCCAGAGCTTCTATTTTTGTGACCAGGAGATTTTTCTACTCTAACAATACCAGGAAAACTGGCAAAACAACAGAAAAATAGTCACCTGTGCTGATGGGACGGAGTGAGGCTGCCTTACAGTTCTGTGGGCTACTGTGTAGTTTGAGTTTTAACTTCTTTTTCATTTTTCTTTTTTTGGTTTTTCGAAACAGGGTTTCTGTATACAGGCTGGCCTTGAATTCACAGAGATCCTCCTGCCTCTGCTTCCCAAGTGCTGGGATCAAAGGTGTGCTCCACCACCAAGCTACTGTTTTTTATAGTACTGAATTTTTTGCAGGTCGTGGTGGCACACACATTTAGTCTTCAAGCATTTGGGAGGCAGCGGTGGATCTGGTTTACACTGGGAATTCAAGGGAGCCAGAGCTTTACCAAGATCCTGTCCACCAACACCCACCCACCCCCCAAAAAAAGGCCAGGTGGTAGTAGTACATGTCTTTTAATCCCAGCACTGGAGGCAGAGGCAAGCCAATCTCTGTGGGTTCGAGGCCAGTCTGGTCTACAGTGTGAGTTCCAGGGCAGCCAGGGCTATACAGAGAACCCTGTCTCAAAAAAAAAAAAAAAAAAAAAAAAAGAGCAAAAAAAACCAAACCAACCAACCAACCAAACAAAGAGGACTGGAGAGATAGATCAGAGGTTGAGAGCACTGACTGTTCTTCCAGAGATCCTGAGTTCAATTCCCAGCAACCACATGGTGGCTTACAACCATCTGTAATGGGATCCGATGCCCTCTTCTGGTGTGTCTGAGGACAGCTACAGTATACTTATATGCATAAAATAAATAAATAAATCTTTTTTAAAAAAAGAATTTGAAAAAAGATAAAAATAAAGTTTGGGATGGAGCTCAGTAACAGAGTGTTTACCTAGCAAACTTTAAAGTCCTAGGTTCAAAACCCAGCATGGAGAAATAAATGTTTTCCCTTTCTTCTTTCCCCCTCTCTTCTCTTCCCCTCCCCCTCTCCCTCCTTCCTTTCCTTTCTTCTCTCCCCCCCTGGCACTCAGCATTGTTAATCACTCCCCAGCTGCTAGAATCTGCAGGCTGAGCCTGCAGGGGAATGTGCATCAGCTCATGAGCTGTGTCCTGTGCTGGAGCCGGGACCCCAAGGAAAGGGTGCAATCCGGTAGTCCTAGAATGTCCTGCCAAGTCTCAGAGGGCGAGTAAAGCACCACCCTTGGCCTAGGGGTCAGATCAAAGTTGGGAGTCACCAAATCTCAAGGATTCAATAGAAAAGTGAGTGAATGGGGGTTTCATAGAATCTGGGACATTCTAGATTCTAGACTGGGGGAGGTGAAGGGGGAGAAGGGCAGTTGTATAAGCCCCGCCCCCTGGCCCCCCCTCCCACCCTGTTCTGGGATACTTTTCAGCCTAAATGAAAAGGAAACATGGGTTCTGCCCAGAAGACAGGACGAGCAATCTGCAGTGGAGGAACAAACATATACAAGTTCCCCTGCCCAGTCCCAGGGGAGAGGCTGCAAGCTGAAGTAAACAAGTTCCAGAGAAGGGAGCAAAACTCCAGGCAGTATTCCAGGAGCCTTGTCAGAGGTGAGCGGTGCCTGGAGGCCTTCTCCTTGCTGCCCAGATGCTGGGTGGGGGCTTTCCAATGGAGGATTGCAAGGGCCCTGGAAATTCTGAGCGGAGGTAACGGAGGCCCCAGGTGCAGGGCTGGGACTGAGCAGAAAACCCTAACAAGATGGAGCCAATGAGGGTGCACGGTGCAACTCTGGCCAAGTTCCAGACTCCACAGCTGGGGGCGCTGGGCAAGAGAGGTACCCCTTTCTTGGGAAAGGAGACTGCCCAGAGAGCTGAACACGGGGTCCATGGTTTGCCTAAGAGGGCCGGAAGTGGGGGGAGTGGGCTGTTTTCCACAGCAGTACTCCTTGAGGTCCTATGAGATGGGACTATCAACAGTCATTGAACAGCCTAGTAATCAGCCCCAGGCAGTGGGGGACAGCATGGTGCTGGGCAGTAAAGCCCAGTAGTGTGTGCCGTGGGTCACTTGCTTTGTTTGTACCTTGTTGCAAAAATCCTCCGAAGTTCAGATAAATCAGATGCTGAAATCTGTGGTCGCTGGCACAGGATACATCCCCAGCCACGCGGTTCAGACATTTGACTACAACGCAAGCCTATAGCTGACACAAACCATCATATGCTGCTGAAGCTGATGCTAAATCCCAGCACCCCATCCCCACCCCCAAAGCCTCTACTCAGTCCAGGTAAGCTTAGCTAACTGACATCTGCTTTAGACGTGAATGTCCAGTTCCTGTGGACATCGCTCAATCAGACGCCCCAGCAACTTCGTGGCTTTTGCTCGCTTGGTTTTTTTTTTGTAGTGCAGAGGACTGGGGTGCTATGTTTTATGTTTGTATATTTCCTGACACCTGCCAGGCAGCCAGGAGCTCACTTCAAGCATTCATTTCATAAACACAGACCTTTCACGGCTGCTGTGGGTACTGTTGAAAAATGGGGACAAGAATGCCTGGCCCCGTGTGGAGAGGATGGGTCCGTATCCGTATCTCTGGTGATGTCATCAGACTACTGAAGCCTCCAAGAAGCATGCTATTCTGTGTTGTCCGTACCTTATACTTAACAGGAGACTTGGCACGTAGTAGGTGTGCAGTAGGGGCATGACAATTGGGAATTCAAAGAGAAAGTGGTTGAATTCTAGTTCCAGCAGGAACCAGTGTTCTCTTGTGACCTCCACAGGCACCAGGCATGCTTACAGTACATATATGTACATGCAGGCAAAACACCCATATACATAAAATAAATATACCTATAAATAAATAAATGGGAGGGAAGAAATCTGGGCTAGGTATTTTGCAGTGCTATAATCAAAATATGGCCTCCACTGGGGAGCTGGGTGGTGGTGGCACATGCCTTTAATCCCAGCACTGAGAGGTGGAGTAACGACAGGTGGATCTCTGTGAGCCTGGTCTGCCGAGCTAGTTCCCAGACAGCCAGGCTACTAAAAGAAAACCTATCTCAAAATAATAATAATAATAAAAGAGCCTCTGAGGAAAGACAAGTTTCTAATTTCAGGACTGTAGGCAGAATTCCATACTGGCTTTTGTTTGCTTACTTCCCCCAACCCTTGACCTCCTTTGGTTTGTTTGAGACAGGGTCTTTCTACATAGCTCTGGTTTTCCTGGAACTCACGATGTAGAACAGAGATCCATCTGCCTCTGCCTCCGGAGTACCGGGATCAAGGGAGTGTTACCACACTCAGCTCCTGTTAACCTTCTTCTTCTAAACCCTGCACCCTGGGCCTGTTTCTTGTCTGGTGTGAGCTGGAGCGTTATTAATGTAACTACATTTTGTTTAAAGACCAGGTCTCATGTCCCTGTCCTCGATCTCACGGTGTAGCCAAGGATGACCCTGCACTCCTGAATTTGCCTTATCTTCCCAAGTGCTGCGATTATGGCTCCCTGGCTGGTGTTCTTGTGTCTTTACCACAGGGCCTTCGGCACAAATGAGCAGCTTGTTTGTGTAGTGCCATAAGGGATGGAGGTAGCGTAGCCCAAAACTGTCCTCACAGTCTAGTAAGTAACACAATCACTTTCCCATTATTATTATTAGTTGGCAAGTCACAAGTGCCCCCTTCTGTGTAGGGGACTATACAAAACCCTGAAGAGACCCAGAGGATTTTGGGTCGCAATGAGAATTGGTGTGCCAAAGGTCCTCGGCAGACACTAGATGATGGAGATTTGGGGAACTGAATTACTCCTTCCTGCATTTGAAAGAATGCCCAATGCACGGACCCACACGTCGTCTCTAGTGAGGTGAGGTCCAAGTCAATAAATATAAAAGAGAAAAAAAATGGGACAGGATCTACGCTACAGCTGATAAGACCTGGAGCAGACTTTTCCATCAACAAACAACTCCACTATTTGAATCTCATAAATTTCTGGGCTGATAGTTGTAATTAAAATAAAAACCCATAAAACAAATTAGCGGTCACAAAGTGGGAACTGGGTTGGATAGCACCGTTTCAAAGGTGTCTCTTCTGCAACCCAGCACGTGGTGTCTTCTCCCCTCCTGATTTACACACGAGCTACAGACGGACATTAATTCCCAACTGGTTTCAATAGTACACAAGTTCACAAGCTTGGAATCAGAGAATGGCTTCAGCCAGGGAGCCTGACCCACATCAGGCTTATCTACTTTTTAAAAAGTTATCTGTTTATTTTGTCTTGTGTGTGCTTTTAAAAAAAATTATTTATGAACCAGGTGGTGGTGGTGCACGCCTTTAATCCCAGCACTTTGGGACATAGAGGCAAGTGGATCTCTGTGAGTTTGAGGCCAGCCTGGTCTACAGAGTGAGTTCCAAGACAGCCAGGGCTATACAGAGAAACCCTGTCTCAAAAAAAAACAAAACAAAATAAATAAAAATTATTTGTTAGTGTGTGTGCATGCTTTACCACATACGGAGATTAGAAGACAGTCCTCAGCAATCATTCTCCCCTTCCTCCCTGTGGGGTCAGGGGTTGAATTCAGGCCTGTGCAGGCCTCTACTCAATGAGCCATCTTGCCTGCCTAAGCATAGTTTCTTACTGTGTGGTCAAGTTGCCTAACTCCCTCAGTTTTGTCATCTCTAGCAGGGAGATGAGGGTGAGCCTAGTATAGCAGGGTTCTAATCTCAGTAACCCTTCAGGCTGACAGTGAAGTCTGGAGAATTCAAGACCTGCCTGGGCTACAGAATGAAACCCTATCACAAATCGGAAACCAACAAATAAAAACAAAATCTTCACCCGAGGAGACAGAGGTGAGTGGCAGGACAGGATGCCTAAGGTACAAGGCTTCATCTCACAGACTAAGCCTAGTTTAGTTTGCCTCCTATAGGAATCGGGCCTAGGCCCCTCTTTTTCCACTATGGTGGCCTCTAGGCAGAACAGGAAGAAACCACCCAGGAGGAAGCATGTAACTAGATACCATGGTCTAGAGAAAACTGGTTGGATCTTGCGTACAACTTCTCTCACCTCAGCATTCTAGGTGTGTCTAAGAAGGCCCTGCTTGCCCAGTTCCTATGAGGTGGTGGCACTGGGTGAGGCCTGATGTCAGGCAACTCACATCTAGGTTCAGCTTCCCTTTAGGGCAAGGGCTGGCCTTAACCAGGGACCTCTCTCAGTCCCACAAAGGAAAGGATGTGAGAGTTAGCCTGTGGACAGCTGGGAATCCAGCTGTGTGGGAAGGAGGCTTTCTCACACCAGGACGAGTGGCTGAGGGAACAAACGGAAGGATCCAGAGGGGAGGGACCCTAGATACAGACACCCCAAAGATGAAACTTGAATCGATCTTCCTTAGAAGAATGGTGGCTGGGGTCACTCTAAGTAGGGTATTTCTGGCTGTCCTGGGATTCTGTAGCCAAGTTTTTGGCCTTGGTATCTATAGAGATCCTCCGGCCTTGGCTGGAAGGCTGGGATTAAAGCCACCACACTTGGTTCATTGCTGTTTCCAAAAGAAATTAATCAAATCTATAGGTATGGTGACAGTGGTGCAGAGACCAGTGGGGACCCACAGTGCTGACCCCTCTGGCCCTGCACAGATGGACAGTTCTGGACTTTTGTGTATCTGGCTGTCCTTGGCCTCGAGCTGCCTCCTGCAGGCTGATGGAAGGACCATGCCCAGCACTGCCTCTCTCCCCTGGACAGACATCTACTTAATCCAGGGCTCTTTTCTTTGCAAAGACACTTCCTCACACTGGTCTGCAGCCTGGAGGCTGCCCCGTGAGCCTCCCTAAGAAGAAACAGCATTAAAAAAAAAAAGACAAAAAAAACTTTTCCTGCCAACGTAACTAGCAACGTAATAAGCAACGACGGTTAGGTCACACACATACTAAATTCACCTTAGTGTAAGCAGGATCTGGCTACGGAATCATCCCTACCTAGGGTAATGACCGAGCCACCTTATTGTTCCCTGCCCCCTTCCCCATCGCTCCAAGTCCGCTCTCTTCTTCCTGACATCCCGAGGGTTTCGAGAGTGTGCCCATGCCGTTTTCCACCCATGAGCTTTGCCCACGCCGCGAACACACCATGGTCTCCCTGCTGTGCCGTGAGCACTCGGATTCCTCCAGCGGTCGCTGGGTTTAATGGCCCTGCACAGCCCTTCCCAACGCAGAGGCAGGTGCGCACCCCCCAACCTCTGCGAGTCCTTGCAGTCTGCCGGGGGGACTTGTGGAGCGACGAGCGCCGTCGCGCAGGACTGAGACGCGCGGGTCAGGGTGACCGCCAACTTTGTACTCAACCATGGGGCTGGAGCCAGAAACCCTGGGGACAGGGACAGGAATGGGGGCACAAAGCTGTGCGTACTCAGGGAGCTCAGCTCTCAGAGAGGGGTCCTGGGGCTCTAAGCTGGAGCGCGGAGGCGGTTCCTCCATGCTCCACTTGAGCCCTGGAAAAACCCCGGCGCGCGGGCAGGCCAGGGACGGCGGGAACAAAGGCGACCGGGGCCGGATGCAGTCATGGAAAAACCCATCGGGGCGCCGGCGCGGGGGCGGCGCGCCTGGCAGCCGCAGCATCTAGCCGGCCGCACGGGTGGGGCCGCTCCCTGATAGAGTCACGGCGAACAAGGGGAGGTCCCGGAGCGCGAAAAATGCGGGACGGGTCACTCGTCCCCGGAGTCACCACGCTCCGGGTGCTGCCACGCACCGCGGGCTCGCGATCGTGTACCCAAGTGGTACATGTGGGGCCTTGCGCATGGCCATCTGATGGGTGGACGAAACCGCAGCAACCGGTCGCAGCGGCCACGTGGGGAGGGGCGCGCACTGGCGCGACGCTCCCGCACACGCTCCAGTATGCACATGATCACTTACACGCACGTGAGCCCAGACACGCGAGCTGCCTACAACTCCCAGGGCAGAAGGAAGGAAACAGTTGGGCAGAAAGGGGAGGAAATGAAATAGAGGCTCGTTAAGGCGCCAGGGCTAGACACAGGAACCTCAGAGATGCGGGAGGCGGGGGTGGGGGGCCTTTGAAGAAGCGATTTTTAGCCGCCCCCTCCCAATTTTAGAGATGCCGGCTCCGGGCCTCCCACAGCCGGACTTGCCCAGTTCCCGCCTCCGGGCTAGAGTTTCTCTCTCGTGCCGGCCGCTGCCCAGCCTAGTCTGGTCTTGTAAATTTGGCTGCAGATCTGGAGAGGCGGCGCCCGATCCCCCCGCCCCCCCCGTAGAAAAGTGTTGGCGCAAGATGGACCCGTTGACTCTCAAACCTTTTCCAGTTTGGATTTTTTTTTTTTTTTTTTTTTAAATGGAGGAACTGAGTTTGATGATGGGAGGTGGCAGAGACTTGTCTCGGTTCATATATGTCCTCTTGTTTATTTGTGCTGCGGCCTCTGCCTATTATGGGGTGGGGGGTGAAGGAAGAAAGGGTCACATAACAGCACGTGGCTATGGTGGCCTAGAGCCTGCTTGTGGGAGCAGAGGAGAAACCCAGGTTTTGCCTATGTGAAGCTGCTAGTGTGTAGTGGGTGGAGGAGGGGGTGGCTCCTGGGAGGCAGAGGATAAAGAAGCAGGAACTCGCCGGGCAGTCGTGGCGCACGCCTTTAATCCCAGCACTTGGGAGGCAGAGGCAGGTGGATTTCTGAGTTCGAGGCCAGCCTGGTCTACAGAGTGAGTTCCAGGACACCCAGGGCTACACAGAGAAACCCTGTCTCGAAAAACCAAAACCAAACCAACCAACCAAACAAACAAAAAAACCCCAAACAAACAAACAAACAAAAAACCTGGGTAGTGGCACGTTATCTCAGACTTCGAGGTGCAGGGACATCAAGGTATTCAAAGCCAGCCTTCCTTAAAAAGCCTGAGCCTAGCTTAGGCTGCCAGTGACCTAGTCTTTAAAACAGAAAAAAACAAAAAACAAGCAAACCCAAACCCTCCAAACTAATCGAATAACAAAAGAGAGGCCGTTGTCTTGTGGTCAGACTCCACTCTCTGGAAGACCATCTTGGTCATGTCATGGTTCAGTGCCACAAAAACAGGCGGGTGCGCCCGACCCCACCGGATCCGGCGAGTTGGTATTTACTTGTGATCTTTGAAACTGACCTTGGTGTTCTCACCCCCCCCCCTCACGCGCGCTTGCGCGACTCCTGTGTCATATCTAATATTGTCCAGTCTCAAATTACTCATCAGTAAAATGGGTCCAAGGTTTATGGTACTGAAAGTAGGTGTCAGTTTTCCTTTGTCCCTGCTTTACCTCTCATTGGGACAGGGACCAACCATGGCTCCTCCTTAATCACTTCTCAAAGTCCTAGGGGCCTCCTCCTCCTCCTCCATTGCGGTTTCTTGTGTGCAAGGGCAGGAGTGTATGTGTTTGGCGTGGAGTTGCGGTTAGTATGGCCAGTAGAAGGAAAGGCTGGGGGAGCAGCGCCCTCTGCTGGACAGTTATAGTAGGGTCTACTCAGTCCCCGAAGACAGCCAAGGCTAACCTCATGCATGAATGCTGGAGGGCTTCAGGCACAGCAGGGCTCCATTGACCACGTCCCTTGTGTCTTGGTTTCCTCTCGAGCGGACCAAAAGAATGCTGACTTTCCACAGCAGCGTCTCCTCAGCCTGTTCCAACTTCAACAAGATCAGCGAACTTGCTATTTATAATGGACTTTACATTTTACAAAGGTTGCTGCCTCTGGGCGGGATAGCAATAAGACAGGCAATCATTTTGTCTTGCTAAAGGGTGGTTTGGATCCTACCGCCTTCATCCAGCTGTGTAACCAGGGCAACGTTCAAAACATTGAATAACCAGTAGGACAGGCATCAACCATTCAGAACAGAGCCTGCTGTAATGGACAGGGAAGCCCAAATCTCTGTGTACCTGCTCAAAGTTCTGGACTAGCGTCAACCTTATTAATTCTGACTTCTCCAGTCTACCATATGGGATTTAGATGGTAACAGTATCACCTTCTAGGCTTTTGAACCCTAAATTAAGGCATGCAATGGCTTGCCATAGTGTCAGGCACACCTAAAGCACCCAGTAGGGTTTAGCCGAAGTGATTATGCCTCCTTTCTGTGAGTGGTGAGTCACTTCGGAGTCAGACTCAGGGTGATTGCCACTCTCAAGGGAGATTTGCCAGCTGATTCCACTGTGTGTGCTCAAGACCCAACCCCTGCCTCCCCCACCCCTGCTTCACTCTGAGCAACACCTCTGTGTTGCCCCAAACACCTCTCTGATTGAGGTTTTCTTCCTGATTCTGCTCCTGACCCTCTCTTGCTTGACTGTCCCTGCACCAGCTAGCTAGCCACTTCCCATAGTCCATCTCTCCCAGATACGTCTCCCAGCCTAGAAAGCTCAGAGCTATCTGGATTCTTGTATCCCTTTGGTTCTAAAAGCAGCTGCCCTCTGCTTGCCTGGATACAATAGTTTTCTATCTGCCTGTGGCTGCTGGCCATCTGCCCATTCTCAGCACTTCTGCCGTCTTCATCTCAACAGCACAGCCTGCGGTACTCGCCAGCGGTACTCTCCACCTTGGAGGGAAGCCTTCAGTGCGTCCTTCTGGTAGACCCAATAGTCCACACAGTTATCACAGTTAACATTTCTAGTAGCTTCTCACAATGACACGGTAATTGCCCTCCACTAAGTAAGTGCTACCTCAGTGATTCATCTCAAGATTCTTTCCGTACCTCTGTCATTATCCCCATTTTGTAGAGGACACAACAGGGAAGCGTCAAGAGCTAAACAATTTGATCAGAGCCCCTCAGCTAGTAGGAGGCAAAGTCAAAATCCAGACTCACGTGTCCTAATTCAGCTGTGGTGGACAGTCCCTTGTAGAGCCTTCTGGTGTTTCTTATAGCCTTAAGTTCAGTTTTCACTGGATCCAAGGACTCTGTTTCAGCCCTATGGTCTCTTGTCTGCCTCCTCCTTCCCATTCTTGTCTTAGCTTGGGGTGTATCTTCCATTCCCATCCAGAATCTTGCTCCAGCCTAGCTCCAGGGCTACCTGCCTTTTGCCTCTATTCCTACACCCTGCTGGCCGGTGGTGGTTTCCTCTGGGGCCCTTGAGCGATTCTCTCCTCTAGACCCCCTGATGCTGCTTGGAGACAGGGTCTATGTAGTCTAGGCTGGCCTGGAACTCAGAGGTCTTCTTGCGCCTTTCTCCAGAGTGCTGGTATTAAAGGCCTGTGCCACTGTGCCTGGGCTTCCACCTTGCTTTTGAGGCAATATCTCTTGTTTTTGTCCCTGCACTTTGGATGTGAGCTTTCCACGGATAAGGGGTACCATACCACCTCCTATCTCCCAGCAGGAGTGCTGCAGT
Organism: Uromys caudimaculatus; assembly: GCA_028551405.1. NCBI lineage: Eukaryota > Metazoa > Chordata > Mammalia > Rodentia > Muridae > Uromys > Uromys caudimaculatus. The sequence continues at coordinate 75,506,073 of CM052709.1, read as the reverse complement.
TACAGAGTCCAGCCACCATATCCAGATTTTTCTGTGGGTTCTGGGGATCACACTTAGGTTGCCAAATGATTTTTACCAGCTGAACCATCGCCCAGATCCTCCTCCCTCTTTATGTGTATTGGTGTTTTGTCTGCATGTCTATGTCTGTGTACCATAGGGGTACCTGACTCCCACAGAGGCCAGAAGAGGGCATCAGATCCCATGAAACAAATGGCGTTTCAGACAGTTGAGAACCATCACCTATGCTATAAATGGAAACAGCCCTCTGGAAAAGCAGCCAGTGCTCTTAACTGCTGACCCATCTCTCTACCTCTTTTTTTGTTTTTGAGACTGGATGTCTAAAGCTGGTATGGAATTTGCTATGTAGACCAGGCTGGCCTCAAAACTCACAGAGATCCACCTGCCTCTGCTTGCCTCCACCTCAAACTCCTCCCATCCCAGCACTGGGATTAAAGGCCACCATGCCCTGCTCACCCCTGGCTTTTCCTTTTATTTTTCTTTCTGGTGTAGGAGATCAGATGGATTCCACCGCCTCACGGATGCCAGGCAGGTGTTCTTTTTTTTTTTTTTTTTGGGGGTGGGGTGGGGTGGGTGGGTTTTGAAACAGGGTTTCTCTGTGTAGCTCTGGCTGTCCTGGAACTCACTCTGTAGACCAGGCTGGCTTCGAACTCAGAAATTTGCCTGCCTCTGCCTCCCAAGTGCTGGGATTAAAGGTGTGTGCCACCACTGCCCGGCTACCAGGCAGGTGTTCTACCACAGAGCTGTATTTTCAGTTCTGGAAGTGCTTCCTAAACCTCATCAAGCGAGCATGGGAAATTCTTGGGGATCTTGAGAAGTGGTAGGATTCCGATCCAGTGATCTGGGTGGAGGCCGAGAGTCTGTGTTCTGTTCAGTCTCCTGGGTAGTGTTGATGGCCGCAGTGAAGACCACACTTTGAGAGACACAGCTCTGGGCTTGCAGAAGCATAAATGTCAGCTGATGGACCTGTTGACAGTGACTCAGCACATGAGCACGCAGAGATTAAACAAGCCCAAGGACAGGACGGTATAGATTCCAGCTCCAAGCAGCAGAGGTTCGAACCAGTGGTCACGCCACCCAGCATTACCAGAAGTGCTTCTGGGTGTGCTCTGGTGCCAAACAGTATGGGTACACATGGTCTATCCAGGCTCTCTGCCTCAGCCATGGCCGCTTTAAGTATAATCACCTCAGGGGCTGAGGGCGTGGCTCATCTGCTAGGAGTATTTGCCTAGTGTGTGGGAAGCCCTGGGTTCAAATCCAAGAACTGCTTAAAGTATGTCTGGTAGTGCTCACCTGTGACCACAGCACCCAGGAGATGGAGGCAGGAGGATCAAGAAGTTGAAGGTCAACCTTGACTACAAAGTGATTTTGAGTCTAGCCTGAGCTATGAGGAAAAACTGTCTCAAAACAAAACACCCCTACTGGCTCATGCTTGCCCCAGGGAGAGCTATCACATAGTCCCCAACCTCCCTCAGAATTTGGTCCCCACGTCCTTTAGAAGGAAAACTTGATTCCTCTAGGCTTTGCCTCCATCATTTATTATACCCTTTGAGCCTTAAACTCAACTCCCTTCTTCCCCTCTGAGAGGCTGGTCATTGTACATTTTCAAGTGGCTCAGTGCCTAGCCCCCCTTTTTTTGGCAGGCTGCCACCGTGACATCTTTTATCTAAATCAAACCTTGGCCAGGATCAGCTAGTTGTCCACAGCCACGATCAAGTAGTCTCTGTAGTCCTTCCGTTTGATTTATTTTTTAAAATAGGTTCCCTGTTATTACCTTATATTTTGGGTTGCTTTTTACACGTAGTACTGAGCTCCTCTTGGAGGCCAGATGTTTTTGTATCCCACGATGCTTTACTATTCCCACCTAGAACAGTTAGTACTCAGCACATAGTAGGCCTGTTCAGTGACTGTTACAGGTATTTGAAAAGGCAAGAGGTACCCAGAAGTGTCTAGGTAGACATCAGGCTCCAAGGAGGTCATCTCTACAAAGGGGTAGAACAGCTAACCAGAAGCAGCCTCATTAGGGAGTGTTTCTGGGGTTGGTCTTCCTGGAAGGCAGGAGAAGGTGTCAGGGACAGACAGAAGGAAAGACTGGACTGTGATACAGTGTATGGGAAGCATCAGCTGATGCTACAATGTGCTCCAGAGACATCATGGACCTTTCTCATAGTCCTGAATTGAGACTGGATGTTTCTACAGTCATGAACAGCAGTTGCTGGGCACACCCATGAAGGAAGTGTGACCCCAGGCAAGGCATTTGCCATAATTCCGGCTATCCAGAGGGAGCAGAGAGCGGAGGCCATCTGTCTGTGGCCAGCAGCTCTAGGGATAAGTCCTTCTTGATTCATGCAGAGGGACTAGATAGCACAGGACAGTGCCTATCGTGGGCTCCACCCAGGGTGGGAGTATGCCTGACCAAGAGGAAGATGGCCCCCACCCCCACCCTGGGGTAGGTGCAGAAGACCAGAGGGAAGAGTCGGAGGAGTCAGAAAGAGGCTGGCCTTAGGAAGCTGCAACCTCATGAACGTGTAGCCAAGGATGGTCTTGAGTTTCTGGTCCTTCTGCTTCCTTCTCCCAAGGGATGGAAATATTAGCATGTGTCATCACCATGCCTGGTCTTATGCAGTACTGTAGACTGAACCCAGAGCTCTAGGCTAGCACTCTATTGCCTGAGCTAAATCCCCACCCTCTTTTATTTTTGTAAAGTCTCTGTTTGCTGGGTTCAATGATTCTCTCAGCCTCCTGAGATGGAACTACAAATGTGTGCTTATTACACCTTGCCTAAAATTCTTTTTTTTTTTTTTTCCTTTGACAAGGTTTCTCTATGTAGACCAGGCTGGCCTCAAACTCAGAGATCCTTCTGCCTCTGCCTCCGGAGTGCTGGGATTAAAGGTGCTCGTCACCACTGCCTGGCTGAAATTCTTTTTTTTTTTTTTTAAGATTTATTATTATATAACACACCAGAAGAGGACAACAGTTCACATTAGAGATGGTTGTGAGCCACCATGTGGTTGCTGAGATTTGAACTCAGAACTTCGGAAGAGCAGTCAGTGCTCTTAACTGCTGAGCCATCTCTCCAGCCCTCGGCTGAAATTCTTAATCCTGTTTGAACAAGGAAGCTTGGATTTTCTTTGCACAAATTACATCGTCCTGTTCTCCAGCTATGGATACTGAGTCAAGGCTGATCTAGGAGAGACTGTCAGGGAGACACTGGAAAGGGAGGGCCCAGGTAGGCCTCAAGTTGTGTAATACGGGAGTAACAATGCCCTCACTTGTGTGTGAAGCCAGGATCGTGGTGCTGGCTCCACCTGGAGGGAAGGAGAGAACCCCAGTCTAACTGTCCCAGTCACACATCAGACTGTGGGGTCTGCCCTGGAAAGCTAGCCCAGAGGCCACTCAGTGAAAGAAGACAGCCACCTTCTGCTTTCAGAATCTCTTGGGTCTATGTCATACAGCAGGACGCCTCCTCGGCCAGGCAGAACAGCAGACTAGTCTGGAAGTCAGTGCTGGACCTATGAGGCTGAGGGTGTGGAGGTGGTGGTGGATGGGGTGGGGGTTGGGGGTGGTAGCTCCCTGAAGGCAGATGGTGAGGGACCTGGATCAAAAGGCTGCCAGTGGTAGGGAGGAGCCTCGGAGAGGCTTGGATTGCTGTGTAACCTGAACCAGAGACAATAGTCACAGCACCCTGAATCTAGAGCCCCTGGCACTAGCAGGCTTTGTCCGGCTTTAAGGCCCAAATTTGGGTCATTGCTTTATTTTTGCATACCTGACATACTCACTTCCTCTCCAGGTTTGAACCATATCCTTTCTCCTCTGATGCTACCTGCCTCAGTTTACCACGTATGTGGCACACTTGAGGTTCACCCGCAGTGGCCAGAACTGGGTTTATTTCGTACTCGGTGAATCTTTTCTGTACCAGGGCCCATCGTTTTATTTTTACACGGAAGCTCCAAAGTTCTGTAGCCCATCTGCTCACCACGGCACCTCACTCAGGCAGTGCCCAGTAGCCGAATACCAGAAACTGACAAGGGGTTTGATTCTGGTAGCTCGGAAAGGGTAGAAACCGCCTTCTGGGAACGTCAATGCTGGGCACCTACTGAGTACCACCGAAACTGGGTCCTGGCCAAGGTGGACGTGTGTGGACTGGGCTGCCACAAACAGAAGCCTCTTTCTTCCAGGCTTTACGCAGGAGAGCGTTTATAAACAGGACAAAGCCAGGCGGCCCAGGGGCCTCCCGGGCAGTGGGAGAAAAGCAGGGTGCAGGGAGCCAAGGCGGGGCGCTCCACGGGGGCGCAGACCCGCCCCGCCCGGCCTTGCAGCCTGAAAGGGCCTCTGTGTCGCGGCCGCCGCCCGCCCGCGTCCCAGAGAGCGCTTCCTCAGCTGCGCCAGACCCCGGAGGCTCCGCCGCCCCTCTAGGGACAGACACAAATAGTTCCCGGCGCAGCTGTCCGGCCAGTTGCCTGGGGAACTAAACTCAATGGACTGACGTCACCCGGCCGTCGCGTAGCAACTGGCACGGACTCTCCTTCCCCGCCCCGGCGTTGAGGTCACGGTCGTCAAGGAGACGGCGGGGCAGGGCCTGGGCGGGGCGGCTGGGCCTCTGGTGGCCTGGCTCCAACCTGGGAGCCTCGGAACTTTGCTGTGTTGGGGGCTGGGGAAAAAACGGAGCCCCCTGGCCTGCAGCAGCCCAGACAGCCTTGCCCTCGGCTGGCCCGGCCGGAGAAAGCTCTTTGTGGCCCGATGCGCCCGGCACTCAGATATTTTTCTCGCAGACAGAGCTTTAGTTGTCTTCACCCCATCTTACTGCCCAGTTTTCTGTTCCAGCCTTGTTTCCTCACCAGGCCCCAACCCGGGCTCCCGTTCTACTAACGGGAGGCAGCACAGGTTGTTTTTCTTCTCCTTCTCCCTGGTCACCCAGGAAATGCGGGCGATTGGCCACCAGCCTCGGGGGAAGAGACACAGGGCTCTGCTCCCTGCATTTTAACCAAGTCTTGTTTTCTCCTCTAGCCCTGAATCTGACTTAAGTGCTTGTGCAAGTGACATCCACCTCCACAGCTGCCAGGCCAGGTGCTCCAGGGTTAGGCAAGTGGACTTTGTACTTACAATGCCCCTCTGGGTGTCTCTTCCACATCATGGCGGAATACAGAACCCTGAAACCAGAAGTCCAGGTGTGACGAAACTCAGAACCTCTTGGCACACTTCCAGTTACTCTCCGAGGCTGGAGCACTCCAGTTTCTAGTTAGTCTTGTTCAAGTTTGGTTGAGTACATGTGTGAGGAGATATTTTTCTCACCCATTGCTGCAGTTTGAAAAGTATTAATACAAGAAGTTGGTAGACAACTTGCTTCCTTATTGGTTGACATATAACATTCAGATGTAAAGCAATATTCCTTTAGTTCGTGGAGTTGGGCAGAGTGATGACGACGATCCAAATGTCTTGTCTCCAAAGCACACTGTCAAAGGAAAGTTGTGGGACTCACAAGCTTGTGTGGCGTGGCTGGCATACTCTAGAGTCCATGCGTGGGGTGTGCCTGGCCTTGGGGCAACATCCGGTCCCATGTGTGGCCCTGGCCCTGCCGTGGGAAAGGTGATTTTTGTCTGCTGAGGATCATTTCATGAAGTATGAAGGGTAAGATGCCGCCTGTATGCAGTGGGGGACATAGACACGGATACATATACAGCTTGTAGCTGCTTGCAGGAAAAGAATATGGTGGGAAGGGAGAGATCTAGCCCATGAGACTGGGTGGTGACACCAGGCGACCCCACAGTCCTTTCCTAGCTCAGTACAACTCACCAATCCTGTTTTTGCCCAAAGTACATCATATGACACCAAAGTCACATCTACTGAAGAGATTCCTGATGAATACACAGCACAGGAAACCCCAAGAAGGAAGAAGATTGACTTTGTGGTTTGTATTGTTTGTGTGTTATCTGAGACAAGAGTTCCCTAGAGCCCAGGTTGGTCTGAAATTTGCTACGTAGACCAAGCTAGTCTTGAACTCTAGTGTCTCCTGCCTCAGCTGCCCAAGTCCCAGAATTCACCATAGTTAGTGTTTCAGTCTGTTTTCTGTTCTTCCAAGGGAAATCTGTAGAGAATAGATATCTGTTTAGCTCACAGTTGTAGACACTGGGCAGTCCATGAACATGGGGCCAGCATCTGACAGGAGCCTGCTTGCTTCACCATGATGTGAGGGCCAAGCTTAAGGACAAGCTTACTGGCTCAGGTTCCCTTTCTCTTCTTACAAAGTCAAACAAACAAACATAGATAAGGCTGGAGGTGGTGTCGCATACCTTTGATTCCTACTCAAAGGAGGCAGAGTCAGGCAAATCTCAGAGTTGGAGGCCAGCCTGGTGTACATATTAAGTTCCAGGTCAGCCAGGGTTCATGGAGAGACCTTGTCACTAAACAGATAAATGACAAAAAGACCATCATTACCTTGTTGAATCCCAGTTAGGTCTCCAAAGTCTCAACTCCAAATATCTTTATGTTTGGAGATTAAGTTTCTGGTAAATTCAGTGTGTCAGATTTTTGATGTTTTGGTTTTGTGCATGCCTATATTTCTTAAAATTAAAAATTTAAATTACTAGCCAGGCGGTGGTGGCCCATGCCTTTAATCCCAGCACTCAGGAGGCAGAGGCAGGCAGAGCTCTGAGTTCAAGGTCAGCCTGGCCTACAAAGTGAGTTCCAGGACAATCAGAGTTACACAGAGAAATCCTGTCTTAAAAACAAACAAAACAAAAAACAAAACAAAACAAAACAAAAACATTAAATTAACTTTGTGTGTGTGTGTGTGTGTGTGTGTGTGTGTGTGTGTGTCAGTGCTGGCACTTGCTTGTCACATTCCTTGTTACGTGTGTGGAGGTCAGAGGACATTTGAGTGTGTTCTCTTCTTCTGCCTTATTAGAGCAGGGTCTCTTTTGTTGCTGTCAGGCTGTGTACTCCAGGTGAGCTGGCCTTTGAGCTATTGATTCTTCTGTGTCCACGTCCCATGTCCTCCACAGGAGAGCCAGTATCACGGACAGATGCCACTGCATATGGCCATTTTATGTGGGGTCTGAAGATCCAGCTCAGGTATACAGCTGTATTAGGCAAGCACCTTTATCCACAGAGCCAACTTGCAGTCCCTGATTGGATGTTTTTGAGGCAGGCTTTCCTGGAGCCCAGAGTGGCCTTGAACATGCTTTGTTATAGCCAAGGGAAGTTGTGAGATTCTGATCCCTTTGCCTTTACCTCCTGAGTGTGGACATTCCCAGGGTGCACCATCAATTATTAATCAAAGTATCTCCGTGAGATAAAAAGGAGGTTTGCTTGAGTTAGGGTTCTAATTTTCATGAGACACCATGACCAAAAGCAAGCTAAGAAAGAAAGGGTTCATTTGGCCCACACTTCCACGTCATTAGTTTGTTACTGAAGAAAGAGGTGGAACTCAAGCTAAGCAGGAACCTAGGAGCAGAAGCATACAGAGGCTAGGGTGCTGCTTACTGGCTCCATTCCCATGGCTTGTTCAGCCTGTTTTCCTATAGAACCCAGGACTACCAGCCCAGGGAAGGCCCTTCCCACAATGCACTGGGCCCTCCCCCATCAATCACCAATTAAGAAAATGCTCTACAGGACTGCCTATAGCTGATTTTATGGAGATATTTTCTCAATTGAAGTTCCTTCTTCTCAGATGATTCTAGACTGTCTTGTTGACATAAAACTAGCCAGTACAAGATCCATCTTACAGTTGAAGAAAATTAAATCAGGAGATAAGAAAACCCTGTCCTAAGAGCAGTACTGTTCACTGATGCAGGACTCTGGTTTTAGGCCTGGGTTCAAAGAATACTGTCTGTTCTGGCTTTTCCACTAAAACCCACACCTTGGCCTGGCTGGAACCTGTTTGAAAGACTCTGTCCTAGAGCTGTCTGTGTGTCTGAGCACCGGGAACCTTAGCTGTTCAGCTGCCATGACTCCTATTGGAGAGTCTATGACCCTCTGTCTCTAAAAATAAAAATAATATGGGTGTGTTTATGTATGTATGTATGTATGTATGTATGTATGTATGTATGTACCACATGCGTATCTGGTGTCTAAGGAGACTAGAAAAGGACTGGAGATACAGATAGTTTTTAAGCTATGGTGTGAGTGCTGGGAATTGAACCCTGATCCTTGGGAAGAGAAGCCAGTGCTCTTAACTGCTGAGCCATCTCTCCAGGCCTCTCTGTGTGTTCTTATGCCTAGGTGCTTCCTAGAGATAATTTGCAGCCTGTACCAGTTAACTGGGTGTCTTAGGGTTTCATTGCTGTGGAGAGACACCATGACCAAGGCAACTCTTATAAAGGACAACATTTAATTGGGGCTGGCTTACTGGTTCTGAGGTTCAGTCCATTATCATCATGGCGGGAAACATGGCAGTGTCCCGGCAGGCACGGTGCTGGAGAAAAGGCTGAGAGTTCTGCATCTTGACTGGAAGGAAGCCAGGAGATGACTGGCATCTTCAGGCAGCTAGGAGGAAGCTCTCTCAAAGCCCACCCCTACAGAATCCCATTGTAGCCAGGCTTCCACAGTTCAAGTCACACTCAACAACAAAGCCTAGACTTGGGAGGCAGAGGCAGGCGGATTTCTGAGTTCGAGGCCAGCCTGTCTACAGAGTGAGTTCCAGGACAGCCAGGGCTACACAGAGAAACCCTGTCTCGGAAAACCAAAAAAAAAAAAAAAAAAAGAAAAGAAAAAAGCCTAGGATAGCCCTTTAAGCCCCATTTAAAGCATTCCACTGCTTTCCAAATCCAAAGTCCCAAAATCCAGATTCATCATAACAAAAGCAAGGTCAGGGCTACCACAGCAATACCCCGTCCCTGGTACCAACTTCTTAGGGTTTCATTGCCGTGAAGTTGCCATGACCAGGGCAACTCTTAAAAGAGACATTTAAATGGGGCTGGCTTACAGGTTCAGAGGTTCAGTCCATTTTATCATGGCCGGAAACATGGCAGTATCCGGGCAGGTATGGCCCTGGAGGAGCTGAGAGTTCTACATCTTGTTTCTAAGGCAAACAGACTAGCTTCCTGGCAGCTGGAAGAAGGGTCTCAAAGCGCACCCCCACAGTGACACACTTCCTCCAACAAAGCCACACCTACTTCAATAAGGCCACACCTCCTAATAGTGCCACTTCCTGGGCCAAGCATAGTCAAACCACCACATGGGCTATCTCAGGTTATACTCAACCCCTGCTTCTCTTTTAAGTGTCAAGGAATCGATCTGGATTCAGCTGGTGTGGAGCAGTTCTGTCATCTTTCCAGCAGAGGGCGCATTCTGCATTCTTCAGAACTCTGGAAGCTCAAGTCTAGCAAGCCTGAGAAACACCTTAAGAGGAGGACCAGGAGGGGGAGGGAGGGGGGGAGGAGGAGGAGGAGGAGGAGGAGGAGGAGGAGGAGGAGGAGGAGGAGGAGGAGGAGGAGGGAGGGAGGGAGATGCAGTCTTTTAGTTCAATAATTAAAGATCTATTTTAAAAGCCATGTTTGCCGGGCAGTGGTGGCACACGCCTTTAATCCTAGCACTTGGGAGGCAGAGGCAGGTGGATTTCTGAGTTCGAGGCCAGCCTGGTCTACAGAGTGAGTTCCAGGACAGCCAGGGCTACGTAGAGAAACCCTGTCTCGAAAAACCAAAACAAAAAAACAAACAAAAAATCCATGTTCGTTTTAGATTTATAATTGCTGTGCTTTTGTGTGGATTCAGGTATGTGTGCTACACTCCTAGCCCAAACTTCCAATTTTTCTTTTTTCTTTTTTTGACTTGTCAAGCCAGGGTTTCTTTAGTTCTGGCAGCCCTGGAACTGGACCTGTAGACCAGGCTGGCCTCAAACTCAGAAATCCACCTGCCTCTGCCTCCCAAGTGCTGGGATTAAAGTCCTGTGCCACCACCACCCAGCCCATTTCTCTCCCTCCCCCTCCCTCCTTCTCTCCCTTTTCCCCTCCCCCTCCTCCCCTCCTCCTCCTCCTCCTCCTCCTCCTCCTCCTCCCCCTCCTCCTCCTCCTCCTCCTCCTCCTCCTCCTCCTCCTCCTCTTCCTCCTCTTTGTATGTGTGCAGGCGCATGTGCAAATGGTGGAGGCCA
>CM052709.1:75380032-75495868 GCA_028551405.1 Uromys caudimaculatus | reverse complement strand
GGAACTGTAGTCACAGAGAGTGTGAGCTGTTATGTAGGTGCTAGGAACTGAACCTGGATCCCCTGGAAGAGCAGCCAATGCTCTTGACCACTGAGCCATCTCTCCAGCCCTACTTACTGTTTATTTATTTATTTTCTTTTGACAAAGTCTCACTATGTAGCTCTGGCTGGAAACTCACTGTGTAGACAGGTTGACCTCAAACTCACAGAGAGATGCCTGTCTCTGCCTCTTGGGTGCTAGGATTAAACACGGACCACAGCCTGTCCATTTTGGTTTTAAGACAGGATCTCTCTTTGGCCTGAGGGTTGCCTAGAAGCCCCAGAGATCCATCTGTCTCCATCCAGTGTTGGAATTACAAGCATTTACAACCACAACTCAGCTTTTTTACATGGGAGTCCAAACTTAACTCAAACTCATGAGCCCTATTCTTTTCTTACCCGGGCTTGATTTATTTTTATAAATTTTTATTTATTGCCGGGCAGTGGTGGCACACGCCTTTAATCCTAGCACTTGAGAGACAGAGGCAGGTGGATTTCTGAGTTCGAGGCCAGCCGGGTCTACAGAGTGAGTTCCAGGATAGCCAGGGCTACACAGAGAAACCCTGTCTGGAAAAAAATAAAAATAAAAAAAAAATTTTATTTATTTATTTATTTGTGTGTGTGTGTGTGTGTGTGTGTGTGTGTGTGTGTGTGTGTCAATTTGTGAGGGTTGGTTTTTCCTTCTACTGGGGAGTCTAGACTTAAACTCAGGTTGCCAGCCTTACTTGCTGAGCCATTTTGCTAGCCCTTGGGCTGGCTTTGAACTTTTTTTTGTTTTTTTAGGGGGGGGGTTGGGTTTTTTTTGTTTTTTTTTGAGACAGGGTTTCTCTGTGTAGCCCTGGCTGTCCTGGAATTGACTCTGTAGACCAGGCTGGCCTCAAACTCAGAAATCCACCTGCCTCTGCCTCCCAAGTGCTGGGATTAAAGGCGTGCGCCACCACTGCCCGGCTTGAACTTTCGAAGTTCTTCTGTCTCCACCTTCCAGGCCTTGGAATTACAGTAATATACAAGTAGCCGGGCATGGTGGTACACACCTTTAATCCCAGCACTTGGGAGGCAGAGACAGGTGGATCTCTGTAAATTTAAGGGCAGCCTGGTATAGAAAATTCCAGGCCAAAGCAAGGCAATATAGTGAGACTCTGTCTCAAACAAACAACAACAAAACCAAGAAGACATGTAGAGGGCTTGCACTGGAGAAGCCAGGAAAGTTAACCTCAGCTTACGTCTTTCTGGAATGCCGGGAGAGATGGAGTTTTACAACCTGGTGACCCTTTGCTGTCTGACTCTGCCCGTATCTCCCAGAATTTATGACTTTACTTATCTCAGACCCTTTCCCCTGAATCTCCATCACATTTAGACCACAAGGCCATTCTTAGGAGTGATGTCACTTGTGCTTCCCAAGAGCCTAAGTGACAGCTGTGTTATCTGAGGGCCAGGCCAGTCCTGATACCCACAGGCATTATGCTTACCTCAGTCAGGCCCCCAGACCCTCAATCTTAGGCACTATCTTTGAGTCAATAGTACCCATTCTTGTGACAGAAGCCAGAAGTATTTTTTAAAGAATCTCAATGTAAACATCTCTTAAATTGTTGTGCACTCGAGACAGAGGTAATTCATTTTTTTTTTTTTTTTTTCGAGACAGGGTTTCTCTGTGTAGCCCTGGCTGTCCTGGAACTCACTCTGTAGACCATGCTGGCCTCGAACTCAGAAATCCGCCTGTCTCTGCCTCCCAAGTGCTGGGATTAAAGGCGTGCGCCACCACTGCCCGGCAAGGTAATTTTTATCTGAGTACTTTTTTCCAAAAGTGTGCTGTGCTTAAATATGCCTAAAGTAAAATGATCAGGGCCAGACTCTAGGACTCCTGGTCCAGCGCCATAAAGTCAGGCTGAGTAGAGTTTCATTCTCACCTCATTCTGATCTCTGATTGCTTTTTTCCCTGTCTGCTGTAAAGTCTGCTGGGAATCACTACAAAGAAACATGCCAGCACATGTGGCAGGATACTTTTTTTTTTTTTTTAATTTGGGGTGTGTGTGTGCGCGTGTGCATGGGTGTGCACATGCATGTGTGCCTTGTGCTCACACACGTCACCATGCACATTTGGGAGTGGATTTTCACTTTCCACTTGGTCGAGACAGTCTCTCAGGAACTTCTGGCCAGTTCTCCTGCCTCTGCTTCCCATGTTGGAGCAGAGGTACTAGAACTACAGATGCATACTCCTGCATCTGACTTAAGAAAACTTTTTTTTAGGTGTTTATTTTATCTGTATGAGAGTTTTGCCTGCATGTTTGTATGTTCATCGGATGTTGGATGCCCTGAAACAGTTGGTTGCGAGGCACCACGTGGGTGCTGGGAGCTGGACTCTGGATGAGTTCTGGATTAAACTCAGGTTGTCTGTCAGGCTTGTGTGGCTAGGACTGTTGCCTGCTGAGACATCTCCACCCTGGTAAGGCTTTTTTATTGTTGTTTTTTATTGCTGTTTTTTGTTTTCTTTTGTTTTTGAGATAGGGTCTTTCTACACAGCCCTGGCTGTCCTGGAACTCACTGTGTAGACCAGGCTATCCTTGAACTCACAGAGATCCACCTGCCTTTGCCTTCTGAATGCTAGGATCAAAGCATGTGCCACTATGCCTTGCCTAAGATTTTTTTCCCCCCTCCAAAGTCTCACTGACTGGCTTGGAACTCACAGAGATCTGTCTGTTTCTACCTCCCAAGGAGGGGCATTAAACACAAGTGCCACTGCAGCAGATCTGACATATACATACATATCCTATACATATATACATGCATATATACATACATACATACATACATACATACATACATACACATACTTATTCATTTTTAAATCTTGTCTGTCTGCTTTCAGATTGGGGGCATATTCTCACTGTGTAGCCTGTGCTGGCCTACAATATACAGTTTACCTGTTTTGGTCACCATACCTGGCTTAAGTTTTTTCCATCATTTGAATTCCTGAGATATACACACTAAGGTTGGTGAGATGGTTCAGTGGTTAAGAGCACTGGCTGCTTTTCCAGAGGTCCTGAGTTCAATTCCCAACAACTGCATGGTGGCTCACAACCATCTGTAATGAGATCTGGTGCCCTCTTGTGACATGAAGGTGTACATGCAAATAGAGCATTCATATGTAAAATAAATCTTTAAAAGAGAGGGGGGGAGAGAGAGAGAGAGAGAGAGAGAGAGAGAGAGAGAGAGAGAGAGAGAGACTGACTCATCTCTCACGGAGACAACTCCAAGTAATGGGCTCCCTGTTAAATAGGCTGTGGTACCTATTTAACTATCAAAATACATCTGGCCTCCAGCCACGCCCATCATCCCTCAGTTCCTATCTATTACAAAATATGGCTGGCATACTCTGCCCTCTACTGAACTTTCCAGCCTAGGGGCTGGACTTCCCTCCTCCAGAGGCTTTTCCTGTATAATCCATTCTCTCTCTCTCTCTCTCTCTCTCTCTCTCTCTCTCTCTCTCTCTCTCTTCCCCCCCCTGCCCCCCTCTGCATTTTTTCCTCCTTCATGCACATCTCCAGCCTCTCTCTCTGCATGGTGATTTTCCTGGCCCTGTTCCTTGAGGCCACCTGAGAGTTGTCACCAATAAACCTACCTTTATACTTTTATTTTGACTTGAATTGGCTTATCTCATCAGTGGAGAAAACTTATTACCTGTAGTATGCAGGCTCAAAGCCAGGGTGTGGTAAATATTGTCACTGGGCATTGTTCCCTCCTGTGAGGATGAGAATGAAGCCCAGGTGGGCAGAGGGAGAAGTCAAAGCTGCAGCGCTCATCTACTAGCCCCAGCTAGCCTCACAAGACCGCATGACCCTGGGTAAGGCAGCTCCCTACAGGACCTGCTCCATGTGAGTGCTCCCAGAGCTGGGGGAACTAGTCCTTCAATGATGTAGATGGCAAACACTAGGTCTGTCTTGCTAACTTTTGGCCTGGCTAAAATGACATTTTTAGTTTCTTTTTTTTTTTTTTTTTTTTGAGACAGAGTCTCACTATGTGTAACCTTAGCTGCCTGAAACTTACTATGTAGGCCAGGCTAGCCTTCCCTTGTCTCTGCCTCCCTAGTACTGGGACTAAAGGTGTGGGCCACTGAATTTGGCCTATTGGTTTTTTGTTTTGTTTGTTTTGTTTTTTGTTGTTGTTGTTTTTTTGTTTGTTTTTTGTTTTTTGTTTTTTCGAGACAGGGTTTCTCTGTGTAGCCCTGGCTGTCCTGGAACTCACTCTGTAGACCAGGCTGGCCTCGAACTCAGAAATCCACCTGCCTCTGCCTCCCAAGTGCTGGGATTAAAGGACACTGCCCAGCTGGTTTGTTTTTGTTTTTGGGTTTTTTGTTTTTTTGTTTTTTGTTTTTGTTTATGTGTATGAATATTTACTTGCAAGTGTGTCTGTGTACCACTCGAATGCCCGGTACATTCAAAGGTCAGAAGAGGTATTGGATCCCTTAGTAACTGGAGTTACAGATGTTTGTAAGCTGCCGTGTGGATGCTGGGAGGTGAACCCTGATCCTCTGCAAGAGCTGCTGAGTGCTCTTAACTGATGAGCCATCTCTACAGCCCCTGCTTTGTTTTGTGAGGCAGGGTTTCAAGTAGCCCAGGTTGGCCTCTAAGTCACTATGTAGCCAAGGATGACCTTGAACTTCTTCTGATCCTCCTGCCTCTGTCCCCTAAGTAATTGACAGAATACATTCAAACGTCTATCCCAGAAAATACTGTCTATTGCACAGGTTACCTTTAATATCAGGTTTTGGTAGGGATATATTTTGTCCTGCCTCAATCTTGACTCCTGAGAGTACCCTGCAAACCACCCTCTCATCCTCTCTACAATTTATTCATGATGGTTCTCCTTCAGAACGGCGTGGTTTGGGTGCCTTCAAGTCATGTGCCTGCTGCCTTGTGTCCTATGAACTGCTCCTTCTTCTCTTGCAGTAGGTGGGGGGCGGGGTTGCTTTATTCTCACACTTGGCCATATTATCTTGGTGGGGGGAGGGTATGCATTTCTATGCTGGATGTCCACCCCCAGCCCCAAGTGTGCAGTCACACTTTTCTTCTAGATGAGCCAGCATTTAGATGCCTGAAATTCTATTTTGGGGAAGCTGCTAGGTGGAGTTCCTAATCCAGTGGAGAGGAGAGAGAGCGGGCTAGAGGTCTGCAGCCATCTGGTCTGTAGGACGGGACAGACTAAGCCAGTCAGTAGGGGATACAGGGGAGGGCTGGGACCCCCAAACCAATGGAGTGTGACTGCCAGTCTCTGAGGAAGTAGAGACTTGGCCTTGCAAGTGCAAGTGGCCAGTGCAAGACAGAACAGTGGGTTCCGGTCTTGACTTCTTAGCTTGTCCCTGTCCTGAGCATGAGCTATGTCCTTGTTGAGTAGCTGTGACCTTCAAGTGTCCTTTCAGACACTTTGACAGTGACAAGGGTAATCTAGGGGCTTGAGAAATGGCTCAGCAGTTAAGAACACTGGCTGTTCTTCCAAAGGACCCGGTTTCAATTCCCAGCACCCACATGACAGCTCTCAACTGTCTGTAATTCCAGTTCCAGGGGATCTAACAACCTCACACAGACATACATGCAGGCAAAATGCCAATGTACATAAAATAAAAATAAATTATTTAAAAAAACAAAAATAAAACAAAAGGGCAATCTAGGATGGCACTTCTAGTGTCAAGGACCTACAGGCGAGCCACAGGACCCAGATGTATGTCCACTTCAATGTTCCTGGGAGAAAACGAGTCATGGAGACCTTTCCCAACCTTTATTAACCCTTTGGATTCCACTGCCTGACAGTGATGCCAGACATCTAATTGTTTGGTTCAAGCTACCAGGACTTAGACTGATCCACCCCCCTCCTCCCCAATCGCCTCTCAATCCAACTGGTCTGTGACATTCCCTTCTATCTTTGCTTTATCTCTTTTCACTGCTGGTCTTGAGTTTCCTGAGTCTGGATCATCTCTCTGTGGACAAGCCCCACAGTCGTCCATTCCCCCTCTCCCACCCCCACCCCAGCAAGCCACTGTCACCAGGCTTCTGTTGCTGGTCCTTTGCTGTTTTAAGAACGAAGGTCCAACTCAAATGATTGTTACTTCATAACTGTCCTCTTCCCTCTCATGACCCAGCAGTCTGCATTCTTGGTATCCAACTCCTCGGGACCAGCCCTGTCCTGAGTCACAGTGGCTGGTGGCTAACTATTATACAGACTCAACTGTGTGCCTTGGGCAATTCATGACTCATGGCAACCCAGTGCAGGTGAGGGAACTGAGGCACAGGAAAGTGCTAGAAAACACAACTAGTTCACAGTACAGCCAGCATCCAAGGTAGTTTGGACCCAAAGGCCAGGCCCCTCATGACTCTGCTGACTGTGGGTCCAGCTGTGCTATGGGAAGTCCCTGATATTGGGCCAACTGGGGCCCAGTCCAGAGGACAGAGGTTTTAATATGGTGGCTACCAAGTCATCAATCAGTGCCTTCTTCAGGGACTGGCCTATCAGCGTCAGTGAGAACACGTTCTCTAGTCTCTCCTTGTCTAGAATGAGTAAAGATTGCTGACAAGGAGAAGAAACCCAGTGGTTGCAGGACACATACATAGCCATGCCTACCCCTGGCAATAATGCCCATTGCTAATTCCTGTACTCATGCTGACTTCAGTTTGGTGTTTGGTCCGCTTCCATCCAGGTCACTTGCCCTATAAAATCCATTGTCAACTTGGTGCCAGCTAGGGTCATTTGGGAAGAGGAGACTTGAACTGAAAACACGCCTCCATCAGTTCAGGTTGTAAGCAAGTCTATGGGGGCATTTTCTTGATTAATAGTTGATGCAGCACCAGCCATACCTGGGCACAGGTGGTTCTGGGTTATGTAAGAAAGCAGTCTGAATAAGTCACGGGGAATAGCCTGGAAACAGCGTTCTTCCATGGGTTCTGCTTCAGGTTCCTGCCTCCAGGTTCCTGCTTTGAGTTCCTGCCCTGGCTTCCCTTCCTGAAGTACTCTGAGCTGACTCAAGCTGGTTTTTGTCAAGGTGTTTTATCAGGGCAGTAAAAACCTAAGGCATCATCTTTGTAGCTTCAAGGAATGGCAGAGCCTTGCTCACAGTGGCTGTTTAAACTACTGAAAGTGAGGGGGTTGGGGTGGGGGTGAGGGTGAAGTGGGGCTCTGGCACATTACCTGGCAGTTTTGTCATCCCCTGCTGTGCCTTCCAGCTCCCTGACACTTTCTACTTGCTTTCCTTTCCACCCCAGCCACCTGTCTCACTACCCTTGTCTGAGGAAACCATCTCCCACTCTTAAAGTTTGATTCAGTTCTTCTAGGAGGCCTCCTTCCTGGGGTCCTAATGGTCACTCTCCAAGGTCTGGATCCCTTGTTTTCATGACATAGGGACAATTCAGGTGCACCTTCAGCAAGTGGCAGCTTCCCAACTTAAAGGGCAATCATAGGTGGGTTCTGTGCTTCCTCTTGGGGTTTGGACTCCTGTTTCCTTTCAAGAGCCATCTGTAAGGTAGGAGTGGTACTTGGTACCTCTGGGGACCAGCATGGAGCATCCTTCACTGACAAAGACCAGATAAGCCGTCATGGGCAGTGGGCAGATTAACTGCTTGGACCCTGAAAACAATGAGGATCTTAGGGTTTTTTTTTTTGTTGTTGTTTTCAGAGAATCAAAGATCCTGACTTCTATGTAAGCTCTACCTTTAAAAATGTGAGTGACTGGAAGCAGAGAGATGGCTCACCGGTTATAAGCACTAGCTGCTCAGGCAGAGGACCCAGATTCACTTCCCAGCACCCACATGGTAACTCAAAACCCTTTGCAATTTCCGGAGGTAGGGATCTAATACTCTGTTCTGGCCTCCTTGGGCACTACATGACTGTGTGTATACATAAAGCCAAAATACTTGTATACATAAAATATTTTTAAAAGGAAAAAATATTTTTAAAAATATTTGCATCAAAAACCTCTAAAAGCCAAACCAATCACTGGGCAGGGCTCCTCCCCAGGGCCCTATCTGGAGACACATAGGAAAGTTAAAATGGATGGGTGGGTGGTCCCTGGCTGGGCTGAGGGTGTTAGGCTGTGCCCGAGGGCAGGTTTGGGCTAGGGCTTTACCCAGGATGTAGTACTTCGTCTTGCCAGAGGGTGAGGCCTTGGGTGTGCTTTCAATCCTTGCTCCTGTACATACTTTCCAAGATGCAAATGGCAGAGACCAAAGTAAAACATCATGGCGATAAAGTGGACCATGGGTGGGCAGCCAATTCTGGCCGGTTTGAAATCTAAAGACTTTGCTACACCCCCAGTACCCTCCCACCCCCTTAGTCTGAAAGATGGTTTGGTCACCCTCCCTGGAGCCCTGTCCCACCACGTACTGCATAAAAAGCCATTGTGTCCCTGTGTCTTCTGGCATTGGGATGTTTATGTTTGTATGGGGTGGTGGAATTCCTTTCTCTACTCCAAGTTGAAGAAAGGAGGCCAGGGAGTGGGGCCCAGGGCAGGAGAAGACTTCAAAGGTCTGATTCTAAGCCTTAAAAGGATTACACAGGACCTAAGTGTGAGCGTCCCGCCTATGAGGCCTAATGTAGTCCTGCCTCCCAGAACCTCAACAGGTAGTTTGGGCATGGGGCTGAGGAACAGACAGGTACATGTCCTCAGTTTACCTGTGGGCCCCTTTTACCCCGTTGTCCCACTGCATGGATAAGGGCAGAGCTTAGAAAATAAACGCTTGTGGTTATTTACTAAAGGGCAGAGGGCAGTTATCTAGAGCAGGGTTGGGGAAGGAGTAGGGGGCCTTCTGGTCTAGTCACCGTTGGGGCCAGTGCGGGCCCAGCGTGAGGTGAAGTGATGGGCCAGGTAGCGCATAGCTGTACGGATGCCTTCCATAGTACGTCTCTCCACAGACTCCAGCAGGTGTGTGACAGAGCGCAGGGCTGAGCCAGTTCCAGCCATCACCCCAGAGGAGAAAGCTGACCTGGCACTGCGCAAGAGGCTGGCGACAGTGCGCAGGCGGGGACCCTCGTCTTGTAGCCTGTCAGCTGGAGAACTGCAGCCTGAGGCCAGAATGCCCACAGCCACACCCATGCGTGTGGCTGTGTCTGACCACTCCAGAACATCTGTGAGGGAGCTGATGGAGCCCTCTCCACAAGCCAGCAGGCTGGTCATGGAGCGCATGTAGTCATTCTCCACATCAGGCCTATACAGACTGGGGTCCAGAATGTTCCTGCCCAGGGCCACCTGGCCGGAATCTGGAGAGGGGGGTGGACTGCCTGCTGGGGAGCTTGGAACAGGTGGGGCCTGCGGGATTCCTGAGTCAGTAGCTAAATCCTCACTGGTCGGCCCTGGGGATCTAGCTTTGCTCTCAGGATTCGAGGCCTTGACACCTTCAGCTTCCTGCTCAGCAGACTTGGTGTTAGTCGTGGGTTCTGGGTCAGGACCACAGGTATCCGAAGGGGGTGGGTCAGTAGCTCCCACAGAAGGCTGGACATCTTCAGGCAGGACAGATGGGACATCAACATTTGGAGCTATCTCTGGCTGCCCTTCTGGAACATTCGGCTTTTCTGATATCTTTTCCTGGGTCTGAGAGTCACTTGGGGAAACTATCCGGCTCCGACTTGTACGGTTGTTTTCAGCTAGCCTGTCCCACACTGGGTTCTGGAAACCCACGAACACTTGCAGGATACCTGGGTCTTGGGGAAGCAGCGATGTGATCTCTTCAGGATTGTCCTGGCTCTGATTTGAAGTATCTGGGCTCTCATCTTTGACTCTAGAAGTTGCTGTATCCATGGAGACGACTGGCTCTACATCTATGGAGGTGTCCATCTGCACAGGGGCCTGATCTTTATTCTGTCCCATAGAAGTGGCAATCTGCTTGATTGCCTGGTCTTCATCCTGTCCCACAGAAATGGCAGTCTGCTTGGAGGCCAGGTCTTCATCCTGTCTCATGAAGATGTCAGTCTGAATGAAGGCCTGCTCTTCATCTTGCTCTGTGGTGATGGTTTTTGCCACAGAGTCTTGATCTATATCCTGTTCAGCTAATGCTATGGTGATGTCTCCTGGTGGGACGTCTTCAGGTAGGGACTCTGGCCCTTCGGACTCTCCGGGTAAATCTGCAGAGTTTTCATCAGCTTTGTTGTCCGAGGAGGCCTCGGGACGATCATCTACAGAACTGCTGCTGGCTTCAGGATCTTCCAAGGGCTCAGTGGTCATCTATGCCCCCTGCTACTTATGGTGGTTGGGAAGGAGTGGCTTGGCTCTACTAGGCTCAGTTGTCCAGGTGGTGAGGTCACAGGAGGTTGTGGGCAGCTGATGATGTCACAGGTACTTGTAGAGCAGGGATCCTGAATGCCCTGAGTCTGCTGAGTGGCTCTTCTGGCGGGCTGAGTATAGGTGATGTTGTATAGCCCGAGTTGTGGGTACAGAGGAAATGAAGGATAATTATCTTGGTTTAAGATGGAGATCCATAGGTAGGTGCAGATGCAGAGCAGGGCTGTGAGAAGTTGTGGGAACTCTACCTTGGGGCATGATAAAGGAAGGTGATGCTAAGTTTGAATTAGTGGGTTTTTAATTATTTTGAGAGCGGGGAAATCAGTGTTCATGTTATGTAGTTCAGACTGGTCTTCTACTCTGAGCCTCCTGTCTTAGTGTCTCAAGAGCTAGGATTACAGACATTTGCTACACCAGGTTATCTATTCCACAACCTCTCTATTCTCATTGGTGCTCCAGGACCCCAATTTAGCCGGTCTTTCTTTGGGAGTCATTTCTCTAGCAATGCAGAGGAATAGTGGAAACCAGGGCCTGGTTGGCATTTAAGCTGGCTGAGCTTTTGCGCCAGAGTTAACCCTTTTGACACAGGACAATTACTTGCTCAGCTGGACTGAGAGGACAGGGCAATGCAAATGGGTGCAGACTCCTGGGTAATCCTAAGAAGAGCTTGGGCCCCAGATAAAACCACTGTGCTAAGAAGGTAGCTGAGGACTGGGTTTGGCTGAGTGTAGAGCACCTGCCTAGAATGCTCTTTTATCCCCAGCATAGCAGTTGGTGGGGATGGTTTCATTTGTGTGCTTGTGCTCACCCTAGTTTCCAGGTTAGGCATAGGTTCCTGCTCCTGGGGGTAAGAGGAGAAGCAAGCACCTGATGCCCCCAGGGACCCTAGCATCCCTAGGGAGAACTGTGTCTACTTTTACATCTTCTCTCCTGGGGGCGGGGTATGGGTCCATGCCTGCCCACTACCTCTTGAGAAGACAGAACTTTGGGAGTTTGATTACGCTTATCCCATGCCACCACAGCCAAGGTGGGTGCCAGGCTGTAGGGAAGCGCAGAGACACTGCTCCAGGGGTGGGAAAGCAGTCTGAGAGGTGGGAAAGCTGGACCTGGGGGGGGGGGGGGTTCCCGGAAGTGCAATGAGGCGGGCCATGGGGTTCTCAGACTCTTAGACATCCAGGCGCTGCTGGGAGTCTCAGAAGAGCCAAGAACAGAGTTGGGGGCTCGTGGGCTGGGGACAGCAGCTAGCCCTGGGGTCAGGGGTGGGGGTGGGAAAGGAGAGCTCCAGCTTGTGGAGGCTTGCTTGGTGGCAGCTGTGGCAGAGAGCACAGAGAGGCCTTCTACTACAGGAGAATTAAGCTGTGGTTCTGTAGGTGAAAGCCTTTTCCATGGCTCCCCATGGTGGATCTTGATGAAAGAGACCGTCCATGGTTCTAAACAGTTTATTGACTGTTCGTGGTGGAAAATGGATGCATACTGTACAGTACCCACTTGTCAGGGGGGACCTGAGATTAAATATCCTTCGAATGGAGGAATGTCTGGGAAGGAAAGCTTGTTGGCTAAGCTCTCCTGGCCTTTATGCACCTCACTGGCACGGAAAACTCTGTTCTGGGCCTATGTGATAATAGGTCACGTTTCCTTACATGAGTGTGGCACTCGTTCCAAACCAGGAATCTGGCAGGGAGCGGAGAGTCGGCTAAGTCTCAGGTGTGTGCCCACCGAGTCTCCAGGTCCCAACCTGCTCTATTTTACCAAGCTTTCTGGCATGATTTTTCCGTCCAACACAGACATACAGAGAGAGAGAGAGACAGACAGACAGACAGACAGAACAGAAAGGGGCTGGAGGATATGGCTTAGCAGTTAAGAACACATGCTGTTTCTCCAGGGCACTGGAGTTTGGTTCCCAGTATCCACATAGAGCAGATCATAGCTACCTGTAACTTAGTCTCCAGGAGAGGAGATCTTGGAATTTCTTCTGCCTCCTAGGACACTGGTACATATATCACCCATGTATGTGTTCATGAACACTTGTGCACACATGCTAATAAAAAAAAAAAAAAAAAAAAACTTAAAAACTTGTGCAGCCAGGCATGGTGACACATACTTGTGATCCCAGTATGTGGAAGGTGAAGGCAGGAAGATTAGGGGTCCTAGGTCATTCTTGACTACATTTGAAGTTTGAGGAAAAACCCGTGCTACCCGAGACCTGATCCATCTCAGCAAACCAAAGAGCTAGCTGTCTTAGGAAGATTGCATCAAATTGGAGGCTAGCCCAGGCTGTATGGCTTTCTGTCTCCAACAAACAAACAAATGAAAAGGAAAGAAAATAGGACAAGGGCAGGAGAGATGGCTCAGAGGTTAAGAGCACTGACTGCTCTTGCAGAGGTTCTGAGATCAATTCCCAGTAACCACATGGTGGCTCACAACCATCTGTAATGAGATCTGGTGCCCTCTTCTGGCCTGAAGGTGTACATGCAGATAGGACACAGTATACATAATCAATCAATCAATCAATCAATCAGTCTTAGGGCTGAAGAGATGGCTCAGAGGTTAAGAGCACTGACTGCTCTTCCAGAGGTCCTGAGTTCAATTCCCAGCAACCACATGGTGGCTCACAACCATCTGTAATGGGATCCGATGCCCTCTTCTGGTGTGTCTGAAGATAGCTACAGAAAATAGGATAAAATAGAAAAGCAGACTTCAAGCCTGTGCCTTAACTGCCTACAGGATCCATCTTGTAGACTCATCGTAGACCTGTAGCTAGGTTAGAGCAGATGGGCACACTGCTTCCGCCCATCTGTGTAAGCATGGTTAGTGCACACTGTTGTATAAATATTTGCTGATACGAGTCCGGTATGTGCTGCGGTGGAGATGGCCGCACGTTCCAAAACCACACCAAGCCAAACAGTTCCACGTGAGGGGTTTATTGGGGAGGGGACGAGGTAGCAGCGAAGGGAAGAAGAGGAAAAAGAGGAAAAAGAGGAAGAGAGAGAGAAAAGTCTTCTGTATATATAGGGAAAGTGATGTGGCATGACGTAGCCACAGGTAAAGGTGGGCGGTGGGTCAAGGTGAATTCTGGGAATATGGTGGCTGTTGCCTTAGCAACAGGTGGGCGGGTCACACTGTCGCCTGGGTGACGTCACCTGTGTGCAACATCATCGGTTTGGCGCTCTTGATGCCAACACACACCTGTACCCTCCCGTAGTATCCTGCTATACTCTTCACACCCCTCCTCTGGCTGTTAACTCCAGATGTGGCCCTAGGAGTCTGGTGCCTTCTGTATTTTCCACCTTAACTCCTGCGTGTGTAGATCTGGCACTTTCCCAGGCACTGTGGTCCCTGCCAGCATGTTCCCTGTGGTCTTACTCAGCCAGGGGGAGGCCAGTGCACAAGTCTCCCATGTGGCTGCTGTTGAGGCCACCTTGGGGATACCTGATAAAGTCCCTGGAAGCTCGAGTTATGGGGCCAGCTGTCCCTGGGGATAGACTCTCTGAATATTGGTGCTCTGAGGAGCAAACACTTACCCTAAGTCCTCCCTGAAGACCTCCTCCTTGAATGTTTGAGAAACCAAGGCAACGGAGAAAACAGGGCCACAAGAGCAGATGGTGTGGGAATTCCACTTCGAAGACACACCAAATTTGTTTGGAAGAAACAGTCTAATGAGCCCCGTGGGTGGGGGCTGGGACCCCAAAGGCATTCTTGAGTTACTGAGCCTACCTTCTAGGAAGGGTTGGCTGAGCTCGGAGGGCAGGGCTGAGTTAGAGCAGGGGCTGAGAGAACCCTCTTATTGTGTAGGTCCCACTTCCCAGGAAATGAAGGAGGCCCAGGCTGCCGCCCACAGAGAAGTTGGAAAAGGTCAGGCCCTGGGAGGTAGCCCTGCCTGGCTCGGAGAGAACCAGAATCCTTGTAAGGGAGATTTAAGTTGTTTGTGTCTAGGTCTCCACGGTAAAAGCCCTTAGTGGGTGTGGCCCATGCCAGGCCAGCCAAGGCCTTTGTGTGCATGCTGGGAGAGCAGAGGTTTCCTGCAGAGAGCAGAGGTTGCTCTTGGGGCCACTGAGAAGGGGGACAGTGAGAACAGCACACAGCAGTACCAGGCCAGGTGATTGTTTAGCATCAGGGAAACACTGGCTTAGCCTAGCACTTTCTCTTCCAGATGGACTCCAGAGGGGGACACAAGGAGAGATCAAGGCCACACAGACGTTTACAGGCAACTGACTTGGGGAGAGAAATAGTTTCCAGTGTTAAAGCTGGCAAAGAAACACCAAGGTGGGAAATAGACGTGAGTCAAAAGTGCTCTAATCCACTGGTTCTCAGCCTTCTGAATGCCAGACCCTTTAATACAGTTTCTCATGTTATGGTGGTGACCCCCAACCATAAAATTACTTTTGTTGCTACTTTATAACTGTAATTTTGCTGCTGCTATGAATTGTAATGTAAATATCTGATAGGCAAGTTATCTGATATATGACTCCAGTGAAAGGGTCATTTGACCCCCCCAAAAGGTTACTGCCCACAGGTTGAGAATCGTTGCAATCTAAACATCTTAAGACAAATCACAAACTATGAAAAATAACATTTGATATTTCTGCCATAAGGGACTGTTTTTTTTTTAATGAATGAGGTGATTTATTAACCCAGCGTCCTTTGTTCTAATGCTTCTTGTTGGCAGCTGTCACCTGTCCAGCAATCCTGTCCAGATCTCTCTGTCCTGCGGTGTTAGCTTGCGGCCCCCATTTTGGTCCTTTTCCACCATTTTCAGCCTCTCCAAGGCTTGGAGGACCCGGTGGGCCACACTCTTAGGGCCTGACACCATTTCTCTGCCGTCCTCCGTAGATCTTGGTCATGGAACCAACCCCTGCACCACCACGGAGGTACAGGTGCCAACCTGTGGAAGTAGCTCGTGTGTAGAACCAGTTCTGGTCATAGGGAGCAAGCTCTTTATGTTTGGCCAACTTGACTGTATCCACCCATTGGGGACTTTCAGCTTCCGGACTTTTTGAGGAAGGCTGCCAGAGCTCTGACGAACTCCTGCTGGTTAAAGTCTTTTCCAGTAACTCCAGGCATCCCTGCGCTGCCCACCTAACCCTCTGGGCTCCCGGATTGTGGCGATCAGGCATGTCCGGGCCTGCTGCTTTGCACGTGGCCGCAGCCCATAAGAGACTTTTAACTAAACTAAATAAATTCCCACTCATAGCCAGGTATGGTGGTCCAGGTCTGGAATTCTAGCAGTCAGTAGGCTGAGTGAGGCAGGAAGAGCAGGTGTTTAAGGTCATTATCTCATACACCACACACAAGAAGTTCAAGTCCGGCCTGGGCTACCTAGTAAAAACCCTGTCTCATACAAAACACCTCCCAAGTGCTGGAATTACCGTTAGTAGACTCCACCAGACTGCTAGTGAGCAGCCAGGCTTATTTCCTCATGGTACAGGATCTGTCTTTGGAGCTTTGTTTCCAAACTACCATAATTCATTTGCCCTTTCAACAAGGCATACACAGTATTTAAATCACTAGAACACATTTGCAAGTCAAAATAAATTCCTTCTTAAATATCCCAGAAACTCAGGTCCTGGATGCAAATAAAATCCCGAGCACTACCCACATGTCCACAGAGGGAGGCAGACTAAGAAGGCCCACCTCCCACCCAATCTCCATAACAAAGACTGCTTCAGCTTCCCCCTAGTCCCGCCCTCGTTATCTAGCTCTGAGGTCAGCTTTGTCAGTTCCCATCTCCAGGGCCATGGATGGGCCGGTCCTCAGGGTGGCCAGACGGCAGCTGTGAGTCACTGTGTGGAGTTGTCTGAGGGTCCAGGGAGCTGGGTGGTTCTAACCTCATATGGCCTGGCCATGTGCTGTCTTAAGGGGCCAGTGTCCTGGACCAATACTGAGAAGGCATGGTGGAAGTTGTGATCTATGGTGTCCCTCCTGCTGTCTTCTCAGTCACCCCTAGAGGCCCTTTGGTGCCATCAATGCAACTGGACAGAATCTCAAAGATGAGGCTCATTCGGAAAAGGCACTTGCTGCCAGGCTTGGTGACCTGACCTCAACCCTGGAATCCCCGGGACCTACAAGGTAGAGAGAGGAGAGAACTGAACTCCCAAAAGTTGTTCTCTGCCGGGCACTGGTGGCGCATGCCTTTAATCCCAGCACTTGGGAGGCAGAGGCAGGTGGATTTCTGAGTTCGAGGCCAGCCTGGTCTACAGAGTGAGTTCCAGGACAGCCAGGGCTACACAGAGAAACCCTGTCTTGAAAGAAAAAAAAAAAGAAAAAAGAAAAAAAAAAGTTGTTCTCCATACATGTCCTTTCCACACAAAATAAACAAATACATGTCATTTTCTTTGAAAGAGAAGGGGACTGGAGAGATGACTCAGTGCACAAGAGCACTTGTTGCTTTTTGTGGGGGACCTGGGTTTGGTTCCCGGCGCTTACACATGGCTTATGAGCATTTATAACTCTAGTTACGGGAATCTGAGGCTTTCTTCTGAATTAGCAAGCGCTAGCCATGTACATGGTACACATATATACATTCAGTCAAAAACACTCATGCACATAAAGCGACATAAATATATCTTTAAAAAAATTCAGTGAGGGGCTGGAGAGATGGTTCAGCGGTTAAGAGCACTGACTGCTCTTCCAGAGGCCCTGAGTTCAATTCCCAGCAACCACATGGTGGCTCACAACCATCTGTAATGGGATCCAATGCCCTCTTCTGGTGTGTCTGAAGACAGCTACGGTGTACTCCATCATATATATCAAATAAATAAATAAAATCTTTTTTAAAAAATTCAGTGAGGAGCTGGGGCAGTAGCTCAGTGGCAGAACACTTTTCTACTATATACTGTGCCCCAGGCTTAATCTCCAGTCTCTCTCTCTCTCTCTCTCTCTCTCTCTCTCTCTCTCTCTCTCTCTCACACACACACACACACACAGAGTTGTAGGCATGTGCCCAAATACGTATGTGCCAGTTAAAAATAAGCCATTCGTTATCTTGTCACTACATAGCTCAATGGACCAAATATGTATTTGACGTGCACGGGCCCCCAGGATCAGGATGTTGGCAGGGCCTACAGATGGGGCCCTCGGGGCGCTCTCCTAGTCCCAAAGCTCTGTTAGAACAACAGACCCCGGAGCATCAGCCAAGCCTGGTCCCCTGATCTACTAGGATAGAGTCTCCTCCCTCTGACATTCGAGGGTCACCTCCTGCAATCCTTTCTAGTCTCCTTCTTCCTGTTCCTGTCATTGACCCTGGGCATCTTGTTTCTTCACAGGTCTGGAGCCTGGGAGTCCCAGGTCAGGATACTGCCTGGGTTGGGTTTACAGGTGGCCACCTGCTCGCTGTGTCCTCGTGTGGTGTCTGCTGTCTTTGGGCTGGTCCCTCTTCATCCCTCTCTCCTCTTCTCCCTCCACTCTCCCTCCTCCCTATCTCTCTCCCCTCTACTTTCTTTCTTGGTTTTGGTATTCTGAGACAAGGTTTCGTGTAGCCCAGGCAGGCTTCAGATTCCCGGTCCTTCTGGCTCGGCCTCCTGAGTGCTGGGATTGTACAAATGTGCCAGTATAGCCAGCTTCTGATTATCTCTCTTTGAACGACTCAGCCCTATTGGATTTACTTTAGTTACCCCTTAAAGGCCCTGCCTCTAGTTACAGTGATGTTGAGGATTAGGGCTTCAACACGTTAGAGTGTACTATTTTAGGGGGGGCCCAGTTCTATCCATAGCACCTCATTTAGTGGGAACTGGTGTCCCTTCCCAGACGCATCTTGGAAAAATACATTTAATTTTTTTTGAACTTCCTCCCAGGGCCATAGAGACCAGTGAACTGTACATTGGCAAGGGTCTGTCATTGTCCCTGTCTGTACAAGGATGTGCTTGGCCAGGGCAGAAGAGGAAAGATTGTGTGGTAGATACTTTTTTGAAGTCCCTTGTGTCAAAGAAAAAGACTGCTTTCCCCATTTCCGGGCTGAGCACATAACCACGAAGTCCCTATGTCTAGAGGACAGCAGGACAGAGCAAAGCAATGTGGCATTGGTGCCCCAGGTCTTGACTGTTCTTGCTCCTTTTTGGGCCCAGCTACTGAAAGAAGTCTGAGCTGCCTGATGGTGACATAAATGCGGCCCAGTTTGTCCCATCACCCAGGCCACAAGTAGATACGTGTGAATACTGGGACCTGGACCAACTCGCTCCACCCAGCTTCCTGCAGCCTTGTGTGGGAGCAGGTGAAGCCCGAAGGAGATTTCAGCCAAGCCCAAGCCAAGCACAGACTCAGTGATGGGGCTCGGGTGTGGCTCCCTGGCAGAGCAATTGCCTAGGCTACCCAAGCCCCTGGGCTCCTTAACACAGCTTTTATCAACAACCACAACTTATCACAAGTGGAATATCCCTGTTCCAGTTAGCGCTGTCAACCTGACACAGCCTAAGTCATCCAAGAAGAGTCTCAGGTGACGGCTTGCCCAGATCAGATTGGCCTCTGGGCATGTCTGTAGAGGACTGTCCATTGGTAGAGGAGGGCTAGCTCTGAATGGCACGGTTTCCTGGGCCGGTGGTGCTGAGCTGTATTAAAGAGCCAGCTAAGCATAGATCTTTGAGTAAGCTAGCACCAGAGTGCCTCCGTGATTTCTTTCTCTGTTCTGCTTTTGGTTTTAGAGACAAGGTCTCACTATGTAACCTTGGCTGGCCTGGAATTTGTTGTGTAGACTGGGCTAGCCTCAAACTCTCAGAGATCTATATGCCTCTGCCTCTGTGTGCTGGGATTAAATATGTGTGTCACCATGTCCAGCTCCCCCAAGTTCCTGCTCCATCTTGGCTTCCTTCAGCGGTAGACTGTAACCTGTAAGATGAAATAAATCCTTTTCTCCCCTAGACTGTTTGCCCAGTGATTTATCCCAGCAGGAAATGAAACTAGAACTGTTCTCAGACATAAAATCCAAGATTGTTTGACGTGATGTCATAGTAAGAAATTCCAGGCCTGACCTCACGTGATGGGCCACAGTTAAAATTAAGCTTTCTAAAAGTAGTGTGCGTAAAAGGTAGACGTGAACCATAAGTGAATTTCATTTTTAGTTTGGGTTTCACCCCAAATATGTGTATGCAAATATTAAACAAAAGAAAACAGAACAAAAAAATCTAGAACGGCAGGTATGTCTGGATCTCAGATGATGGAGTGGCAGCTCCTATCAGGCTTATGCTAACCTGTCACTTGTAGAAAAATTTAAATAAAAACAAAAGAAAAGAAAACAAAACAACCAAATCCAAGTGTGTGGCACTCACCTTTAGTCCCAGAACTTTGGAGGCAGAAACAGGTGGATCTCTGAGTTCAGAGCCAGCATGGTCTACAAAGTGAGTTCCAGGACAGCCAGGGCTACCCAGAGAAACCCTATCTCAAATTCCCTACTTCCAAATTTTTTTTTTTTTTTTTTTTTTTTTAAATACACTAGACAAATGTCACCATCTTCTGAGTCTAGTTGAGTCAGCTCTGGTGGCAGAGATGGGGAAGAAGCCTGAGCTGGTGCAGCTCTCTGCTGCCCCCTCCTGGTGGTTCTGTGGCATTTCAGGAGTGCTCAGCATTGCCATCTGTGGGTGGCTGATCCCTCAGGATTGTCTGAGCCCCAGGTCCCCAGTGCAGGATGAGCTTTGTGCTCATTTACCTCGTTTACCCTGAACCCAAAATCACAGTCACTGCACAAAGTGCCCCATGGCAATAGAACATAGGTCATTAGTAACCCCGGGGGCTTGGGAAATTTTTAGTTTGGGTCCCCATCAACATCATATTAGAAACATTGAAGGTCAGCTGGACATGGGGGTGCACACCCATTATCCCAGCATTTGGCAGGTGAAGGCAGGAAGACTGGGAATTCAAAACTAGCCTTGGCTACATAGTGAGTTCTAGGCCAGCCTGGCTTATATGAGACAGTCTTTAAACTGCGTGGGAGAGGTGGCCCAGCGGTTGGTTAACAGTGCATATGGCTCTTGCAGAGGACTGGAGTTTGGCTTTCAGCCCTCACAACCAACTGTAACTAATGCCAAGGGATCCAGCACCTCTTCTGGGCTCTGTAGGCATCTGCACTCATATATACTTGCACACATATACACATGCACACGCACCCACATTTATGTAATTAAAAGATGAGATATGGAGCTGGAGAGGCTCAGTAGTTAACACTCACTGCTTTTACAAAGGACCTGTGTTCGATTCCCACCACCACATGGTAGTTCATTCTAATTCCAGGCAATCCAGAAGCTTTTTTTTTTTTTTTTTTTTTTTTTTTTTTTTTTTACCCATCACACCTCTACCAATTACCAAAGAACCACTTTCTAGTCTGGCAACTGCGATCAATAATTTCTTATTTCACGGGCATGGTGGTACAAACCCACACCGTTAATCCCAGAATTTGAGAGGCAGAGGCAGTAGGATTTCTGAAATTTTGTGTCTGTCTGCTTGAATACTGAGTTTGAGGCAAGCCAGGAGTACATGGTGAGACTTTGTCTCAAGAGTTTTTTTCCAGCCAGGCAGTGGTGGCGCATGCCTTTAATCCCAGCATTTGGGAAGCAGAGGCGGGCAGATTTCTGAGTTCGAGGCCAGCCTGGTCTACAGAGTGAGTTCCAGGACAGCCAGGGCTACACAGAGAAACCCTGTCTTGAAAATAAAAACAAAAAAACCAAAAAAGAGTTTTTTCCTCTCAAATCTTTAAGCTTAATCTTTAAATTGCCTCATGCAACACTGATTTTCCACTAGAGATGAAATTTAGACTGGAAAGCAGTTTTTGGCCAAAAAGGCCACTTTCCAGCAGGGGGCAGACTCGAGCTTGGGGAAACAAGTTACCCACTAGAAAGAACTGTACCAAGTGTTTTCAGCATGGTCCTCTACTGAGTTAGCATCACCTGGGAAGTTGTTGGAGATGCAGATTCCCAGATCCCACCCCAGCCTCACTGACCAATCATTGAGCAGCACTGACGAGCCTCAAGATTGACAGCTGGCACTCCTCCTTAGAGGCAGGAAGGCACTTGAGGCCTGTGTCCCCAACACTGCAGTGACTGCTGGGGGTTGGGGTGGCCTCTCTGCCTACTGGCCATGATCAGAATCTACTGGGGGATGTTACCCTTTGTCCCTTCCAACACCACCACCACCAGTCTACAGCATAGCTAGGTACAAGTGTCATCTGTGGGCTGTCACAGCAGGTGGAGTCAGCCCCTGGTCTGCAGTTGACCTGTGAGCTCAGCTGAGCTTGTGGTGAAGGAAGAAGAGGAATGGGAGTCAGAGGGAGGAAGGTCCTTAAGTCAGGGGCTAACACGGTGGAGGGCTTTGGGAAGAAGCCCCAGGTCGGGGAGGTGCAGCAGACTGGAAGTCCTTAGGACTTCTCCTAGTAAGAATTAATCCAGGCAAACTGCCCTCCCCACATCCCAGTCCCTCAGTGGAGCCTCCCTCCTTTTAGCTCAAGGATGGGCAGCCAGCCCTCTCTGCTTCTGGGACATTTCCTCTAGACTCTAATGTCTGTTGGGTCATTATGGGGTCTTGATTCCTGGGACTTCCCTGATGAGCCACCTAGGACCCACCATGTTGGAGACCAGGATGTGGTGAAACCACACAGGACTCGGCTTGCAGATAAACTCCTCGAAGGTACCGGAAGAGAGATGAACATGGGCTGATGGTTGATATCAGCTAGTGTAGATTAAGTCCCTTAATTTGATGACCCATTTAATTTTTTTCCTCTTTGTGTAAAGCATTGTTTTTACCCCTATGACCTTCCATGGTCTCCTTGGTTGGTGCCCATACCCCTAACTCCACCTGCAGGCAAACCTCTGGGATGGCGAGGGATCCCAGCCAAGGAGACTGCCCCTCTGAGGGAGGGGATACGTGTGTTGTTCCAGAAGATCTCCCTAATGCTAACCTGGCCTGGAGTTGTCTGAGGTCAGCCCAGAGCCAGTAGCCAACGGGACGCTTTGATTTCGCTTCTCTGTTTTGTCTTTTGTGAATGTGTGCTCATGTGCATATGCATCAGATCTTGTGTGTGTGTGTGTGGGGGGGTCAGAAGACACCTACATGAGTCAGTTCTTTCCTCCTACCATGTGGATCCCAGGGACAAAATTCATGTGCTCAGGTCAGTGGCAAGCATCTATTCCTGCTGTTGTTTTTCCTAGAAAGAGTTTTCTCTGTGTAGCCCTGGCTGTCCTGGAACTTTCCCTGTAGACCAGCCTCGCCTCGAACTCCCAGATCCGCCTGCCTCTGCCTCCCAAGTGCTGGGATTAAAAGTGTGTGGCTTTAATAACCACCAGGCTATCCTTCTGGCGTTAAGGCCAGGTAGGTAGGGGGTGGGCCTCAGACTCCCTGTCTATCTGTGGGATTCCCAAGGACCAGCTAGCACCCAGAGCCAGCTGCCCTTGGGACTCTGGGCTCCTGTGATGCTGTACTAGAGGACTAGGACCTCCTCTCTGGGGCTCTTCTCACAAAGAGTAGGACACAGGAAATGGTTCCTCTGCCCTTGGTTCCCTCATCTGCTTCTCTCTCCCACTCTCTGCCTGACCGGCTCTTCTTTCTGGTTTCTAATAGGGAGACTTCACCCCACTTTGATTAATCACCCTCCCCCTCCCACTTCCTCAGAGAACCCTCCAAGTTCTCCTAAGTTTTCACCTTTTTGGAAAGCAAACCCCGAGGCTCTTTAGGGAAGAAGAGAGCCTGCGTTGGGGTGAGACTGGAGTACGGGGGAACTGGGGGGCTGGGATCTCAGTGGCAGGGTCTGACAGCTGAGGGGTGCTGAGGGTAGGCAAGAGTGGGACCAAGAGAGTCACATCGCCAGGGCTGGAGATGGTATAAAAACACTTCTTTGTGTGGAAACTGATGGAGCCTGTAGGAGCCATAGGCAGGATTGGGCTGGGAAGACCCAGGGCCCAGAGTAAGGATGACCTGGATGAGCAGGGAGATGGGAAACCTTTGTGGTACTTCTTTTGGAAGGTGAGGATGGAGAGTTGAGGTGCTGGGTAGAAACTGCTTTATTTAGGGCACTGAGACTGACAAGCTGACAGAGGCCGGGCTGCACTGGGGAGTCACAGCTCATGCAGATAGCCAGCAAGTACAGTGTGAGAGGGAAACTGTCTGCTGAACCTCAGCTGTGTCCAGGAGATGACATCCTCAAAGGCTCAGTGGGCAGGTGGGGTGACTGAGGAAGGTGGGGTGCATGAGAGGACTTACACTGTCTTTTTTTTTTTTTTTTAAACAGACTTAATTCATTTATTTTTCTTGTATAAAACCCTTATGTGGTAGTCACAGCTGGAGCCTGAGTCCTCTGAACAGAGACTCTGGTGTGGGTTTTCACGAGATGATCAGTGAATTCCTGATGAGGAGACTTGGTGAACACAGTCTCTTTCCAGAGGTCGGGGGTCAGGTAGGTCTTGGAGATGGCATCAAAGGTGGCCTTGGCAAAGTTGCCCAGGGTGGCAGTGCAGCCTCTGGCTGAAGTGTAGCAGTCATCTATACTGGCCATCATCAGTAACTTCTTGGGCACAGGAGCAGAAACAATGCCAGCGCCTCTGGGGGCAGGGATGAGATGCACCAGCACAGAGCCACAGCACCCTGTCACCTTGCATGGAACAGTGTGGGGCTGCCAATCTTGTTCCCCCAGAAGTCTCTCCCCACAAGGACGGTGGAAAGCTTGGCCCCTCAGAGGAGAGTGGCTCCCTCGTTGGAGCACTTAACACCAAGACCAACGTGACGACTGTGGTCCTCAATAGCGATGAAAGCCTTGAACCTGGTCCGCTGGCCTGCTCCTGCACTGGCATGATTTTCAGAACCTCATCCTTTAGGGATGCCCCCAGGAAAAAGTCAATAATCTCAGACTCCTTATGGGCAGGGAGAAGAGGCAGATCTCCTCCACGGACTTGATCTTCGTGTTCTTGACCAGGAGGCCCAGCTTGGTGATGGGGATCCACTCCTTGTCAGATTTACCTCCACGAGCCCCTCCGCCCGGACCACGGCCTCAACCACAACTGCGACCCCTAAGACCGCTGCGGAAACCTCCGCAGGAGCCGCCTTGTCTCCTAATCCTGGGCCCCTGGGTCCTCTGGGCTCTCCCGCTGCATTTGGTGTTTTCCCAGGAGGTGGGGGAGGGGCAGGGAGATGGGGAAGGGGAGGGGGAGTAAGAGGAGGAGGAAGGAGGGGAAGAAGAGGAAGAAGAGGAAGAGGAGGAAGAGGAGGAAGAAGAAGGGGGAGGAGAAAGGGAGGGGGAGAAGAAGGGGAAGAAGCGACTTACACTGTCTTAACAGAATTTTCTCACAGTTCTGGAAGACGTCCAAGACCAAGGCATAAGCAGCATGGCCTTGCTTCGAGTTTCCAGCTTGCCTGGTCGCCTGCAGCCTTCCCCTGCCCTGAGCTCCCGTTAAAGGACTTCACTGTACTAAATTTCCACTTAATCTGATGACCTCGCTTTGCCTTAGTTATCCATTCAAAGATCCTAGCCCCAGTCATTACCTAAGTTTTAGGTTTGTTTTTGTTTTCAAGGCAGGGTTTCTCTGTGTAGTCCAGGCTGACCTGGAACTCTCTCTGTAGACCAGGCCGGCCTCTTACTCATAGATTGGCCTGTCTCTGCCTCTTGAGTGCTGGGATTAAAGGTGCAAGCCACCACCACCACCCGGGGAAAATTTGAGGTCTTTAGCTTATAATTTTGGAGACTCAGCAGTTTAACTCACAGCAGGAAACAGATATCTATCTATGTGTGGCCAGGGGACAAAGTTATACACATGTAACAGAAAAGATGGTGTCCAACAAATCGCTAAATCGTGCATAATAAACCAGAAAATAAGATTATATCTATGTTGAGGATGCTGATGAGAATAAAATAATTTTTGAAGACTTCAAGTCTAAACTACTAGCAGGAAGTGGCTGGAAGATAGTAAGTGACGACAGTTTAGCACAAGGTGAGGAAACAGCTGCTCATGGGATTTTGTAGCCAGATGTTGGCCTTCAAGGCCATAGGTTCCAATGTTATACTAGGGAGAAGATTCCATGCAGAGTAGCTTCACTGGAGTTGAGTTCAGAAAGAGTCAAAAATGAGAAAAAGCAGTAAGAGAAGAATAGAAAGATCAGCCTCCTAAGGGCCAGAACTCATAGAGAATTCTAATGGCCCAGATCAAAACAGCCATTCAAAGCTGCCTCAAAAAACCAAAACCAAAACCAAAACCAAAAAAAAAAAAAAAAAAAAAGCACAAAAAACAAAACAAAACAAAACAAAAAAACACAAAACAAAACAACCTAAAAAAACCAAAAGATAAATAAATTTTTAAAAAGAAAATATAGTGTAACCAGTTATAACATCAAATACTATGCTAGTACTTCCTATACACTGGGTCCTGTATTAAGTACTTTATAGTTTCCAGAAGATTCTACCACAAAGCATGAGGGTGGTTGCTATTGGCATGTTCTACGTTCTTTTGTTAAAGAAAGATTTATTATTGCCATTTTGGTGTTTCAAGACAGGGTTTCTCTGTATAGCCCTGTATAGTGACAATTTTGGGGTTCCAGTTTCTTTAAAAAACAGAAATATTACAAAAATATGGTTTCGTTTTAATCCCAAGAGTGGGGTATGGGGCTGCTTCAGATTGTCTACAGCGGCTGACTATGATCTGCCTCGTGCTCTAGCAGGGGTGTGGTTTTGCCAGCTGCAGCTATTTTCTGCGTTTGAGAGACTTGGAGACTTTTTAGAGTGTATACAAACATCAGGGCTCCGAGAAGTGGGGTGGGTTGTTGGTGTGTTGTTGCAGAGGATTGTTGGTTGTTGCTAGTTGGGTTGTTAAATAGTCATGCATAAAGAAGAAGCAAGAAGAAGAAATGAGATATCCTGGCAGCTAAGATCAAACTTGCCCCAAGGAACTCGATGCCCCTAATCAGCAGGAAGTTGTCTAACGATAACATCACCCCCTTTCTGACCTCTGACTTTATTCAGGGATCTCTTCCCTTTCCCCTCTCTCTATTTTTTTTTTTTTTATTTCTTGTTTTTTGTTTGTTTGTCTGTTTGTTTTTGTTTTTCGAGACAGGGTTTCTCTGTGTAGCCCTGGCTGGCCTGGAACTTACTCTGTAGACCAGGCTGGCCTCGAACTCAGAAATCCGCCTGCCTCTGCCTCCCAGGTGCTGGGATTAAAGGCGTGTGCCACCACTGCCCGGCTTTATTTCTTATCTAGTGTTAGGGGGTTGAAAGGGTGGTGAAAAGGTGAAAGAAAGACTGACCCACCAAGTAGCAAAAGGCAACTATAGCCCTGGCTGTCCTGGAGCTCTTTCTCTATACCAGGCTGGTCTTAAACTCAGATCTACCTTCTTCTGCATCCAGAGCACTCACCACCATTGCCCAGCTAAGATTTTATTACTAAGATTTTAAAAGGTTTTGTCAGGTGGTGGTGCATGCCTTTAATCCCAGCACCCAGGAGGCAGATCTTTGAGTTTAAGGCTAGCCTGGTTTACAGAGCTAGCTCCAGGACAGCCAGGGCTACATAGAGAAACCCTGTCTTGAAAAACAAACAAAAAGACTTAAAATTTCTATTTTATGACTGAGAATTCTTTGCACATGTGAGTGTCTGCACCATGTGTACACGGGCCAGAAAAGGACGTCAGATCTGGAACTGGAGTTACATTATTATAGTATTTAATGAGCTATAAAGGTATTTCCTATTTCTTATGTTAGGTCTTATGCGTCGGGAAGAGTGGCTGCTTCTGTCTCTCTAGTTGCTGTGCTGTATTTCCCTGTCTTCAGAGGACCAGTTAGGACCACGTGACTCCTTCTGGCCTATAAGCAGAAGCAACTAGTGCAATTCCAGGCTCACTGTCAATGCCCTACTCCCCGGAACTCTAGCAAGATCACCAGTCCATAACCGATATGGATGACAAAGGTACTGTTTCTTGGGGGCTGGTTTGGTGATTCAGCATGTAATGGCCCTTCCTTACAATCCTAACCGCCGACATAAAGGTTACAGAAGGAGGAAACCAAATCCATAGTTGTCCTCTGACCCCCACATGCAGAACAATGTACATGCCCAAACACACACATCATACACATATACACACAAAAATATTAATCAATAAAATAATCAAACAGTGATAGTATCTCTGTTTCCCTGCAGAGATTGTGAGATAGGAACTTCATATTGTGTCCAGGGTTGGTCTAGAAGCTCCTAAGAAGCACCAGAGACTCACTGCTCTACCCATACGTTCTTAGAGTTACATATATCCACATGTATGTGCCCATGTGCTCACGCTTGTATACGCGCACACACACACGCACACGCACACACACACGCACACGCACACACACACGCACACACACTCACACCTTTATTACAGTGCTGAGGATTGAACCAAAGGGTTCACACCTTCTCGGCTCATGTTCTACCCCCGAGCTGCATCCCCAGCCTTCAGGGCTGTGAAGCCTTCTAACCATCAGCATCCTCTTCAGAAAGTAGGTAGCAAAGTACAGTGAAGGATAAAGAAAACTCTTGTCAGCTGTCTCTCTCTTAGATAATTTCCTCAAAAATTCCACTTATTTTCTCACAGCTTCTTCTGGGTTAGGAAATGTAGAGATTCATCTGGAGACAAACAGCAAACAATAAACCAAGTCAATGAGCAAAGAGGGAGAGAGGCACCCGCCACTCCCTGTCCGAGCTTCCTAGGCTAGACACCGGCACTGTCTTGCTTTGTCTTACAGTTTTAAGGCAATTCGTGTACATAGTTAAAAACAAAACAAAGGCTGGGCAGTGGTGGCGCACGCCTTTAATCCCAGCACTTGGTTGGCAGAGGCAGGCAGATTTCTGAGTTTGAGGCCAGCCTGGTCTACAGAGTGAGTTCCAGAACAGCCAGGGCTACACAAAGAAACCCTGTCTTGAAAAACCAAAAAAACCCCCCAAAACCAAAAAAAACCCCAAAAACCAAAAAAAAAAAAAAAAAACCACCGGGGCTGGAAAGATGGCTCAGCCGTTAAGAGCTCTTGCTGCTCTTGCTGAGGCTGACTGATTCCCAGCACCTACATGGCAGTTTGTCTTCTGTAACTCTAGGTCCCAGGGGATCCAACACCTTCTCTGACTTCCCTGGGCAACCAGGCCTGCACGCTGTGCATGTATGATGCCACATGCATATGTGTGTATATATGTATATGTGCACATATGTGTACATATACATGTATGTATGATGTATGCATCTATGTACACGAAGGCAAAACACACATAAACATAAAATACTGAAATACATAACTCTAAAAGAAAAAGAGATTTAAGAAAATGAATTAGTGGTGCAGCGGAATACCTCAGTAAACCTGTAATGCTTCCCACTTCCCCTTCCCCCACAACAGAAACTGCTTCTTTCTTTTTGGCCTGGGCCAGCAGGGACCTGTCTGCGCCAGTCAGAGCCAGCTTTCTGTCCATCTCAGCTAGGGCAGCTCTGCTCTCAACAGTACTTAGCGATAATTTTTTGTCTTCCTGTGGGTTCTGGCAGCAGCCACCTAGTGACTTTTCCTCTGCTACCCTGGCGTTATGGAATATTCTTCTGCTTTCATAGCCCAGTTAGAGAGCAGTCCACAATGGCCCATTCAAATTCACCTTGTGGAGGGACAGGTTCTCTGCTGAGATTCATATAAGGTGCCTACTTCACCCACTCCAGCTGGGATGCTAGGACAGCTGGGTCCCTAGGCTAGACAAGGCACTGTATCAACCACTAATGGCCACCATAGCTTGGCCCAGGGTCTGATGGGTACTGAGTCAAATGAGAATGGTGAGCTTTAGGGTTAATGAATCATCTATCTATCTATCTATCTATCTATCTATCTATCTATCTATATCTATCATCTATTATCTATTTATCTATCTATCATCTATTATTCACCTATCTACACACTCATTCATATGTATGTGTATCTATGCATGTATGTATATATGAATATGTATTTGCTGCTCCCTCCAGAAGCCCTAAGACATAAGGGAATAAGATGGGCCCATTCTCCCTGAGGCAGGGGCATAGCCAGGAGGAGAGCAGGGGAGCAGGCCCAGGCTGCAGGCTGGGTAGAGCTGAGCTTGTGCAAAAGGCCCCTGGAGAATTCCCATCAGCAGTGACAGACAGGATCTGGGCTCATTAATGGAGAGCTCATTTTAGGACTTGCCTTCAGAACCCTGCGAGTGATTGTAATTTTCCACTTTTAACGTTGTTTTGGAGAACTTTGCACGGCCTATTTTTGTTTCTCTTACAGTTTAAGGGGAAGCCTGTGACAGGACATATTTTCTGATTGTAGCTCTGGGACAGATGGCAACAAAATTCCCACCCGGCTGCCCTGTGACCTCAGGAGAGAGATTGACACACCCTCGTGGTGGATTCTGCTCCTGACACACCCCAGCCAGCCCTTTGCACACCTCTGCCCTCGGAAGGGTGGATGTGCTGCCTAGTGTACTGCAGAGAGGCAGAGCCCGTAGTGATTCTCCATCCTCCTTCACCTAAGTATAGAGAAGTGCGCATCTCTGCATATCCACGTAAACTAATCCATGGGATTGACTCGTCACGGTGGGTCTGGTGGGTATGAAATGTTCAGGGAGACCCCAGGCAGGAGGGCCACTGAAGACTTCTCTGCCTCTAGGGAGGTCTTGGGTTTTGTTCATAAAGCCTTCAACTGATTGGGTAAGGTCCACACTGTCAAAGGCAATCTGCTTTACCTAAAGTCTCAATTCACTGCAGATGCTAACCACATCTTTAGTACATACCATTATGGCATGTACTAGATCTACTTGTGTTGGGCTGCGCGCAGGGAGTCTTCCTCGGGGGTCTCTGGCCCAGACGAATGCGAGGGTCCCGGCAAGGGGGAGGGAGCGCGAATGGGGACAGAATTTCTTCCGCCTCGGTCCCTACTGCCACCACCTGGGTAGCACCCGGACGCTGCACTTGCCTTGCGCCCTGTGCCTAGACAGTACCGGGGCGGCCGGAGTCAGGGCAGGCTGAGAGTGCGAGCTGCCTCCGCTGCTCTCCCACTCCGAGCCACAGCGCAATCCCCGCAAGGCCCGCCCCCACTTTCTGCGCACGCCCCAGCGCTCCGCACGGAGAGCAGGAGGC
Source organism: Uromys caudimaculatus (assembly GCA_028551405.1). Taxonomy (NCBI): domain Eukaryota; kingdom Metazoa; phylum Chordata; class Mammalia; order Rodentia; family Muridae; genus Uromys; species Uromys caudimaculatus. Next base: position 75,465,523 of record CM052709.1, on the reverse strand, counting down.
TTCAGGTCTCCAGAGCGGATCTCTTCCCGGGCCGAAAGATCCACTTGCCTCAGCCTTCCAAGTGCTTGGGTTAAAGATGCGCACCACCACTGCCCGGCCTTTCTTTCTTAATTATGTTAACATTTTAAAAGTGACATTTATTGATTTATGGGGGGTGGGGGGGCATGCGCATGTGCAGGTCAGAGGACAGTCTGCGGGAGTCAATTCTCTTCTTCCAGCATGTGGGTCACAGTGATGGGACTTGGGTTGTCAACTTTCCAGCATGTGCTTCTACCTGCTGAGCCGTCTTGCTGGCCAAGACAGTCTTTTTTTTTTTTTTTTTAATTAGACTTTATTTTATGTGTGAGTGTTTTGCTTGCATGTATATATGTGCACCACATACATGTGTGGTGCCCAAGGTCGGAAGTGGGTGCTGAATCCCCTGGAAGTAGAGTGACAAGTTTGTGAACCTCCATATGAGTGCTGGGAATTGAACTCTGGTCCTCTTCAAGAGAAATAAGTGCACTTATCTGATGAGTCATCTCTCCAGCTTTGCCGCCTCCCCTTGGATGGGTCCACAAAGTAGAAGTGTGTCCTTAGAGAAAAGATTCATTATATTTATATAGGTAAAACCCAGCCAGAGGTACTCTTCTGCAAGCCAAGGAGAGAGGTCTCAGGAGAAACTGGACCCTCCCACACCTCCATCTTGAATTTTCAGCTTTCCAAATAAAGAGAAAATCTGTCTCATTAGCAACCCAGACTGTGGTCCTTTGTTATAGCAGATACAACTTTTCTTGGGGCCAAGTGGGGTGCTCCTGGTTTGCTTTTGCTATTTAGTGTTTCTCTTACCCATGTTCAAAATGAAGCCAGGCATGGTGGTTCAAGACCAGTTTCAGTTCCATAGCAAGTTCAAGGTCAGCTTGGGCTACGTGAGACAATATTTTTGAAAAGATAAGGTGGAGGAGGCTCAGTTTTCCCACAGACTGCCCTACTCAGCCCCATGCCGTGAGTACTCTCATCCGGCTTGGTTTGTGTGCTCACAGGAAGTCTCTGCTGCAAGGACAGCCAAAAACCAAGCCAAAGGGGTAATGAGCTCTGGGGTAAAGGTCACTGACAGGGCTTGGTTATTGCATAGTCCCTGTCACTGTTCCCAGGCCTGACAAAGGCAAATCACATTGGCCTGATGCCAGCTACATGGCAGTGGCTGAGACCAGCCCCTCAGGTCTTTGACTTTGGTGTAAGCCCTCTCCTTGAACAGGCAGCTGATGGGAGCGTTCTTCCGGGCTGGGCTCCTTATACTGCAGGACTGGGGGGTGGTTCAGCAGGTAAAGTGTCCCCAGGTAAAGTGCCTGCTTCTCAAAAATCAATTCAGATTCCTAGTATCCATGTAAGAGCTGTGGGTGACAGCATCTGTGGCCTTAGTGCTGGGAAGACTTAGGCTGTTTCCCAGACCTTATTGGACAGGAAGTCTAGCCAACTGATGAACATTGGGTGTTCAGTGAGGAGAACCTGTCTAGAAAGATAAGGTGAGCATTGGAAGAAGACACCTCACCTTGACCTCTGGTATCTGTTTGAGCATGTGTATACATGCACAGTGAGCACACACAAGCCCACCCTGAAGGGCGTGTTGATTCGCAACCCAAGGAGGGTGCAGACCTAGATATAGGGAGGAAGATATTTATTTGTTAGGAAAATCCAGAAAGTGTGGGAGAGTTAGAGGAAGTGAGACCCAGGCGGAAGATGAAATGGCAAGCACTTTGCTCTGCAGAACATGACTCAGAGTTGACCCAGTGAAGAGGGGGGAAGCTGTGGTGGGTGAAATCTATGTTTACGATGAGTTTTGTTGACATAGATTTAAAGTATACAACAAATTTTTGGTTGTTGTTTTTCCTTCTTCTTCTTCTTCTTCTTCTTCTTCTTCTTCTTCTTCTTCTTTTTTTTTTTTTTTTTTTTTTTTGGTTTTTTGAGACAGGGATTCTCTGTGTAGCCCTGGCTGTCCTGGAACTCACTCTGTAGATCAGGCTGGCCTCAAACTCAGAAATCCACCTGCCTCTGCCTCCCAAGTGCTGGGATTAAAGACGTGCGCCACCACTGCCCAGCTTGGTTGTTGTTTTTGACAGGGACTCTCTTGTAGCTCAGGTTGGTCTAAACTATGTATCCCAGGCTGGTCTTGAACTCATTACTTTCCTATCTCTGCATGCTAAATAATGCAATTATAGGTCCCAAACCACCAAGCCTGGTAACACCCATTTCCCCCCTTTGTTGTTGGTTTTTCTTCTTGCCGTGCTGGACATTGAAAGCACAACAGGCAAGTTCTTAATACTGCACTACATCCCCAGTGTTTCTTTCTCCTTTTAAAAAAGATTTACTTGTTTTTAATGTCTAAGTGTTTGACTGAAAATACGTATGTGCACCATGTGCATGCAGTGCTTGCTGGCGCCAGAAGAGGGCGCCAGAGCTCCCGGAACTAGAGTCAGAGATGCATGTGAGGCACTGTAGCAGTATGGGTGCTGGGAACTAAACCCAGATCCTCTCTAAGAGTAGCAAGTGCTCTTAACTGCTGAGCTATCTCTCCATCCCCACTCAGTGGTTTTAGCATATTCAAAAGTATGGACAACTGTTTGCTGTGGCCGTACCATTTTATCAAGTCTCCATTTTGGTTAAACAATGACAGTTCCCCCAAACAAAGTAACCTGGTTCCCAGAACTACAGTAAATTGTTTTCCTAGATTCTTGTCAACCCCCAAATTTTCAGTCACCTGACATTCTCTAACTGTAAGACTCTGGGGAGCCTTAACTTACCAGAAACACCCCCACCCCCACCCCGAGTGAACACATTGAGCTGGGGATTGATGCAAAATGCAAGAGGAATTTATTTATCCAGCATGCTGAGGTCGTTCTGCACACCAAATGGGAGACTCGTAGCCGGGTCAGGGACCTTATATGCAGATTTTAGAGCAGCCGCCATTAGGCACAATGTGATTGGCAAAACAGTGTGACTTTTAAACTGATTGTTCTTTAGGGAATGAGGTAGCAGGGGCTTAATCAGCCCCTCCCTTCCAGCCTATGTGCTTTCTAACCTGTTTCTTCCAGGAGGGGAGGGGTGCCCATGTGCTGGGGGGGGGGGGGGCTGGTGGAATATCCCAAAGTTCCTGAGCTGACTTCTCATAATCTACCATATTCCCAGACACCCTCAGCAATTGGAAAACCATGGTCAGAAAGGAATTTTTGAGCTCCCTTCCCCTCCCCCCTTTTGCCCTACAGCTACTTCAGAGGTCACTGGAAGCTGGGGTTGGGGGTGGAGGTGGGATTAGTTCATCCGCTAGAGACTTCCTCCCATATGGACTTTTTCCCCATGTCCCAAAAAACCTGTGCTATCTCTGAGGATGGGGTTTTCTTGAAACCAGCAAGAATTTGAAGCCAGGTGCTCAGATTCCCAGGCAAGAGCAGGGAAGTGGGTGGGGAACAGGATCTGGCACCTTTTGGGATGTAAGTTAATCTTCCAAGTGATACATCCTGGCACTATGTCACCAGCAGTGGGCTCTCTCAGGATACACAGACAATGTCCTGTGAGGGTCACCTGGCTTTCTTTCCCTCAGCCCTGTACGATCACCAATATTTTCCCACTTTATTGTGCCACAAAATGCAGGGGTTTGGTTTGGTTTGGTTTGTTTTTTTGTTTTTTGTTTTTTTTCTGAGACAAGGTTTCTCTGTGTAGCCCTGGCTGTCCTGGAACTCACTCTATAGACCAGGCTGGCCTCGAACTCAGAAATCCGCCTGCCTCTGCCTCCCAAGTGCTGGGATTAAAGGCGTGCGCCACCACTGCCCGGCTGGTTTGTTTGTTTTTTGAAGACAGAGTTTCATGTAGCCTAGGCTAGCCTTGAACTTGTTGTATATCTGGGACTGGCCTGGAACTCGGGATCCTCCTACCTCCATTTCCCAAGTGCTGAGATTACAGGTCCCCACCACCACACCTGGCCAGAAAGATTTGTGATAGGACCATACCAGAAGAGTGTGGGAGCCAGTTTGAAAGAGTTCCCATTGGCAAATCTGGGATACTTTGAAAATCAACATAAATAATCCTGTCAGTCGCCTGGTTGCTGCAACATGTACAGTTGAGAAACTGTGTGTTTTGTTGGTTCTGTCAAAGGTAGTTAGCCCAGCAAGTACTTCCCATGCCGCCTTTCCAGGATTAGCCAATCACATCAGATTGTGAAGTTGAGCTCTGCTAGACCTGTTTAGTTCTTGGGGCATTCTCTTTACATAAATAAATAAATTCTATTTATTTAAGAATTGCCAAATGAATGTGGTGGTAGATACTCGTGGATTTCTAGAAAGTTCAAGTCCAGCCTGATCAACATAGTGAATTTTTGGCCAGCCAAGACTACATGAGACTATTTATTATTATTATTATTATTATTATTATTATTATTATTATTATTTTAAATCCACAAATCAACAGCAAAAAGAACTGTCCTTCTGAGCAGCTTTTGGCCTGTTCTTCTGCACATTCTTTTTTCTGATGCCAAGGTTGCTCCTTGTTTGTTTCTAACGCACCCAAAAATAATAATTTAAAAGGAAGAAAAAAAAATATTTTGGCTCATGGTTTCCGTCCATGGCCACTTGGCCTCTCTGCTGCCAGCCTGAGGGAAGCCAGAGCACCGTGGGGGAGGATGATGCAGTTGGGCAGAGTGCTCCCCTCAAGGTGGCCAGGAAGCAGAGCGAGACAACGGAAGACTTCTGTGACAAGAGAAAGTTTCCAAGAACATCTTCCAGTGATCTCCTTCCCCTGTCGAGTCTCCACATCTAGATGTCTCTTTCCGCAAGCTTCCAGCAACACTATTTAGTTTTGTTATGGGACTGAGGGTTACAGCCTGTGTTCTAACAAGCCAGATTCGGCTACTTATCCCCAGAAGGACCAAAACAAACAAACAAAAAAGTCAAATAATAAAAGGCAGAAAGAGTTATGTGGCCATACTAGGAAGAGGGACAAAGAGATCCAGTGCCCCCTCCTCTCCAGTCCATCTTTGGGGTCTGAATCTGAAGATAGGTTTAGATAGAGGCCAAAAGCTATGCATGAATGCATAACTAATCAGTCCTAGTTAAGGTGCCATCCCCGAAACACCACAGTCCCAGCCACCAGTCTCTGATTGTAGTAAATTTCCCCTGTACACAAGTCCCTTCTCTGCGTTCCCTCCTGGTTTAAGACTATTTTTTCATAATAGAAAATTTCCAGGGTTGATTCTGATTTCTTCTGTCCATTGTTTCAATATTCAATAGTCAAAGGGAGGGACACAAGTATCTTTAGAACATCTTTATTTCCCCAGACAGGCTGGTTACAAGCTGTGAATCCCCAGTTGCTTAAATCAGAAATCTTGATCATAGCTTACCTGTCACTGGGGCCTTCTGCTCCCAGGCACCCACCCCTTAGAGGATGCTTCATCTGTAATCATAATGGTTTTTCTTTTCTCTTCAAAAAATAAAAAAAAATTTTTTTAATTTGTGTGTGTGTGTGAGAGAGAGAGAGAGAGAGAGAGAGAGAGAGAGAGAGAGAGAGAGAGAATTGGAAAGTCAAAGTTAGATGTCTCCTTAACGGCTGGGTGTTTTAAGGGTCTTAGATAGTCTGGAATGGGTTTCCCTTCCTCTAATTTAGGATTGGCAGTTTAGACCAAGAAAGGGAAGCTAATAGACTCAAAGTTTGGGTGAACAGATCTGGCCTTGTGTTTATCTGACTTGCCTAGACTAGTTAGCTGGTAGCAGGCCCCGGTTGGCAAGAGAAAATGCCCACCAGGCCTCCATCTCTTGGCATTTTTGATGTTGTTGTTTTGCTTTGCTTTTCTTTTTTTTAAAAAGATTTATTTATTTTTATTTATATGAGTAAACTGCAGCTGTGTGAAGACACACCAGAAGAGGGCATCAGATCCCATTACAGATGGCTGTAGGCCACCATGTGGTTGCTGGGAATTGAACTCAGAACCTCTGGAAGAGCCATCAGTGCTCTTAACCATTGAGCCATCTCTCCAGCCCCTTGTTTTGTTTTTCAAGACAACTTTTCTCTGTGTTGCCCTGGCTGTCCCTGCTCTGTAGATCAGGCTGGCTGTGTATTTACAGAGATCCGCCTGCCTCTGCCTCCCAAATCCTGGGATTAAAGGCGTGCACCACACTGCCCAGCTGTCTTCAGCCTCTTATAGTCTGGGATTGCCACTGAGCTCAGCTACAGTAATTAGTTATTGTCTTAAGTGGAATATGCAATCGTGACTCCACATGATTATAAATATTTAGTCGTTGGGATAACCAACACCCACACATATTGATTCAACTCAACTGGCTATGAAATTGTATCCCCGGATTCTCAGTTGTTAGTTACCTTCCCTGGCAAGGCTCTGTCCAAAACAAAATGATAAACGGAAGTTGCTGTGTTGTGCTTTTTCTGCTGGACATGGCACAATGCGATCCAGCGTTTTGAGCTTCCTCTCCCCAACCACAGCAACTGGGGAAGAACGATGGGGAAGTAAGGAGGGGAAGTAGGGAAGGGCTGGAGGGATGGCCCAGTGGTTAAGAGCAGAGAGCCCCAGGTCAGTTCCCAGCACTATTTCAGACAGTTCACAATTGCCTGTAACTCCAGCTCTAAGGGATCCAAATGCCATCCTGGTCTCCTCACGCACCCACACACCTCTACACACACCCTCCTCTACACATATTACACAATTAAAAAAAAATATTTGTTGGGGGATGGTGTTGTGCACTATGTACTCAGATGCTGATTATTGCCCCCAGACATCTGGTGTCTGGAAGTTGGCACTGTCAAGCGTCTCCTGTGTCGATGTTGTGTAAAAATTGCTTTCTATCACCCCGGATTGTTTAATGAAGAGCTGACCAGCCAATATCTGGGTAGAAGACAAAAAGGTGGGACTTCTGATCCCGGTGAGGGGGTCCTAGGTAGAGAGCAGAAGGAGAGTGTACGAGAGGACACATGGATCAGGAGCGGCCAGGGAAAGATCAAGATGACAAGTAATGGGGCGTGTGGCTGGGTAGTAGGCAGCCTAATCAGGTTAGATTAGGGTTGGGATAGCTCAGGATCTTCTCAGTGTAGTGCAAGAGGCTGATTAATAAAAATACCATGTCCCCGAATTATTATTTTAGAGCAAGTGTGTGTTGTGGGAAATATTAAAAAAGAAGGAATATATGGCACATGTTCCCACACTATGCCCTGGTTCTCTCATCCCCGGCACGCTGGCCAGCCATGCATTGGCGGGTAATGGCCAACCTGCTTTCATCTCGTGGAGCTCTGAGTCAGAGCTCCATGATCTCTCCACCCAGCTCACTAGGTTCCCACTGGCAGGTCACTACCACGCCAGCCCCATGCTTCAATACCCCCATGGCCTCTGTGGTGCACATCAGGCAAACCCACACTTTGCCGTTGTACCTTTCTCTCTTGAACCCAGACAAGCCGCTGTGTGAAGGAAAACACAACACAAACTTAGTTCAGAAACAATGATAACTCAATCTCTGAGTGCATCGACTAAAACCTAATCTTGTAAGCCTTATCAAAGTCTGATTCCTCTGGTGGCGAATCCTTGTGGATCCGCCATGATACCAGGAGACTCTAGTAGCTACATCTTATCTATCTGCTGTCCCCATTCCAAAAGGGCTTGCAGCTCTCTCTCTCCTGCTTCCTCTCTTCATCTCCTCGACCTGGATGTTCCCCCTACATGCCCAGTGATTGGCTCTTTTATTCATTGGAGGATTCATTCACAAGAAGTCACAGATGTAACTCACTCCTTGTCTGAAGTCCCTCCCAGGAGGACAGAATTAGCAGAATTACAATCAACCCCAGGGCTATCCACAAACGTGGATGCAGAAAAGCCCCATACATTTACAATTTTTTTTTTTTTTTCCGAGACAGAGTTTCTCTGTGTAGCCCTGGCTGTCCTGGAGCTCACTCTGTAGACCAGGCTGGCCTCGAACTCAGAAATTCACCTGCCTCTGCCTCCCAAGTGCTGGGATTAAAGGCGTGCGCCACCACTGCCCGGCTATAAATATTTTTAATAGAAAATTTCAAAGTGACAAAAGATGAGGGAAGATCCAAGGCTCATATCAGGTAGGCTCAAATGGCAGAACTTGAGAGGGTCTGTGGTTAGGAGGTTCCTCAGTGTAGTCCTGATGTTGGTGGCTGTATCAGCTCAGTGGAGGAAATGCCCTGTTTGCAGGCAACACACACTTAAGTACTTAGCCTAGCTTCAGGCCAGCAGTTTACCCTCAGATGGTCTGGGACAGAAGTGTATTTGCATTTGTACTTCTTGCAAAGTGTTTCTGTAATGCGCTTCTCATTAAAGGGGCCATGTGTTCTCAGGTGTCTGTGGGAATAAAGTGCCCTCCACACACGGGCTGAACAAGAATGGCCTGCCCTACTTTATGCCTGAGAGGAATGAGGCCCCAGGAGAAACCTTGTGACTCACATAGGTCAAAGGGGGCAGAGAGGGGACACAGGAGGGTATTCTGCTCTCCATCCTTTAAAGCATTCAGTTAGGACTGTGGCCAGGAGTAAGTAGGAGCAAGTTTTCAGTCCGGGCTAATGCTGCATCTCCTTGGGCCATGGGCGGTCACCTTGGAACAAGAATGCCAGGCAGAGAGAAGGGGAGCAATGAGAATACAAACTGTTGTGGGGCTCACTGCTTCTCACCCTGGACCACAAGCCACACAGTAGGGAAGTCGTGGCACAGTAAGTGGTCTGTGTCTTAGTTTATCCCCCTGTTCGAACCAGGTCTGAACCTGTCTAGTAGTAGAATCCAGAGAAGCCTTGGCCTGGACAGGCGAGTGGCAGGAAACTGAAGCCCAGTGTCCACAGAAATGCAGTTTCCTGGCTGGAGAGATTCCTCCGCTATTAAGAGCGCTTACAACTCTGGAACAGGACTGAGCTCAGTTCCCAGCGCTTGGGGCCAGCATTCACAGCTGTTTATAACTCCAGCGCCAGGAGCTCCTGAAGGAGAAAATGAAAGTAATAACTGACCGCTACAAAGGATTTACCAGTAAACTTGCTTAGAAAATATTAAGTTACATAAACGTAAAATTTAGCTAAAGGAGCATGCTTCTGCCTGACAATTCAGGGAAGACAGCATGACTGACAGCCCTTGATTAAACCACGCCCCTCTTACCAGGAAGAGCATAGTTCTGCCAGGCAGGCAGGATGACCCTGGTAACAACTGCCCCGGAAAAGACCCCTGGTCTGATTGGGGTGACCGTGACAATGTTTTACATTGTAGATCTCCCCATTTGCTGGAACAACCAAACCTTAACATCTGTCCCTGTATAATATGGTTAATTGTTCCAAGTGTAACTTGGGGTTGTATAGCTGGGGATTTCTGTTCAAGGCTGGTTCCCTTTTGTGTATTACCCAGAGCTAGCCATGTGCTGTCATTAAAGAGCTTTTTTTCTTTATTAATCTATAAGTACTTGGAGTGATTTCTCATTGGGAAGGCATATTTTAAAACAATCCAGAAGCCCTTTCAGGCCCCAATGGGCACCAGCACACACCTGGCAGATACTTACATACACACACACATAATTAAAAAGAAAATAGATCTTTAAAACACATCACAATCCTCACTCAAAGTAGATATGAGATAGTTTATTCTGGAGCCGAATATAAGTGACCATGGCCTGGAAACAGTTTCTGGTCACCGCAATCAATGTCCCAGTGTGGTAACAATTTGATGAGGCTTTTACAGACTAGAACAAAGAATCACAAATCAAGACATTTTCCAAATACACTGTTTAAAACATCAAGGAGCTGAGTCACAGACAGCAGAGGAATCTCAGCTGCAGTCCTCAGATGCTACCCGATGGCAGGCTCGGTGTTCTGGTGGGGCTGTTTGTACATTCCAAAGGACTCTGAAAAAAAAAAAAAAAAAAGTCACAAAAGCATTAGGTCACCTACAGGGGAAGGCAATACATGGTAAGGCTAGAGAGGGCCCAAAATGATGAGGCTGCAGCCTTGCCACGTTCTACCCTCTTGACAACCAAGTTCTCACCAGTTTCTCGAACTTGCGGAAGGCCCAGGGTAAGGTATGCTTTGCTTTTGTTTTTGTTATCTTCTAGGAACTTTCAGTTCTGGGGAGGCTGAGACAGGCAGATTGTGAGTTCCAGGCTAGTGAGCCACACAGTGAGCCTGCCCCCAAGACATAACCATATCTACTTATGTATTACAGAAGGACCAAATATTGACTCGTGTGTGTGTGTGTGTGTGTGTGTGTGTGTGTGTGTGTGTGTGTGAAGGTGGGAGCCCACATTCTACACGTAAAGAGGTTCGAATGATAAAACAAGGGCAGCTGTGGTTGGTCTGGAAAGAAAGCTGACACAATTCATAATTCCCTTCAGAAATCAGGGTTATTAGAAAGAAGGAAAGGCCTAAAGGTCATGATTGGGCCTTGAAGTGGCAGGAAAGCATTAGACAGGAACACTAATATTTGGAGAATCTAAACATAGTAGGGCCTTAAAGGGAAGGAGAGGCTATGCTTTAAAACCTGGAGAGAGTTGGATTAATGCATGCCTTTAATCCAAGCACTCAGGAAGTAGTGCAGAGGTAGAGGGATCTTTAGGCCAGCCTAGTTGATATAGTGAGTTCTGGGCCAGCTAAGGCTACATAGTGAGACCCTGTCTCAAAAAACAAGCAGAAACCTGGACAAGCACTTCATTAAAAGTAGCAATAGCTGGAGAGATGGCTCAACAGAGTACTGGCTGCTCTTCCAGAGGACCCAGGTTTAATTCCCAAAACCCATATGACAGCTGTGAGGATCTGACGCCCTCTTCTGGCCCCCTCAGGTACCACACTCACGTGGTACACAGAAATACATGCAGGCAAAAATACCTATGCACATAAAATTAAATCTTAAAAACAAAACAAAAAATCAACTGAGAATAAAGGGCTGGACTGATAACTCAGTGGGTTAAGGTTATGCCCTACATGGAGACCTGAGCTGGGAGTCTCAGAATCCACAGCAAGCCAGGTTGAGAGACAAAGACACACACACACACACACACACACACACACACACACACACACACACACACAGAGAGAGAGAGAGAGAGAGAGAGAGAATATCTGGAGGAGGCTCCGCAAGTCTTCCCCAGGGAGTCTCCTGACCAATTCCCCAAACAAAGGAGAGAGCTTCCTTTTAAATAATCTTTTCGGGATAGAGGGAAGTTTCATGTCACGTTCAGTTCAGCATGGCCTATGTGTCAAGAGCACAGAGGAGCCAGGTACCATAGGTACCATAGACTCAGGGCTGAAGGCACTGCTGTGGGGCCATGGCTCAAGCAGCCTCTTTACTCTCTTGTCCCAGAGAGAGCCACAGTAGGGCATGGCCTGATTCAGGCAATGGGGTCCCACCTAAGCATCAGGGCCTTGTTCCACCTTCCAAGGATTCAGCTCAGATTGTCAGATTTGTATGCAAATGCTCTTACCCACTGAGGCATTTCACTGACCCCCACCCTTTTTTTTTTTTTTAACTAAAAACAAAACAGCCTCATCTCCTTGCAAGGTGGAGTCCTATTTATTCACTTCAGACTATGGCTCCCTTAAAAAGCAGCAGGCTCCACAGAGGAGCCAGGTCTGGCCTGTGAGCTGCACATTGATCATGGCGAACCCCAGCCTAATTGAAGGGGAGTCCAAGGAAGTCCAAGAGGGGAAAGGACACCACATGGCCTGTCCACATGCCAGTCCCTGCTCTCGCCAGATCTGCTGTCTCTCACTGCACAGCCAGCCTTGTTGGAGCGGAGCCTTCTGCTCAGGTGATGAACAACACCTGGAGCAGTAGAAGCTGGAACCCTTTTGGGGTCTTGATCCCTGTGAGGTTGGCATTCTTTCTCATTGCCAATGTGGGAGAGTATGGGTTTGACCTAGAATCCTTCTGACCTAACAAAGACCTCTTGAAGCAGCCCATGGGTCCCTTCTCTGTTTATGGCGTCTTCAAATAAACATACTTGAGAACTTTCTATGAGCACAGAGACACCACTGAGACAAGTCAAGAGCAGCCTTTGGCCTACATGTGGATGGTGACCGGGCTCCCATCCTGCCGCCTTCCTGCTCTCCACTGTCTCCTTCCAGACCCCTCTTCCCACACCAATCTAATTTGGGAACAAAGGGGAAACTTCTGGGTTCTTTTCTTGCCTTGGAAGAGAAATATTAAAATGCACTCCCTGCCTGGTGTGGTGGCAAGCGCTTTTAATTCCAACACTAGGAGGCCAGAGGCAGATCTCTGTGAGTTCAAGCTAGCCTGGCCTACATAGCAAGGTTCAGGCCAGCCCAGGCTACACAATGAGACTCTGGTTAAATAAAACAAAACAAGCCTCCCCTCAGTTACTTCCTTTGTGTTCAGTGTACCAAGATTTTTGAGATATGTGCTGACATTTATCTGCCAGTTCTGAAATGAGTGGTCTACACTCAGTCACAAGCCTAGAGGTAGAGCCTTTTGTCACCCAACTTTTTATATGGGGAGATTGAGGCACAGGAAGTCTAAGCAGCATGCCTGTGAACATGAAAGACGCCATAACTCATAGACTCTTAGAGCCAAGACTGAATGGTGAAGAAAATTAACTTCCCCCCTGACTTCATGGGAAAGGTACTAAGTGACTCTGGCATGTCTCCAGACAGGAGCTACTTCTAGGCCAAGCGAGACAGTACCAGGCTAGCCCATGGAAGAAGAGCCAGGCACAACACTCAAGAGGGACAGTTCCGGGGGAAAATGGGCAAAGATGCAGACAGAATTCTCTTCTCTCCTCTCTTCTTTCCTTCTCTCTCTCTCTCTCTCTCTCTCTCTCTCCCTTTATCCCTTCCTTCCTTCCTTCCTTCCTTCCTTTCTTTTCTTTTTTTTTTTTAAAGGCTGGGTTCTTACACAATTTGGCAGGCAAGCTTATCACTCCAGTTTTTGGGAGACAGAGAGACAGGAAGATCGTAAACTCAAGGCCAGCTTGGGCTGTACAGAGAGACTGGGAAAGTTTGGGATCTAGGTTGGTGGTAGAGTGTTTTCTAGTAAATACAAGGCCCTGCGTTCAGCTCCTGGCCTTAAAAAGTGGGAAAAAGAAAGAAAAGAAGGAAAGGAAAGAAAGATAGGGCTGGAGAGGGCTCAGTGGTTAGTGCACTTGGTACTGTTGCAGAGTCCCACTGTTACACTGTCAGCAGTTCCAGAGTGACTCAGAAACATCTGTAAGTCCAGTTTAGGAATGCAATGCCCTTTTCTGGCCTCTGTAGATATTCGGCTCGTGCATACATAGATGCAAAGCACTCATATACATAAAATAAATCTAAAAAACATTTTTAGATATTAAAAGTCACTTCCTGCCAAGTGTGGTGATGTCTTTAATCCCAGCACTAGGGAGGCAGAGGCAGGTTGATCTCTGCAAGTTTGAAGTCAGCCTGGGTTACATAGGTAGTTCTAGGACAAGCAGGGCTACATAGAGAGACCTTGTTCAAAACAAACAACAACAAGAAAATAAAATGACACTTTAGAAATGGGAGATTTGAGTCAGAATTGAAGAGCAGAGTCCAGAAGCACTTTAGAAAATAAACCTTAAGGACTGGAGAGATGGCTCAGCGGTTAAGAGCACTGACTGCTCTTCCAGAGGTCCTGAGTTCAATTCCCAGCAACCACATGGTGGCTCACAACCATCTGTAATGGGATCCAATGCCCTCTTCTGGTGTGTCTAAAGACAGCTACAGTGTATTCATAAATAAAATAAAATAAAATAAAATAAAATAAAATAAAATAAATCTTTAAAAAAAAGAAAATAAACATTAAATTCAAATCCCACCTTCAGCCCTTAGTGTTAAGGTCAGCAGGGAGATCTCCATGGTTCTCCTGAGTGCTACGACAGCGGGCTTGCATCACCCTGGCTGGGTGTGTAACTTAGTAGGCAGAGTGCTTACTTAAAATGCACAGTGCCTTAGGTTGAGCCCCAACACCACACAAACTGGTCATGGTAGCATACACTTTGGATACATGGTGAGTCAGAGGTCAGCCGGGATTACCGAGACCCCCATCTCAAACCAAACCAATCTCGCCCACCACCATCAGCATCACCCTGTGAAGCCGTTCTACACACACTTCATCTTCAGGGCAGCTGGGAGGACCGAGTAACTGCTATCTACTACTTAAACCAAGCTGCTTGTGAGTCTGCTACTGTGACTGAGGTGAGTCCAAATGGACCAGGAAAGGGTTCAACGTCCTGGTTCTCAGGGGTGGCTATGGCTCCCTTGTAGCTTTGTGAGTGGTTCCTCCTGAGTTTGAACATCTGAGAACTTTCCTCTGTTCTTTGAAGGTGTGTGTGCTTTCCTGGGCTTCTCCTGAACTTTTTTGAAAAATGGTCTCATTTACCTCATAAACCTGTCAGGAAGAGCCCCCCTCCCACAACTCAGCCACACACACACACACACACACACACACACACACACACACATCCCAGATAGACAGACAGACAGACAACACACCTATTGGATCCATGATGCCACCATAGCAATCCCTCTGACTTGGGTGTCTTTGATGACACCTTGAAGCCCCTGGGCAGCAATGACATCTATAGTTTTGCATGGCTGTTTGGCTCTGAGCTATCTGATATCTGCAGATAGAGGTCCTATCTGGGAGGGCAACTGTTTTCTTCCACTCCAGAAGGCCAGAAGCCCCAGCCCCATGTACCGCACCTGACAAGAGTACAGAGCCAGGATGTGATTTTTATCTAGGCACAATAAAAAAAATTAAAAGAAGCCAGGCAGTGGTGGTGCCAGCCACCACTTAATTCCAGCACTTGGGAGGCAGAGGCAGGTGGATTTCTGAGTTCAAGGCCAGCCTGGTCTACAGAGTGAGTTCCAGGACAGCCAGGGCTACACAGAGAAACCCTGTCTCGGAAAAAAAAAAATAAAAAAAGTTAAAAGAGAAAATGCAGCACTAAGACAGACACAGAAAATCCCTGTGGACAAACTCTGAGGCCTGGTTTGGGGGGTGGGTAGGGAGGGAGAGGTGAGAGGAGAGGGGTAGGGGTGAAGAGGGAGGGGTGAGAAGAGGGAGGGGTGGGATTTTAGTCTGAAATCTGACCTGGATTGTAACTTTGAGCACTCATGTATGGGAAGATCCCAGAAGGGGCTTCTAGGATGCATATGCCTGAGGTCTGCTGCTTGAAAAGACTTAGACTCAAGGGGCAGCCATATTGCCCTAGATAAGTAGGTGCCAGGAGAGCCTTGTGGGTAGCCTTTTAGAGCTGGCTTCCCGCTCAGAGTGCCATGAGATATAGTCCCAGGTTCACAGAGATCCTGCCATTTTCTGCTTACCCCAGTGTGAGATGCCAGATGTCTTCCCATTTCAAGAAGGATTGGGCCTAGTACACACACTGAAGCCCAAGACAAGGAGAGGTCACACTTCTTGTCCCTTCAGCTCTAGAGTGGTGCAGGCTTGGTTTGGTTCATTTGTTTAACCATGTGTTTTATCCTGTCCCCCCCTTCTTCTTCCTCCACCCATTTTCCAAGATACGGTTCTCTGTGTAGCTTTGGCTGTCTTGGAACTCACTATGTAAACTAGGCTGGCCTCAAACCTAGAGATCTGTCTGCCTCTGCCTCCTGAGTGCTGGGGCTAAAGGCGTGTGCTAACACCAGGCTTACCTGCCTTCGTTTATCCTCATAAGCGGTTAGGAGCAGGACAGGAGGTCAGCCTGAGGAGATGGATGCTACTTTGGACCTGAGCTGAGGAAGCTGGCCCCTGGGTTCTCAGGAGGGGATGAGCTATATACAGTCACTTCAGCTCCAGGAGCCCTGCCCATGCACCAGAACTTGACATAGTGCTGTCCTATAGATCTGGACCCTGGTCTAGGCTGCCGGCCACCAGCCACCAAGCTCAGAAAATGGGTATTTACACCCACAAAATCCAGAGAGGCTGCCTCAGGACAAAGCAGGTAGGAGCAGGTGCTACTGGTTCTGATGGAACATCTTGCCATGGGTTCACAAGCTCAGATCCTGACCAGGACACTCTGGACAGAGCATGAATAGAGGCTACAACCATGAGAAACAAGGGCCCTCTTTTTCAGATGACTGCAGATGCTGAGCAAACAACACAGCCAGCCCTAGGAATCACGATTGGTATGAGCCATCTGTCCTCTGTAAGTCATTCTATAGGGAACCATGTCATTGCCAGTCCTTTATGGGGTTTACCCACAGGGGGCATGTGCAGTGTGGTGTGTGTATGGTGTGTGTGTGCGTGTGCGTGTGCGTGTGCGTGTGCGTGTGTGTGTGTGTGTGTGTGTGTGTGTGAAGAGATGGGAGCACAGTAAGAAGTGCTCCTTACACACTGTGAGGCCATGGTGAGCTGGTTTTGAGCGACACTGAGCCTTGTCATGACTAACCTAGTCCTGCTTGGTCCATCTGCCGCTGAGTAGGAAGCTTTAAAATTCTTTCTCCCAAGGGCTCTGTAGAACAAGTGCCCCAGAGTTCCCCACAATCTCCTAAGCCAGGACTGTTTACGAATGAAGTTCTTAAGAAGCCAGGCATTGAGGGGGAGGGGAATAAAGGAGACATTGTCATGGATGAGGAAATGATGCAAAGCTGAGGGAACACTGAAGACAGAAATGCAGATGGGGGTATGACCTCTGACTAGACTTTTGTGTGCTCTTCTGAGTGAAGAAGTGGCTCCCGACAACGGTCAGGAAAAGGACAGGTGTGGGAGGAAGCGCTGGCAGGAGAACGGGTGATTTCCTTAGAGGAGACTAGTACCTGGACACGGGGCCTGGAAACCCCTAATGGGATTGTATGCATTGGGGGGTTGCTATCCTGTGAGTGTACAAGTGTAGTCACGGGGATGAGACCCTTCGGACTGCTGACTTTCAGGGACTGAAGGGATGCGGATGAAGGTGTGTCTGAGAATGTGGGTCAGAAAGAATTGCGGGACACGGAACGAGTCGTGCTAAGTCAGCACGCTGCAGGTTGGTGGGCACAGCATTTTAGACCCAAGTCTCACGGACTTCCTCTCCTCAGGCTCATTTTTTCTCACCTGTAAAATGGGATTGCTGTCCAGAAAAAGAAGACACTCTCAGCTCCGGGTGAGTCCAACAGCTAGCTAGTATGGTTTGGATGCAAGTAGGGTCCCTTGTGAGTGGTCCTAAGTACTCCAAGTTCTGGGGTCAGCATTGCCCCCTAGTGGCGATTTTGTGAACAATAGGCGGAGCAAACACGGAGGCGGGGAGGACAGCCGCTGTTAAGTCGCCTTCAGCTCAGCATCTATCTGTCAGTGGGAGCCAGGGCGCAGTCAGGACCTCCTGGGCAGAAGGCATGGTAGGTGAGGGGGATACGGGCCCTGACAGGCGCGGCTCTCAGGGTGAGATGGGTGGAAAAACTCTGTGGGCACTTGGGGGTTGTGAGAGAGACCTCTCAGCCAGTCAGTTTATTTCAGTCATTTTTCTGATGACTGTTCTCTCGGCACTGCTGGCTGTCGACCCTTCCTCTAGGCATGGGGCACCTCTCTTGAACCTGGGAGGTCACCTGCCCATTCCCAGCTCCTCTCCGTGAGAGTTCCGAGTAGCGAGAACCCCAGGTCTAGTGGGTGCAAAGAATATAAAATATTTAGACTGGGTGACAGAAAACAGAACCAAATTTGGGTCAAAGTACAGTTTTTTAGCTTTTTCACTCCTTCACTTAACCCCTACGGTGGCTTTCTCTTCACACCAAGGTCACACACAGCTCTCTGTATGTCAGGCCTGCCCTGTGTCAATGCTTTTTGTGGATTAGATACCTGGACCTTTCACCTGGACTTGAGGAGGTCAGGTCTGCCCTGGCAGTTGCTTTAGGATCCTGACTCTTTAAAGAGCAAACAATACTGCAGTTGCACCCACTTTCCTGATACCCACATCAAGTGGCTCTCCTGAAGTCCATCTCGAAAGGAAGACAACTGAAGAAGATAGCCAAGCCTGTTTTTGGAAAAAAACTGTCAGCCGGGCAGTGGTGGCGTATGCCTTTAATCCCAGCACTGGGGAGACAGAGGCAGGTGGATTTCTGAGTTCGAGGCCAGCCTGGTCCACAGAGTGAGTTCCAGGACAGCCAGGGCTACACAGAGAAACCCTGTCTTGAAAAACCAAAAAAAAAAAAAAAAAAAGGATGGAAAAAACGGTCATATATTCAAAGATTTCGGTAGATCCAGTAAAGGCCCAATTTTATCATTTAAAAATGATTACATTTGTGTGTGTGTGTGTGTGTGTGTGTGTGTGTTCACGAACTTGTGCATATATGCTCTTCTATGTGTTTACAGGCTAGAGGATAACTCTTTTTGTTGTTGTTTGGGTTTTTTGTTGTTTGATTTTTGTTTATTTTTCAGACAGTGTCTCTCTCTCTCTCTCTGTAGTTCTAACCATCCTGGAACTTGCTCTGTAGCCTAGGCTAGCCTCAAACTCACAGAGACCTGCCTGCCTCCGCTTCCCGAGTGTTGGGATTAAAACAGTGCACTACCACTGCCCAGCCAATTTTATTATTTTTAAGGTTTGCACTTCTAGTACTCTGCAGTTGAAATGCACTTTACAGTGGGTGGCAGATGCTTTTCTTTTTCAGTGGCATGTGACTATCAGTCCTCTACAGTTTGGCACCTGCAGTATAGCCTAGGACAGAGCTGGGATTACCTAAGTGACTTCTGGGCATCTCCCCCTCTATTCTACAGACTCCTCCCTGTCTCAATTGTTCCATCCTTCCTGGAGAGCTGTCCCCAAACGCTTCAAGGAGCCCCCTGTTCTGCAATGTCAGTGAGATCAAGGGAGACTTTTACCCTGAGGACCTAAACCTTACTGATGAAGCCCTGAGGCTGAAGTACTTGGGGCCACGGCAGATAGAACATTTTTTGCCTATCTGTGTCACGTACCTGCTGATCTTCGTGGTAGGCACTCTGGGAAACTTGCTGACCTGCACCGTCATCCTGCGCCACAGGGCTATGCACACGCCCACCAACTTCTACCTCTTCAGCCTCGCTGTGTCCGATTTGCTGGTGCTCCTGGTGGGCTTGCCCCTGGAACTTTATGAGATGCAGCACAATTACCCATTTGAGCTTGGTTCGAGTGCCTGCTACTTCCGAACACTGCTCTTTGAGACTGTCTGCCTAGCTTCAGTGCTCAATGTCACAGCCCTGAGTGTGGAGCGTTATGTGGCCGTGGTGCGCCCACTCCAAGCCAAGTCTGTGATGACACGGACCCATGTGCGCCGCATGTTGGGGGCCATCTGGGTCCTCGCTATTCTCTTCTCTCTGCCCAACACCAGCCTGCATGGCCTCAAGGAGCTCTATCTGCCCTGCCGGGGGCTGGTGCCCGACTCAGTTACGTGTGCACTGCTGCGTCCCCTGGTCTTCTACAAGTTGGTGGTACAGACTACTGCCCTGCTCTTCTTCTGTCTGCCCATGGTCACCATCAGTGTGCTGTACCTGCTCATTGGGCTGAAGCTGCGGAGGGAGCAGACGTTGCTCCAAGGGGAGGTCAAGGGCAGGAAAACTGCGGCAGCCTGGAAGACCTCCCACAGAAGGGTTCAACGTCCAGATAAGGGGCGGGGACAGGTGACCAAGATGTTGGGTAAGTGTCATTGTTGAGGAGGAAACTAGACTGGGGAAAGGAATTGAGCTTCCAGGGGTTTTGCTTGTTTTTTGTTTTTGTTTTTGTTTTGCTTTTGTTTTTAAATGTGAGTTTTTTTTTTTTTTTTTAAAAAGATCTATGCATATGAGTACACTGTAGCTGTCTTCAGACACACCAGAAGAGGGCTCAGATCCCATTACAGATGGTTGTGAGCCACCATGTGGTTGCTGGGAATTGAGCTCAAGACCTTTAGGAAGAGCAGTCAGTAATCTCTCCAGCCCTTGCTTTTGTTTTTTTGAGAAGGGGTTTTTTTTGTGTAGCTCTGGTGGTTATGGAACTTGCTATATAGACCGGGCTGACCTTGAACTCAGAGATTCTCCTGCCTCTGCCTCCAAAGTGCTGGGATTAAAGGCATGCACCACCACTGTCTGGCTCTCTGCCTGCTTTTTAGGATGGGAGGACAGTGAGCTGGAGACACAAGCTCTAAACACGCCACAGATCCAATCAGGCCTCTCTTCTCTGGTCTTGCAGCCGTACTGGTTGTGATATTCGCTATCTGCTGGGCTCCATTCCATGCCGAACGTATCATGTGGAGCTGGACGTCCCACAGGAAGGACGGGGTGCAACTGGCCTACCAGTTTGTGCACATTGTCTCTGGAATCTTCTTCTACCTCGGCTCAGCAGCCAACCCGGTACTCTACAGCCTCATGTCCAGTCGCTTCCGAGAGACCTTCCGGCAAGCCCTGGGCCTTGGAGCCCAGTGCTGTCATCGCCACCAACCCTCTCAAGGCTTCCATAATCACATCAGGTTGACCACAGGCAGCACCCTGTGTGAGGTGGGCCCCAGGAACAGCAGGGATGAACCCCTGGCTGAGAATGAGGATCCAGGCTGTCAGCAAGAGACAGACCCCTCCTGAATAAAACCTGAAAGGAGCCTTACCCACAGGGCCAGAGGGCCTCAGACAGTCTGGGGAGTACTGGGATGAGCTTAGAATGTGATTTCTGCCCTGTCCACATATTTGAGTGTTGAGGGAAACAGCAAGAAAAAGAGGATTAAACCCCAATTGCCAAAGACTCATATTGAAGGCCTGAAAAGCTGGCTCAGCAGTTAATGCTTGCTGTTCTTCCAGAGGACAGTGACAGCTTACAACTACCTGTAACTCTAGCTCTAGACCATCTGACACTCTTTCTTGGCTTCTGAAGGCATCTACCATATGCACATAGTACACACCCATATATTAAAAAGACCCACATTGAACCAGACATATGCTGTATGCCCCTCCAGACCCTACACTCCTAAATTCTTCCCCACAGAACCATCAGTTACCTAGGGCTCAGCCATTATTCCTCTGGGGATCCCTCTTTCCTCTCAAGTTCACGCATGTTTCCATTGGAACCTACCTGCCCTTCTGGTAACTTCTGAACCTCCATAGACTCTCTGCCCCTCTGCAGCCCTTGTACTGTACTTAAGACTGTCTTCACACCCTGACGCTTCTGGCTCTCATTTTGCGCTGAGATCTGGGCCTGATCAAGCTGCCTGGTGGTAGGGGTTCCCAGGGATCCAGGGCACCTGGATCTGATCTCAGCCTTTGTCACCATGTTGCCTTGTGGCAACAAGCAAATCACCCTGGCTTTCTAAGTGGCTTTGGTTACTTTCTTGCAAAATGAAAGGTGTGCTTGCTTTCCCATGCCACTTTTTAAAGGAAGCTTACTATGTTTTTATCTGTGTGTACAACAAAGCCAACCAATGGCTTCAGATTATCTGCATCACTCCCAAACCCTGCTTTCTTTCTGACCTTCTCATGGTCCTGCTCTAAGCTGTCAAGGGCAGGTCCTTTGCTTGTCCTGAAACAGATAGGGCCAACCTCTGAGTAGTGCACGCCTGGCCGCCTGTTGCCTTTCTCACCTGCAGACAGGCTGACCTGGCTGCCCCAGGTGAACACATGCTAGATCCTGTTAGCCAGGGGATATCTGGAAGAAGAAGAAGAAGCATGAGCTAACTTAAGAACCAGACAAGGCTGTGCAGAGACAGTGTGTTGGTTAGCCTTTGTCAGCTTGACAAAAACTAAAGTCACCTGGGAGAAAGGACATCAGCCGAGGAATGACATCCATCGGACTGACCTGTGGACATGTCTTTGGGACATTCATGATTAATGACTGATGTCATAGGGTCCAACTCCCTGTGGGTGGTGCCACTTCTGGGAAGGTGGTCCCAGGTTGTCTAAGAAAATAAGCTAAGCAAGCCAGTAAGCCAGACTGCCCCTGGGGCTTCTGCTCTAGTTCTTGCCTCCAGGTTCCTGCCTTGGTTTCCCTTGATGGCCTGTAAACTGAATAAACTCTTTCTTCCCCAAGGTGGCTTTGGTGAGTGTTTTATCACAGCAATAAAAAGCAAATGAGGGCGTGAAGTTCTGCTAAGGGGACTAGGTGGTCAAGGGCGATATTTCTCTGACATTTCATGCTGTCCTGAATCCCAGGGACAACTTGGTGCTCAGGAGGGACCTCATTGATGGAGGGACCTCATTAATGGGAACTGTGTCCTGCTGCAAGTTGCTGGGTCTTGTCCTGAGACACCTGGTGTCGATAGCTAGGGGCTGCCCAGTGACCCTGCAGACAACCTGCTAACTGGTGCCCTAGGCTTCCCAGGGCACCAGTCATCCAGGGGAGGAGATAGTAGAAGGCTATTTCATGAGTCAGTTTTATATGACAGAGACAACTTAAGGGCAGAGAGTTGGGCATGGTGGCACACAGCTATTATCCCAGCACCTGGGAAGTGAGGACTGGAAGATCAGGAGTTTGAAGCTAGCCTGGGCTACACAATAAAACTCCCACTGAAAACCAAATAAATAGTTTTTTTGGGGGGGGGCTCAGGTTTTCAGTATAGTCAACTGGCTTCTTTCTTTCTTTCTTCCTTCCTTCCTTTCTTTCTTTCTTTCTTTCTTTCTTTCTTTCTTTCTTTCTTTCTTTCTTTCTTTCTTTCTTTCTTTCTTTCTTGGTTTTCATGACAGTGTTTCTGTATACAGCCCTGGCTGTCCTGGAACTCTTTCTGTAAACCAGGCTGCCCTCGGACTCATAGAGATCTGCCTGCCTCTGCCTCTAGAGTGCTGGGATTAAAGGTGTGCACCACCGGGCCAGGTTAGGCTTCATTATTCCAACCTTTGGGGAAAGAGAAGGGCATGGTGAGACTGAGTTTCTTACCTCATGGTAGCCAGGAAACAATAAAACACTGCAGAAAAAAAAAAAAAAAGTGTTTCTTTTTTCTTCCAGGGCCTACCCTCAGTGACATACTTCCTGTCACTTAGCCTAACCTCTACAAGTTTCCATCACACTCCAGTAATACCATGAACTTATGAACCCATCAATAGCGTGTTTGCGATCCACTCACGTTCTCAAGCCCCCACTTCCAGACATAGATGCAATGGACACTGTTGTGCTGGGAACCAAACAGTCAACCCATGAGCCTTTGGGGGGTTAGTAGTCCAATCACAACAGCCGCAGATATGTTGTCTACTCAATTATACAAATAATAAACCCACTCTAGAAAATTTGGAAAATACGAGTAAATGTGGGAGAAAAGAAAGAGACGGGGACTGAAGTGTTGGCTCGGTCCATAAAGCGCTTGCCTTGTGAGCATGAGGATCCAGGTTAGTCCTCAGAACCTGTGGGACAGTGCCTGGGGTCACAGTCACCTGTGACAAGTGGCATTACTGAGGATGGCATCTGAGGCTGTCCTCCAGCTTCCACGAACAGAGTGCACATGCAAGCAGACACTTGTGCAGGACAGTGTGCACCTACACACACAGAGACTCATACACTGCATGCACAAACACGTGCACGCACTCATGCGCAGACATACACACATAGGCATGTACCTGCATACTCACACATGTAAACACACATATGTGCATACACCTGCACACACACATGTACATGCACAGGCACAGACACACCATACATATATTTTAAACAGCACCTTCACCAGGGGCCATATGGAAGGAGCAATGGGAACTTGCTCAATGCGTACAGAATTTCTGTCTTGCGAGATGAGAAGCTCTGGAGATCGGCTGCATAATTATTACCCTTAATAAAGCTTGTATTAGTTACTTTCCCTATTACTTTGAGCAAACAGCTGTCAGAAGCAATGTAAGGATGGAGGCCCATGGTCTAAGGGGGTCTAGTCCACCCGGGTGGGATGGCAGAACTCATGGCGGTAAGAGTGTGCAGCAAAGACTCCTCACACTTGGACAGACCAGGAAGCAGAAGTGGCTCTTTTCTTTTTCTCTCTTTTCTTTTTATTCAGTCCAGTACCCCCGTGTGGTTTGAATACACTTGGCCCAGGGAGTGGCACTATTAGGAGGTGTGGCTTTGTTGGAGGAAGTGTGTCACTGTGGGAGTGGGCTTTGGGAGACCTTCCTCCTGGCTGCCTGGAAGTTAGTCTTCTCCTATTTGCCTTTGAAACAAGATGTAGAGCTCTCAGCTCCACCAGCATCATGCCTGCCTGGATGCTGCCATGCTTCCCACCATGATGATAATGGACTTGAACCTTAGAATCTGTAAGCCTGCCCCAACTAAATGTTGTTATAAGAGTTGCCTTGGGGGGCTGGAGAGATGGCTCAGTGGTTAAGAGCACTGACTGCTCTTCCAGAGGTCCTGAGTTCAATTCCCAGCAACCACATGGTGGCTCACAACCATCTGTAATGGGATCCGATGCCCTCTTCTGGTGTGTCTGAAGACAGCTACAGTGTACTCATATACATGAAATAAATAAAATAAATCAAAAAAAAAAAAAAAAAAGAGTTGTTTTGGTCATGATGACTCTTCACAGCAATGGAAACCCTTATAAGACACCCTGTCTATGGGATGCTGCAATCCACATTCAGAATCTGTGACAGGTGGCCCTTGAGAACTCAGCTCTAAATAGCATCTTTCCACAGGCTCCTTTGTTCCCAGAATCCCCCTTGTCCCACCCATCAATCTCCAAGGGTGCTTAAACTCTAGAACACCTCTGGAGAGAGATGCTCCAAAGTGTGTCTCTTAGGTGATTTCAAATCCAGTCAAACTGAACCATCCATTTAAATGGTTAAGATGGTAAACTTACTGTGTATATTTTGTCACAATTTTTCCCATCTCCTTGCTCGACTGAATATATTTTTGACATATTTCCTGCTTAAAGTGTTTTCTCTGCTTGTTCCCACTATCTATAAACAAGTCTTTCCTGCTTTTTCCACATAAGATGCTCTATCCAAACTCAAGATTGCAACCCATTTGACCCAGGGGCTCCACTGTGGCGGCCTTGGCCAGCCCGACTAAGCCCTCTGAGTCTCATACAAGTTACAGTGGGAGGAGTTCCTAGGTGTTGGCCCAAGAAGGCTCCAGCTAAGCAAAGAGGGGAGGCACAGGGCCCACGGACAGACAGCAGAGTCTAGGGTGGAAGTGGGAGGTACTCTGAAGGCAGTGAGAATTTCGTGGAGGCTACGTATGGACCACAGAACTGAGAGAAAAGCTCCCTGTAGGAAGAGAGTTTCTTCAGGGGTGATCCTAGATGTATGGTGACAGGTTCACACAGTGTGAGGTCCTAAGCACTTGGAGAGTGGTGGGAGGGACAAGGGGGACTCTGGGAACAAAGGAGCCTGCGCAAAGATGCTATTTAGAGTTCTCAAGGGTCGCCTGTCACAAGCACTGGGTAGCCCGTGGGTGGACGTCAGAACTTTTCTCGGAGACCACCTCTGGACTCCAAGAGACCTTGTTCAGTGACAGAAGGAACAGTGATCCCGAGGAGCGGAGTCCGTGAGAGAGAGAGAGAGAGAGAGAGAGAGAGAGAGAGAGAGAGAGAGAAAGAGAGAGTGTGTGTGTGTGTGTGTGTGTGTGTGTGTATGTGTGTGTGTGTGAAGGGCTGTTTCACCAGAGAAGCACAGGGCACATAGGAAGACAGGCACATAGGAAGACGGTGAGGTATAATGGGCTCCTTGCTGTGACCTTTGCCACATCTTTCAAGAGTGTCCTCAGGCTGTCAGTGGCCAGGTTCCATATGTCATAGGCCACCGGTGGCTCCTGGAAAATGGAATAGCTAGCAAGCTCAGTCCTTGAGAAAATGGGCTAGGACGGAGAGGACAGCAGCAATCCCTACCTAGGGCACTCACAGGGGACAGCCAGAAGCATCAGCCCCGTAATCCCACTAGGGGGCGCTGCTGCTCCCTTGCAGTGTCAGGGTGGCGCTTTGAGCTCCGTGGGCTGTTCTTCGGCTAGGAGCCAACTTTTTTGAAGTAAGTATATGGCTTGTTTGGGATGTGTACAGTCACATCTCTCTCATAGAATCTGGTCCATCTACATGGCACCCCTGCATTACCGCGTGCCCCCAAGCATTTCTGCAGCTTAGAGACCTCTCTTCCTCTTGGCCTTCTGGCCTGTAGGCACACTGTTAATTGTCTTGTAAAGGAAGTTAGGTGAGTGTTTAGTGAGGTATCCAATCTAAAATGTAGATAGGGCTGAGGAGGTGGCTTGAGAGTTCTTGCTGTTTAGAATTCAGATCCACAGAAGCCTGTGTAGATGCCGGGGTGGGGGTAGGGTGCAGGCTGGAATTCCAGCCCCAAAAGGCACAGGCCGGAGATCCCTGAACAAGCCGGCTAGCAGGGTTAGTCATATCTTCAAGCTCTGGTTTTCTGGTTTGTTTTTGTTTTTTTTTTTTAAAGATTTCTTATTTAGCCGGGCAGTGGTGGCGCATGCCTTTAATCCCAGCATTTCTTATTTATTTTATGAATATGAGTTCATTGTACAGATGGTTGTGAGCCACCATGCAGTTACTGGGATTGAACTCAGGACCTCTGGCAGAGCAGTCAGTGCTCTTAACCTCTGAGCCATCTCTCCAGCCCCTCAGGCTCTAGTTTTGATTGAAACTCTGCCTCAATAGAGAAGATAGAAAAAGAATCCAGGATAATTCCTGATATGAACCTTAGGCCTCCACATGCACACATATAGACCACATATGTAAAAAGACACATACACACCATACACACGTGTACATTACACATATGTGAAAAGGGGCAGTCTAGGGCTCCTTACCTAGGTACACTTTTCCTCACCCCTAACACACACACACACACACACACACACACACCTTTTGAGACAAGGCCTCATGTTTCCCAGGCTGGCATCAAAGTCTCAGTGAAGTCAAGGATGATGAGGAATTCCTGATTCTCCAGTCTCCACCCTTTCAGCACCACACCTCGCTGATTCCTGGGTTTTTCTCACACACACACACACACACACACACACACACACACACACACACACACACACCTCTAAGAGCCAGTAGGATGGATGCAGCAGGCCAGCCCAGTGCCGGCCAGCTCCTCCATGACAGATAACCTGAAAAATGACAGGCCCCTGTGACTTGATTGAACCAACCAGAGTCCATGCAGACTCTGGGCCTGAGCCTTGATCCCCATCTCCCCCCCCAAGCAGGCAACAGTGTAATTTTACAGTAACCAGACAGCAGTGTAAAGGGCTGAAGGTACAACCCTAGACAAGTTCCTTGGCTACTAAGTTTCCTTATAGTTAAAACTGTTAACATCTGGGCTGGCTTGGAGGTTGAAAGCACGGACTGCCTTTCCAGAGGACCCAGGGCCTCTGGTGTTGAGTGCGTTCCAGGAAGGGCATGGAGGGTCTGGCTGGCGTGTAGCACTGGCTTGGCCTGCTGTACCCTACTGGCTCATGTGGCTCTAGAGTGTGTGTTACAGAGTCTCAGCAATGGCGTTACAGGAGAAGTCACTGGGGACAGGAAGGTGCAGGCCAGCATGGGCAGCAGGAGATTCTGGTTGGGACTTGAGTTGCCAGTGTTGCGTGTGTAGTAGTGAATGGCCGCTGCACCGTTGCTAAGGCTGGAGAGCTGAGGTACTGAGCTGTGGGGGTGCTACTTTTGTGTCGGCCTAAAGTCTTTATTCCACATAAATAGTTGGTAGTAATGTTCGGTATTTTAAAATGCTGTTCCTAGATACAAGCTCTTTTTAGGGTGAGGAGTTTCTATTTCTAGGTTGTTACAAAACCAGAAGGTTCTATACTTAGCCACATTAAAGCACCAAAAAATTGTCATGTTTTTATGCCAGTTTTTAATATTTCCCAGTGCAAGTAAAGCATTCCACGTGAACGTTGAAAGCAGCCTGATGTGATGGCGTTACCCTGGAATTTGGAGCTCTCTTATGCTGGTTCTTAGTCTTGTTAATAAAATAATTTTAAAACCAAGGACCATTTTACTAACGTTTAAAAGAAAAGCAACAGGGCAGGCAAGATGTAAATCTTAGCAGCTGCCAGGAAGAGGGAGCTCTGTTTCAGGCTGACAAGCCTGGCAGCGGGCGGTGGGGGGTGGGGGAGTGATTGCTGCCACCTCAGGTCTCACAAGGTGCAGAGAGAAAGCCACCTCCTGCATGTTATCCTCTGATCTCCACGTGTGCTGTAGTGAGTATACCTATATACTCATAACACACACACACACACACACACACACACACACACACACACACACACACACACACACAGGGAGAGAGCTGATCTAAAGCTATTATTTTTAATTATGTGTGGGTGTCGATGGAAGCCGGAGGCGCTGAGTCCCCCGGGAGCTGGCATTACAGTGGTTGTGAGCCCCCAGAGGTGAGAAGTGTGTTCTCTTAACCCCTGGGCCATCTTGCCAGCATTCAAATGTAATTAACCAAGAAAAGTGGTGCCTTTGAAGTTAGACCAAGCGAGCTGACAGGTTCAGCAATGGAGGTCAGTAAGCACTTGCATGGAGGAGTGGGAGGAAGGCTTCAAAGAAAGTGAAATGTCCAAAGGGTTCGGGATCAAACTCAAATCATCAGACGCCGTGTCAATGTCTTTACTACAGAGCCGTCTCCCTGGCCTCTTGTTAATATAAGTTTTGATGTTCCTGAGGAACTTTTGGATGTTGTATCCATGACAAGCATGACATCAGGAGAGGTTTTATTCTTTTTCTTTTAAGATTTATTTATTTTATTTATATGAGTGAGTACACTGTCGCTGTCTTCAGACACACCAGAAGAGGGCATCGGATCCCATTACAGATGGTTGTGAGCCACCATGTGGTTGCTGGGAATTGAACTCAGGACCTCTGGAAGAGCAGTCAGTGCTCTTAACCGCTGAGCCATCTCTTCAGCCCCTAGGTTTTATTCTTTTAGGTTGAGAAAGTCTTAAAAAGCTTAATGTGGACTGGCCAAAATTAGTAAGTGTTAGCTTGATGGTAATTTGGTCATGGATGGTATGGAGCAGTTTATTACCATACTAGAATCAAAGGTGGGGCTTAGTCTGTGTGGTACCACTGACCTGGAATCGTTGTGCTGGAAACCTACCTGGATCACACCATGGAGAATCAGGAGTTCAGGGTCATCTCTAACAACATAGCTAATAGCCCTGGCTAGCCCTACACCATAACCTGAACACACACACACACACACACACACACACACACACACACACACACACACACACACACACACACACACCACCTCCTCACACCACAGTTCAGAGCTTTGTTCAGGGAGTTAATTGAATGATATGGCAGCCAAGTTGTAGTATAGTACTGAAGTACATTTTGAACCACTGGGCAGAACTGGCTTGTTCATGTCCTCTGTAGGGAGCCCCATGTCTGAGTCACGATTAGAGTTAAGGCCAAAGAATTGGCATTTTTGGTTGCTATCAAAAGCCATTTAGATATACGCGATACTTCTTGGCAGGGTGTCCATTACAGTTATACAAATGTATGATTCAGTTCACTCATTCCTGGCAAAACTGTCTTTGCCTTGTCTTTGACAAAGACTCTGTTGTCGGGTCGTAGTTGGAAGTCTGTGTTTCTGGTCCAGCTAAGGTTTGAATGTTGCAGGTCCAATGGGCTGTCCTCAGCCTACAAGGGATGGCAACTGGTTGCCTAAGCTCCTAGAATACAGCTTCTAACACGTGGCTACATCTCTCCATAGGTCTGTGACATTTGGTCACATATAAAATGGTCACGCCCCCAGCCCCTCCTCAGGTAGAGATGTGGTACAATTCCATCCACGCCACTCCACACGATGAAATAAAACGTCTTAGAATTATGGACTGTCTCTTCATCTGGACCCGCTGTGGGAAGCGAGAGATCCGGCTCTCGATTAAGGAGCTGCCCTAATCTCTTGCTGAGGGCTTCTCAGTGCTCCCAGATGGTACCCATTCACCCAAGCCTTGTGACAACTATGGTGCCCTAGGCTAGAGATCCCATGGAGAGGGCTGCTTCGAGTTCCCGAGAATGGCCCCCTCTCCCACCTACGAGCAGGGCCCACAAAGACTTCCCACAACCCCCACCTGCCTGTCGGACTGTGTGGGGAAGACACATGGCCACTTCCTGAGTGTCTCCTGTCCCACCCAGAGCCACAGCGCCCAGAACAGACACTTGGGGCTTCATCCCACCATGCCAGGCTTGTTCCCACACTCTGGCCCATTTCTCCATGCTTAAATTAGGCTCTGCAAATGAAAACTGTGGCCAGAGCTACATTCCCAGAAGGAAGGAGCTGAAGACTGGATTCCAGGAGAGGTTCTCTGATTTCAGACCTTGTGAAAATCAACTGCTATTGTTCAGGTCATCCTTCTCAATGAATATGGACCATGTCAGTGGGGAGCTGCAATGGCAAGCTGTGAGACTTCAGTTCAGCGCTGCACAGAGAGCCAAATATGCCAGCCCTGAGTCTTTCAGGTCTACAGATATCTCTGGAGCAGTTACCCCAAGCATAAAACCATCTTGCCTATTGTCTGCCTACCTTTGGAAGCACTCACATCTGTGAACTGCTAGTGTCTCTCATGGAACACAGAAAGACTCAAGGTGGCCCCTGATTCAAGGATTCAGGAGTGAGTAGCCTCTGGCATGTTGCCACTGGGAATCACAGCCTGACATTGCTTGGCACCTGCAGGCACTAGAGAGGGATGTCAGATTCAGATGTCAAATCTGAGGGCTGAGGCGTCAATGCTTATTTTGGTTTTCAGGTTGTGCTTTTTATGGCATGGATGTGGGATACAGTCTTTGCCACTATTCATGTGATTGTCACACTTTATATCATACATAATGAGGTCCGGTTATACTTCCAATCATTTTGTAATTTCTGGCCCTGGGGTATTTTGTCTGCATTTATGTCTGTGCACCATGGGTGTACCTGGCATGCCTGGTATCCTCAGAGGTCTTGGGGCTGGAGTTACTGATGGTTGGTGTACTGCCATCTCAGAGCCAGACTTGAACCCAGATCCTCTGGAATAGTTGTTAGTTCACTTAATCACTGAGCCATCTCTCCAGCCCCATAGGCATCTTTGAACCAGGAATATGAACAAAGGAGTCTGGAGGAATGCGTATTTAATCATCTAGTAAAGTCTAGCTCTAAGGTTGTCAGACCTGCCACAACTGAATTAATCCTCCCTGAGTAGGGCGGGTACTGCAGTCTCACTGCCCTCTGGGCCTGTGTTATGGTTCCAGTTTGGATTTACACATGTCTTTTGAAACATTGCTGGCTTGTAGCTGGGTGTAGCCGGCCTACTGACAGACAGGGGTGGGAATAGCCTTGGCATCCCAGGCACCCGTAGGGCAGGCGCAGCAGGGTGTCAATGTATGTTAGAGTCGATGAATATTCTTTCAGGGAGATGACCCACAGATGTCAGCATGGTCTCAGAAAACTCTGTGACCCAAAAGGGGCTCACCCTTATACAAATGCCCCTCAAAGGCCCATGCAGCATTTGAATGCTCAGTCACCAGCGAGTGGAACTGTTTGAAAGGGTTAGGAGGTGTGGTCTTGTAGGGATAGGTATGGCCTTATTGGAGGAGCTAGGTCACTGGGGGTGGGCTTTGAGGTTTCAAAAGCCAAAGCCAGCCAGGCCCAGTCAGTCTCAGCCTGCCTCTTTTCCCTCCCTCCCTCTCTGCCTCAGATCAGGATGTAGCTCTCAACTGTTTCTCCAACACTATGTGTGCCATGCCTGCTCCCACACACCCCACCATGAGATAATGGACGAAGCCTCTAAGACTGTAAGCAAGCCTCCAGTTAAATGCTTTCCTTTATAAGAGTTGCTGTGGTCATGGTCATGGTGTCTCCTTACAGCAATAGAACAATGACTGAGACACTATAATCCCAGCCCTCGTGAGGTTGAGGCATGATGATCACTGTTGGTTCTGGGACAGTCTAGGGCTGCAGAATAAGGCTGACACAAACAAAACAATAACAAACAACTGCTCCCCCCCCCCCAAGAAAACTAGCCTGTGGGGCTGGCGAGATGACTTAGCAGTCAAGAGCACTTGCAGGGAACTCAAGTTTAGTTCCCAGCGCCCTCATAGGGTGGCTCATAGCTGGCCATTGTAACTGTGGGGTTTTTCCACCCTCGCTCAAGTTCTGAGAATAACGACTCTGAGGCTGAATTATTTGTGAATAAGTGCCTAGGCCAAAAGCTTTGGCTCATTCCTGCTGGCTCATAACCCACTTACCCGTTTATTCTATTCTACATCCTACCACATGGCTAGTTACCTCTCCTCAGGTTCATGTGGCCATCTCCCTCGGAGTTCAGGTGAATCTCTCCTGCACCTGACTCTATCCCAGAATCCTCTCTCCCTGCTGGAACTCCTATTTCCTGCCTAAGCTAATAGGCCAACAGCTTTTTAATTGATAAGTGATGCAGCACACAAGAGATTCTCTCTACTGCCCATAACCCCACCTCCAGGGGGTTGAGGATGCTGGTGCACACATGTATGTGTACTCACACAGATACACATTTAAAAAGAAATCTTAAAAAAAAACTAGTTTAATTATTAAAGTAATAAAAACCCATTGTAAGGTTCGGCATGATGGTAAATGCCCACTCTCCTGTAAGCTCAGCTATCAGAAACATGAAGGCAGTGAGCTCCAGGGCAACTTGGGCTACGTAGCAAGATGTTGACTCAAAGAAACAAGCCAGGATGAATACACAGCTTACTATAGAAATCTTCAGAAATAGAGAAAGGGAGCCATTGAGATGGCTCAGCAAGGAAAGGCCCCTGCTGTCATGCCTGATGTCTAGAGTTCAATCTGGAACCCACGAGGTAGAAGGAGAGAACTGAATTGCCTCTGCAGTGTTTTTCTCTGCTTTGGACTTAGGTTACTGACGTCAGCTTCCGGCTGTCTTCTACTGCTGCTTGTTGCCACGCCGTCCGCCATGGGGGACTCTTATTCTTGAAACCATAAGCCCAAATGAACTCTTCTATAACTTGCCTTGGTCATGGTGTTTTTATCACAGCATCAGAAAAGTTGCCATCTGACCTCCATTTGAGAGCCATGGCGTATGTGTGCACACACACACACACACAGACACACAAGAGCCATGGCATATGTGCGCACACACACAGACACACAGATGAGAATAATGTATTACAGTTTAAAAGCAGCAGAACAAGGATACTGCAAAGACATCAACAATCTTTCCCTTAACCTTTAATTTTCTGTTTGTTTTGGAGAAAAGGTTTCTGTGTAGCTCTGGTTGGCCTGTAACTTAAAGTGTAGATCAGGCTAGCCTGGAACTCACAAGAAATCTACCTGCCTCTGCTTCCGAGTGTTGGGATTAATGCCGTGCCCTGTGCCCCACTATTTTATTGGGGTAGGGTCTCCCCGTATTAACCCCAGGATCGTCCTGCCTTAGCTTCCCAAGTACTGGAATTTTAGATTTCTTTTTGTGTGTGTGTGCTTTGTATGTCATTAATTTCCACAGGAATTCTGTAAGGTAGATTCTATTCTTTGCATTTTACAGACAAGGGACAGTTGAGTCTCAGAGAGGGTTAGCAACTTTGCAAGGTAATATATTACTTATTGTTTACTTCTCTAGAAGCAGTGGGATCTGGGAGAATGGAGCAGATAAATAAGGCAGACTAAAGTCTCATGCACTAGCCAACTTCACTTAGAGCATCAGACAATCTATTCTCTGAGGGTTAAGAAGAATCATATAAATAAAATGTCCAATCACAAGAACAAGCTGCCCATGGTGGGCAAACCACACCAAACATGTTTTTCCATAAAGGCATGTGAACAAATGACAATGACCAGTTGTAATGAACAATCTAAAGTAAATTCACTCCTATCTACACCTGGTGGGGCACGAGAACACATTCCAAGAACAACTCCACGTTCTGAAGAAACTGTGGTCACGAGGCTTTTGGCTTGTTTTCTTACAAACACTAAGAAATCTCCTAACATGGAAATCTTCATAGCACAGACTTGGACTGTGTTCCAACAGTTAGTTCTCTGTGATAAAACTCCATGACCAAGGCAACTTATAGGCCAGTTTATTTGGGCCTATGGTTTCAGGAAAGAGTCCTCCATGTCAGGAAGGCATGGGAGCAAGGAGCAGCCATGGCACCAGAAGAAGAAAACTGAAACCCGACATCCTTAACCTAAGCTCAAAGCAGAGAGCGTAAACAAGTAGGCAAAACTTTTTACTCTTAAAGGCTACCCTACCCCCCTCATACTACTTCAAGTAATGTCCCACATCCCAAACCTCCCCAAACTGTCACCAATTGGGGACCAAGTGTTCAAAATCTGAGACTGGGGGACATTTCTCATTCGAACCACCACAGTACACACTGGGAAACTGTCATAGTTTGTATTATTGTGATAAAATTGGCTTGCAGGTTACAGTCCATCATGGAGGAAAGCCAAGGTATGAAACCAAAGCAGGAACATGGGGGCAGGGGACACTCCTCATTCTCTAACATTTATTTGAGGTTTAGTGAGCACATGCCTAGCATACCATGACAGCCTGTGGAGGTCAGTCAAACTCAGGCTGTCATGCAGGTGGCAAGCACCGTTACACAATGAGCCTTCTCTGAGGCCCTGGCGCTTCTATTCTTCTCTCTTTCTCTGAAAAGTGGAAATAGTCCCCAGTCACACCCAGAAAATGACCGATCTGAGGAAGCATAGGAAGAACCCTCAGTTCTTGACCACTTGGCCTCCATGTCTGCCTGTTTCCCACAGAGAACAGCCTAGAGTCCAGCCAGCTGTCCACTGCCAGGTAAGTGGCCTCCTTCAGTCTCCTAAGCCCATCTGTCTTTCCATAAGACACCAGGGCCATCCCCACCCAGGTCTCAGTCAGTCCCCTCTCTGCTAAGTTAGATCTTGTCTTCCTCATAGATGAGGGTCCCCTTCCTTTCGGAGTTGAATCCTCCTTTCTTGTGTGGTCTGCTCCTCAGTATGTAGGCTTTTATCTTCTGCTTGTGAGAGTTCCTTTCTGCTTCTGGCTTCTCCACTGTGGAGGTGCTGGAGACAGTGTGGTCATGGAGTCCCAGGGAAGATGGGGCCCAGGACACAAAGGAGAGATGGCTACATGTCTCAGTAGTGACAAGGACAGCAGATCTTCAGGCAGGATGATATCTGCCACCTGGAACCATAAAACAAAGACACTTGGTTCCTCTTCAGCAGTGCATGCAATCTCAAGGCAGCACCAGAGCCAGTTCCAGAGCCAGATGTGCCTCGCGCTGACACCTGCTGGCCCCTGCAGCTACTGCACCGGCCGGCAGTAGTAGGGACCATAAGTTGCCAAATGACCCAGTGTTCTCTCCTTCCTCCTCCGTTTTTAATGAAAAAATTTTAATGTTTGACAAGGAACACATCTAGTAACTTAGTCTCCTTTGCCCCACAGAGCAGTAAATGCTACAAAGCAAAAGAATATTAAAAAGGAGAAATTGAGGCAATAGCTACCTATGGTGATCAATGTTAGAATGGGAATATCACATGACCAGATATGGTGGTATAGACCTTTAATCCCAGAACTTGGTGTCGGAGACAAAGGCCTTGGCCTTGGCATTTTTTGCTTGATGAAGGATCCCAGGTTTGACTTAACCTTGATAGCCACAGTGTCTCGAATCTCACAGCAGGCATTCCTTTGATTCCTTTCTGCCTGATATCAGATTATCTAGGGCCTTGACTTTTAGGCTTGGCTTGATTAGCAAATCAAGGTGTTCCAGCTCCAGCAGGCCTCCCTTTGCTTCCTCCCCAGTGTTACTGCCCCCAGGTAGGGATTAGACATCCGGCCTTCAACTCAGGGACAACTATGGCATATAATTATGTATATTATCGCATTGTGGAATTTCCCCTCCCTCTGCCATTTCCCGCCCAAAAGTGTTTAAAAATACGTAACATTAAAGATTAAACGGAGCTTGAACGGAATCTCGTCTTGCTCCAACGCATCCTTTGTTTCCTGCTTCTTTCCCCAACCGACGGTTTCTCTCTACAGCACGGAGCACCTGCTGGCGGGAACTCCGAACCTAGTCGATAGCCTTTCTTGGAAGGGCCCTCCAAGGCAAGGCGGGCAGCGAGCTCTTTGCACTTGGGAGGCCCCAGGGAGGTGGATCTTTGAGGCCAGCCTGGTCTACATAGTGAGTTCCTGGTCATCCACGGCTATATAGTGAAACTCTGTAAAAGTTAAAAAAAAAGAAAGAAAAAGGGACTGGTGAGATGGCTTAGTGGGTAAAGGTGTTGGCCACCAAGCCTGGGGACCTGAGTTCAAGTCCCAGAACTGTGTAAAAGTGGAAGGAGAGAACTGACTACACAAAGGTGTCCTCTGACTTCCTCACTGTTATAAACGCACATACCTTCACACACACACACACACACACACACACACACACACACACACACACACACACACCGTGCATATATACCGCGCATACACACAATAATAAGTAGAAATTTAATGCCAAGTAGTGGTGGCGCACGCCTTTAATCCCAGCACTCAGGAGGCAGAGGCAGGCAGATCTCTTAAGTTCAAGGCCAGCCTGGTCTACAGAGTAAATTCCAGGTCAGCCAGGGCTACGTAAAGAAATTCTGTCTTGAAAAACAAAAACAAAATTAAAAAATTTTCAGATGTAGGCAGGGTGGCTCAGTGAATAAAGCACTTGTCTTGTAAGCATGAGGGCTGGAGTTCAATACCCAAAATACTCTGTGGTAGTTGAATATGCTTGGTCCATTGGGAGTGGCACTGCAGGAAGTATGGCTCTGCTGGAGGAAGTGTGTCACTGTGGGGGCGGGCTTTGGAGGTCTCCTCCTATGCTTAAGCTCTACCCAGTGTGGAAGAGTCAGTCTTCTGGCTGCCTTTGGATGGAGATGTACAATCTCAGGTTCTTCTCCAGCACTGTGTCTGCCCAGGAGCTTCCGTGCTTCCTGCTTTGATGATAATGGACTGAATCTCTGAAAGTGTAAGCCAACCCCAATTAAATGTTGTCCCTTATAAGAGTTGTCTTGGTCATGGTATCTCTTCACAGCAATGAAACCCTAAGACACACACATAAAAATGCTGAGTGTGGTGGTACAGGCTCATAAATACAAAAAGTGGGGAAGCTAAGCCAGGAGTCTGGTGCTCACTGACTTCCCAGCCTAGCCTGATTGGTGAGCTCCAGGCCCTGTGTTAAAGAGTGTGAATGGCATTGCTGAGGATGGGATCTCTGGCTATCTTTTGCCTCTGAATGCACTAATGCACAGGCACACCCCATGCCCCAACACACACATATATACACACACACACACACACACACACACACACCACAGACACACCACAGACACACACACACCACAGACACACACACACATTCACACCTCACAGATACACTCACACCACAGAGGCATAGAAACATACACATAGAGGTATAACACACGTGTACTCACACACATACACACACATACACCACAGACACACAGACACCACAGACATACACACACACACACACACACACACACACACACACACACTCATACCCCACAGATACACTCACACCACAGACATACACACACAACATACACAAAGAGGCATACATACACACACAGAGAGGCATACACATGTGCATTCATACACATACACACACACATGCAAATAAATTATAATTAAGTACAATGTTTTATGGCATAATAAGGACTGAAATACATTACAGCCTTAACAATGGTTCAGAAACAGCTCATCTAAAAGAGGCCAGCCTAATTTTTTGTTTTAATTTTAGACTGTCAAACTATGGTAGATCTAGTTGGCTTGAAATTCCCTAAATAAAGCAGACTGGCCTTGAACTCACAGTGATCCACCTGTCTAAATCTTTAGGTCTAGCCTGATGCACTTTCAAACACCTATAATTCCAGCTACCCAGGTGGCAAGAGGATTTGAATTTGTGGCTAAACTGGGAAACAAGTCATCTTGTTTCTACATTTCAAAACGAGTTAATATATTTTAGGCATATATATATATATATATATATATATATATATATATATATATATATATATATATATACACATACATAAATACACACACACACATATATATACACACACACACACACACACATATATATATATATATAATTAAATACAACTAAGTTATCCCTAAAACAATATTTAAGTTCCCCAGACTATTAATGACAACATGATTGTTCAGGTGCTATTTAAATGTTGACATTGAGGCAATTAGCACATGTGAAACATTTTTTGAAATGTGATTTATTTAATTGTATCTGTATGTGCCTAAATGTATGTCTACGCAACATACACATGCAGGAGCCTGTGGAAGCTGGAAGGGGCATCAGCTTCCCTGGAACTGGAGTTAAAGACAACTGTGAGCTACCATGTGGGTGCTGGGAACTGAACCCAGGCCTTTTGCAAGAGCAAGTGCTCTTAACCACTCAGCAATTTCTTTAGATCCCAGCACACATAAGAGTTCTAAATACTGGTTTTCACTTGAAAAATGAAAACATAGATTTCCCCCTTCAATGTCACAACAGCAATTGGTTAAGTGACCCTCCTTACAATAGCTGAGATTACGGTGTGTATCACTATGCCTTTGTGTTTGGGGTTTTTATTTACTTTACTTGTTTACAGTCATGTCATTACCCCCTCTGTGTCCACCCTCCCAAAGACCCTCATCCTATTCCTCCTCCCCGTCTCCTAGAGAATGTCCCCACCTCACCCCCAAGTTTTGGTTTTAATATTTTTATTTTATGTATTTGTGTATGTGTCTGCCACATGTGTATGGGTGCCTGAGATAGGTCTCTGACAGCCAGTCCTCTCAGATGCTGCACTGCTGAGACCTTGATCTTGGACTTCCCAGGAGCCAGAACTGTGAGCTATAAAGTTGCTTATACATTACTCTACTGAATTTTGCTACAGCAGTCTTAATGTACTACAGCCGCCTGGCTCTGGGCTAGGGAAGATGCTGTCTCATTTATTGAGGCATGAAAGGGCAGTGTGAGGGTGGAGGAAGCTCAGTGCCAGATGCTGAATGTGGAGGGAGATCTCTGGTGGGCTGCTCAGAGTCTGGAGCAACACCATCAGATGGATATGGAGCCACTGTGAAGGAGCTTCAGCTGTCACCAAAGAAGCTGTCCCTGGAGGGAAAGGCTGGGATTGTAGCTCAATGGCAAAATGCTTGTCTTGAATGATGAGACCCTAGGTTTAATCCCCATTATTGCCAAAAGAGAAAAAAAGAAAAACAAGAAAGGAAATTCAAGCAGAGGGCAACACGTGGGGAATGTCAAGTAGCCATGCAGGCCAAAAGAATGTTGACGGAAGAGAAAGGAAGAAGTCAGGCCATGAGAAAGAGGCCAGAGAAGTTCTGACGAAGTGTGGTCAAGAAAATGTGTAATGGTGAGGAGAGGTCTACAGAGTGCCCTTCAGGCCGGCAACAAAGCCAGTGTTAGAGATGAGTGTGGTAGCAGGCACCTGTAATGTCAGCATTCTAGAGGCTGAGGCAGGGGGATCTCAAGTTCAAGGCTACTAAGTGAGATAAATATAAAAGCTCTTTAAGTCCTCCGGAGCTAGCTTCTTGGCAGGATAATAGAAAGGAAAGAGACACTAGCATAGCAGGTGGCTGATACCAACAGAGGTCATCCACAGGAATTATATTTTCCAGGAGTCTGCCTTCCCTGGGACACGGAGCCATGCTGGGAAGCTAAGGATGTCTGGGGCTGTCTGTAAAGCACAAGTGGGTGTGTCTCAGGAAAGTCTGCCTTTAGGGAAAGGCAGGATGAGGTTGGAAATTGAAGAGAAGGCAGAAGACATATGTGGCCCTGAGGGGGGAGAAAGCTTGGACTAGCCACTTGGTGGAGGACAAAAAGGAGTCAGAAGACTTGGAAGACCATTCAGGCCAGTGGCTGGGGCTGCTATAGGGATTGCTATGATGGTGACAGGGGAATCTGCTCCATTAGTAAGTGAAGACTCATTGATTGCCTCAGGGAGACTCAGGGTGGGGGTGGGGGCCATGTTGACGATGACACTAGGCCAAAAAGCATTAACAGGCTACCTCACGCAAAGCAAGCATGGCTTGTGGGGTCTGGTGGCTCAAGCCAGTAATTCCAGTTCTTTGAAGGCCCAGGCAGGACGATTGCCATGAATTTGGGTTTAGCCTGGGCTACCAAGTGAGTTCCAGGACAACCTGGACTACAGTTAGACCTTGTCTACAGATGTCTACAGTTAGACATCTTTAAAAAGGGGTGGGGCCAGAGATGTGACTCAGTTGGTAGAGTTACTTGCCTAGCATGCAGGATGCCTGGAGTTTGATTGCCAGCGCCTCTTAAAAACTGTACATAAAGTTGGACAGATGGTTCAGTGCTTCATGCTCTTCTAGAAGACCTGAATTCAGTTCTTAGCTCCTGAAAAACACACACACACACACACACACACACACACACACACACACACACACACACACACACACAGAGTCTTAGTTAGGGTTTTATTGCTGTGAACAGACACCATGACCAAGGCAAGTCTTATAAAGGACAACATTTAGTTGGGACCGGCTTACAGGCTCAGAAGTCAGTCCATTATCAACAAGGTGGGAGCATGGCAGCATCTAGCAGGCATAGTGCAGGCAGAGCTGGGAGTTCTACATCTTCATCTGAAGGCTATTAGTGGAAGCCTGACTTCCAGGCAGCTAGGGTGAGGGTCTTAAGCCCATCCTCATAGTGACATACATGCTCACCGTGACACACCTACTTCAACAAGGCCATACCTCCTAATAGTGCCACTCCCTGGGCTAAGCATATACAAACCATATATATATATATATATATATATATATATATATATATATACACACACACACACACACACACATACACACACATATACACACACGCACACATACATATACATACACACACACACACACACATATATATATATATATACATATATATATATATGAATGAATGTTTTTGGGAACAGGGTTTCTCTGTATAGCCTTGGCTATCCTGAACTCCCTCAGTAGACCAGGCTGGCCTCGAACTCAGAAATCTACCTGCCTCTGCTTCCCAAGTGTTGGGATTGAGGGATTAAAAGCACGCACCATTGACAATAATTTTTAAAATAATTTATTTTTATTTTATGTGTATTGGTGCTTTGTCTGATTGAATGTCTATGTGACGGTGACGGTGTCAGATCCCCTGGAACTGGAGTTACACATAGTTTTGAGCTGCCATGTGGGTGCTGGAAATTGAACCTGAGTCCTTTGGAAGAGCAGCCAGTGCTCTTAACTACTAAGCCATGTATCTCTCCAGCCCCAGGTAATAACTTTTTAAATCACAGCAGATATTCAAGATTGCTTGGGTGTGGTTGGTGGAATCAGGCTATGGTTAGGAACTCTCTGCAGCCTTCTGTAGCTAGGTGCTCTCCAGGCTTGGCCAGATAGAGACCTGGCATGCAGAAGATGGTTTAAAGTCCTATCTCCTTAGACTCTCTGAGGCAGCTTTTTGTCATGGCTCTACTTTCCGTGTGAAGAGCCTGGGGGAGGGGGCAGCAGCTGCTTACTTAGTCTTCTCTGTGATCCTGTACCTCCTGTAAACAGATCCCTGTGTGAGACTTGTTTTTAAATATTTGATGTGACTTTCTTATTTAGCTGGAGCCTGAGACAGTCCATTCCTAGAGGCCTCTATCTGGGAATCTTGGAGTCTTTCTCAAATCCTTTGGATTTTCTCCAGTGGGTTGCTAGGTTCCTGAGGGGCTACAGTGGACAACAATCCAGTACACATCAGCAGGGAGTAGGCAGAGTTGGCCCAGGTTTATGCAAATTTGGAGCTGACAGTGGCTAAGTACCTGACAGTGGCTAAGTACCTTTGCAACTTCTGACCTGGTGTTAGAGCCTAGTCAAACTCCCCAGAGTTAGTGCCCGCCTCTACTGTTCAGGGGACATTCATAACTCTCCCCTCCTACTCAGATCCTTCTCTGCCAAAGCTTGGAGCCAGTAATGTAAAAGGCTGCAAAGTATTCTCCAGGTAAGATGTAGACTTGTACATGTGTGAAACAAAAGCACATAAAGTGTTCTTTGCTAGACTGTAATGATAATTAAACACCGCTCTCCCTGCAATGTTTAGCTACAGCAACTGGTTAAGTAGGTGACCCTTCCTCGTAAGGAACACCCTGTAACACTATTAAGAATACAGCAGCTGATGTAGGTGGGATTATGAGATGTACTTAATAAAAAACAGGAGAGTCCAGAACAGTGCATATAGTGTATAAAGACATCTGTTTAAAACACAGAATTATGGCTAATTGTAAATGAACTGATGGAATCTTCTGCCACTGCGCTGGAACCAAAGGTCTACAAGAGAGTGGAGAGGGGACTTAGTTTACTGTGCATTTTGTAACTCCCCCCCCCCCCTTTTGAAGAGTGTGTTGCAGGTGTTACTATGCCTAGTTCTTTTTGTATTCATTTGAAAATAAACTACCTGTGTCCGCCTATGTTGGGTCTTGTGATCCTGGTTGGGAGGAGGGACAGCACCTTCCTGCAGTTTGAGGCATTTAGATAACCTCCTACTGGTTTCCTTTCCAGATCCTCAATCTGGAAGTTAAAACCCTGGGGGATGTGGGTCTGACTTATCGTACAGTTAGTACTTAGGCATAGTTATGAAAAAAAGAAATAGTAATTATCACTTCCACTTAATGGACAGAAATCACTGAGGTTCAAGACTGTGTATAAATGGGACAGAACTTCACAATGGCCTACTCATTATATGCCATAATGGTTCTTACAAAGACGTTCCCACAGAAACATTATGTTTCCTTTCTCTTTTTAGAGATTTTGTTTATATGCATTACACCGTAGCTGTCTTCAGACATGCCAGTAGAGGGCATCAGATCCCATTATGGATGGTTGTGAGCCACCACGTGGTTGCAGGGGATTGATCTCAAGACCTTTAGAAGGGCAGTCAGTGTTCTTAACCACTGAGCCTTCTCTCCAGCCCGAGTTTTCAAAGCAGTCAACTCTTGAAGCCAATTGCCTTTCTCTGATGCTTACTTGGCAAGCTATTTGTTTTTGAGACTGGGTCCATCTTCCTCTGGCCATCCTGGAACTCACTATGTGCACCAGGTTGGCCTCAAACTCCCAGAGATCCCCAAGTGGTAGGCATGTAACACCCACCCACACCGATCAATTCTTTGGAGTTTAAGACAGCATCTCTCTTTTCCTGCCTCTGTGCCTACCTCTCTGGACTTTCTTCCCTTTCAAAAATAGTTTATCTCCCAAGACACCAGCACACAGGGCTATCTTTAATTCATGCCCATGTTCCACTCACTAATTGGGCAACTGAACCAGCTAACAATAAGTCTTGCCTTCCACAACTTACATATGGCTATCTATGCACACTGCTACAAGAAATCCATCCATATCTTTGTTCCCTTGTTCAGGAAGTGGCCTTTTATTCAAGATTTCTTCCTTATTTAAGTCAGGCCTGGTGTTCACTCCTGTAATCACTGCACTAGGGAGCCTGTGGCAGGAGGATCACCCCAAGTTCAAGGCCAAATTGGGCTACACAGTCAGTTCTAGATCAGCTGAGAGTTTAGAGTAAGATACTGTCTGAAAGAAAAAAAGACCTTTTCTCACATACGCTTGCCTCAGTTTTTCTCTGGCCATCTATTGGCTTCTTTACTATGGGCCATTTCTCCCATGGCGTATGTGTCCTCAAAACAAAGAAATATGGCGTCTCCTGTAATACCCACTACACACAAATGATGGTAGTATTATCCCTACTATTTAGACAAAGAAAGTAGAAGGATGGGGCAGGATGTTTCTCTTTTTTGCCCTTCTCCTTCTATACAAGGTCTTGTGGTGTAGACCAGGTTGGCGCTGTACTGGGAATCCTTCAAATTCACTGGGATTAGACATATGCCACCATGCTTGGTTGTTTTGAATCTCATTCATTCATTCATTCATTCATTCATTCATATAGGGTCTTGTTTTGTATCCCAGTCTGACCTGGAACTCAGTTACTCAGGTTAATTCAGACCTCAAATTCATGGTAATTCTCCTGCATTGGCTTTTCAAATGCTGTGATTATAGGTATGAGCTACTGTGCCCTTTTTTTTTTTTTTGGTACCTTATGTGGTATATTTATAACTGATTTTTCAATTAGTACTTGCTGAAACCCAGGTGTGGAGGAACACACCTGTAACGCCAATGGTCAGAAGGCAGAGGCAGAAACACAATTTCCAGGTGCCTTAATTATAGAATCCAGGAATGGCACAACCCACAATGGACTTGGAGCTCCCATATTGATCACTAATTGAGAAAATGCTTTACAGCTGGATCTCAGGGAGACATTTTCTCAATTGAGGCTCCTTCCTCTCTGATGACTCTAGCTTTTGTCAAGTTGACATACAGAACCAGCTAGTACACCAGGCCAACCTGGGCTCCCTAACAAGACAATGTCAGAAAGAAAAAAAAAATTGCTGAGTTCTGTTGTCAGACACTGGAACTAAGAGAGAGGTAAGCACATTTAAATAAATGGCAAGACCTTTAATGTGGGGAACTGAGCTAGAGATTTTGTTATTCTTTTGCCCCTTGGTCGTTAAGTCCTCTCCTTGGGATAGGAAGATGACTCAGCAGATAAAGTTCTTGCAGCAAAAGCCTGAGGATTCAAATTCAGATCCCTGATATCCCTGTAAAGAGCATGGTGTTGGCAGCACATAACTGTAACCACAGCACTCAGGGTGAGGGGAGCAGAGACAGGAGGATCTCTGGAATCTGCTATCCAGCCTGTCTAACCATAAAAATGAGATTCAATAAAAGACCCTGCTCAAAAAAGAAGGTAGAGAAGGGCTGGAGATGTTGGTTAGTGCCTGCCTGGCATGCACAAGGTCAAGATTAATCTCCAGAGGAACATAAAACCATAAGTAGTAGCACACGCTTGTAATATTTCAAGCACTTAGGAGAGGCAAAAGAATCAGAAGTTCAAGGACAGCCTGGGATACATGAGACTATCTGTTAAAAAAGATACCCCAGACTAACCTCTGGCCTCTACATTTGAACTCAAGCATACCTCCCCCTACATACATACAT
Organism: Uromys caudimaculatus; assembly: GCA_028551405.1. Classification (NCBI taxonomy): domain Eukaryota; kingdom Metazoa; phylum Chordata; class Mammalia; order Rodentia; family Muridae; genus Uromys; species Uromys caudimaculatus. The sequence goes on along the minus strand of CM052709.1, from coordinate 75,420,632 downwards.
ATCCAGTCTATTAGTTCTGTAACTGGCCAAGTAAACTCTATTCCAGTGGTTCTCAACCTTCCTAATGCTGTGTCCCTTTAATACAGTTCCTCATGTTGTGGTGACCCCCAACTATAAAACTGTTTTCATTGCTACTTCATAACTAATTTTGCTGCTATGAATTGTAATATATGCAGGTTATCTGATATATGACCCCTATAAAAGGGTCATTGACCTCAAAGGGGTAAGATCCACATGTTGAGAACTGCTGCTCTATGCCCTCATGTCTGCGAGCATTGATGCTTTTAGCCTATTTTAAATACACTTATGAATTTAAAATTTTTCTTCTTTTTTAGTTTTTTTTGAGGCGGAGTTTCTCTGTGTAGCCCTGGCTGTCCTGGAACTCACTCTGTAGACCAGGCTGGCCTTAAACTCAGAAATCCACCTGCCTCTGCCTCCCAAGTGCTGGGATTAAAGGTGTGCAACACCACTGCTCGTCAAATTTAAAATTTCTAAAGAGCTTAAAAAGAACCTGGTACCTGGCTCTATTTGTATAAAATAATTGGACAGTTATTGATCTTGGTTTTGTGCATGCCAGGCAGGTACTAACATCCTCACACCATCTCTACCTTATTTTTTGAGCAGGGTCACCATTTATGGTTAGACAGGCTGGTTAGCAGATGCCAGGGATCCTCCTGTCTCTGTTCCCTGCAACCCCCAGTGCTGGAGTTAGTTATGTGCTGCCACCCCATGCTTTCTACAGGGATATTGGGGATCCAATTTGATAGGATTATACCCAATTATAATTTGTATAAGCACCACATATGTATTAGGTGTTGACTCCACAGCATCACCAAATTGTACTAGCTGTCCCTGCTGCTGCTGTACTCAAACTTGTTGGTAAGCTCACCTTTTGTGGTGTTAGGGCCTTGTGGGCACCTACCACTGAGCTACGTTCCTCATTCCAGTTAGCAAATAATTCCTAACACTATTATATGCCAGGCAATGCTTTAGGTACCAAGAATAAAGCAGACAACAGTCCATGTTCTGTCTGGGGAAGGGGCAAATTAACAATAGATGGCCAAGAAAAGTTACTAGGCAACCAATAATACCTAAGAGTGTAACCTAAGGTGCAAGCATAAGTCTCTTAGTGGCACTTTACACCAGAGGGCTGAGGATAGCCCATACAGATAGATTGGATTGACAAAGAGAAGCCATGTCAACGTTGTTGAGATTCATCTATGTCATTTCACACTCACAGCTCATCTTGTCTCCTCACGAATGCCTTTGGCTTGCTCTGCTTGGAAATATCCAGGGTCTTCCTCACACCATACTTCCTATTCCTCTACCCAAGAGTCTTCCTTGGCTCCATACTATACAGTTCAAGGTGTGACCGGTTTCCCTATAAAGACAAGGCTCCCACACCACAACACTGGTCCCATTTCCTGCCCTGACTAGAGAGCACTTGTGTGAAGCTGTGGCTGTCCTCCACCGCGTTGGGAAGGCTTAAGCATCACATAGTGACTATTTCTACTTATCTCCAAAGGTTCGTGTTCACATAGAAAACTTGGGGATCCAACACATCCCACTTGCTTTAAAATCTCCCAAGGTTGAAGTCAGGTGTGATGGCATACGCCTTTAATCCCAGCACTAGGGAGACGTGTGTGTGTGTGTGTGTGTGTGTGTGTGTGTCTCTCGGAGGGATCTCCGAGTTCGAGGCCAGTCTGAACTACAGAGTGAGTCCCAGGGCAGCCGGGGCCACAGAGAAAACCTGTCTCAAAGAATAAAATAAAATCTCCTAGCTTGGGCCAGGCGTTTCGACACAGGTCGAGGCTAGCCTGGTCTACATGGTGTGCTCTAGGACAGCCAGAGCAAATAACGAGGCCCTAACTCAACCCCCGACAACATCTCCACAGGTGATTTTTAATCGATATTGTCAGCTGATGAAGGGCACATGTACGCTACGCTTGGAACCAGTTAGTGGCAATCCATTTAAAGCAACCCAAGACAGCTCTCTCGTCCGCCCGCCATGGAGGGAGCTTGTGAGTGGTCACAGGCAGGCCGAGTACTTCTCCCCACCACACACCAGGAAGTCACCTCTCTGAACCTGGAGTTCTACCTACCGCGTGAAGTCACTGAGATTAAATGAACTGTTTGTGCACTGCTCACACACACACGCGCGATTGCTTTTATTAGGAACTCTCAGGAAAGCAGTGGCTCGCATGAGACCACCACAGTCAAGAGGGCGTTTTCAGCTCCATGGTGGGCAGGGCGAGGCCGCTAATCGGCCCGAGTGAACTCTAGGCCTTCCGGCGCTCTCCAGCTCTTCAGCCGCGAGGCGAACGCCCTAGGCCCCTGCGAAGTCTACCGTGGGGTGCAGGCTTCCGCAGGACGGGAGAAATCCCCGAGAAACGCCCAGACCACCTGAGCATAGACGTCCATGCTACGTCCGAATACCTGAGGGAATCCGGGCCATGCCGCCACCTACTCGCGCCTCACACAAGCCGCGCCAAACTCGCCCGTCCCACTGCGCAGGCGCGTGGAGAGCGGACCGCTCAGGAACACTCAAAGGACCAACACACGGACCAGTCAACGTCCGCCTTGGCCAAAACTAGTCCCGCCCTTAGGAGCAGACGTCAGGTCCCGCCCCTAACAGCCCCGCCCTTCCCACGCCTTAGGCCCGCCCCACGCTGTCCAGGGTTAAGGCTTGCGGTTGGCTCGGGGGACGGGACCCGAGCTCTGGTTGGTGGAGGCGAGGTCACGAGGACACCTTCGTCGCCTTTCCAGAGGCGATTACTGGGCAGGCTCAGTCTTTTGCCTCAGACGCTAGCAGTAGCTGGCAGGCGGTTGTACGTGCTCCAGAGTCTTCAATACCCGCCGCTGCAGTCGGCTTCGCGTGGGTTCCGCTAGGCTCTTCTGAGCTGCTCGCTCTCTACACGCGCCGTCGCCGTAATCCGCCATCATGGTGAAACTCGCCAAGGTAAGGGGCCTCGCGCGCGGACACGGACGACTAGGCCTGCTTTCTAAGGGACGCGCGCGCGCCCGCCCGTTCGGAGGGGAGGAGGGCCTGCGCGCAATCCCGGGCGCGTTCGAGGGCGCCATGCTGGGGGAAGTCTCGCGCGACTAGCGGGAGGTCTCGCGGTGTTTGGCTTCTGACTTGAGGATGAGAAAAGCTGAGGCAGGTTCCGGGAGGGCGATCGGGTGCATTGGGCGGGAGGGGTCGGTGTGAGGAGAAATCGGAGGAGCTGGGCGCGGAGAGGGACTCAGGCCCCGGCGTGTGAGGAGAAGGCCAACCTCGAGCGGCTAACGCTCCCGGGGCCCCGCCTCCTCGCGCACGTGCTTCGGTGCGCGGCCCGCCACGTGGGTTGCGGCGCCCCGCACGTGTCGCGCGTCCGGGGCAGTGGGGGGAGTGGCGGTGCCCTGGGAAGGGGGACAGCAGGGTGGGGTTAGGTTGGTTGCCCAGCAATCCGCTGTCTCTGACCAGATCGACACGTGGTGGGCTCCTGAGTTAGCGTGTGGTGACCCGCTTGGTGACTCCACGTGGTTGGGCTGTAAGCGTGAGAAAGTCGGAAGTAGTTGGGTTTCAGAGGTGCTTCCGAGATAACTCCCTCTGCCCAGCAAATAAATGATACCTTCAACTGGAATTTTCTGGAAGGTGCCAGAAAATAAAGGGCCACGACTAGTAGACTCTTAAAAACCTGTGGCTATTTCCTGGTGAAGAGCTCTGTCTGCTCAGTTGACTGGGAGAAGGAAAGACTTTATGTGAAGTTCTCAGAAAAATTTGCCAGGAGGATGGCATGCCTGGCCAATGGGAAGTCTTTATGTTTGTGTTCTTTATAGACAGTAACAAAGAAGGTGATGACCGAAGACAAATGGCTTAGTACGCGGGTGTGATTTTGTGTGCATTTGTAGGCCGGCAAAACCCACGGTGAATCTAAGAAAATGGCTCCTCCCCCAAAGGAGGTGGAAGAAGATAGTGAAGATGAAGAAATGTCAGAAGATGAAGATGACAGCAGTGGAGAAGAGGAGGTAGGAAGCTATTTGAAAAATTATGTTAAAGAGTAAGATGCAGCAATAAAACCGGTGGAATTGATGTCTGGAAGCATTATCAGAAATGCAGGATTCTAACATGTAGTAAATGGTTGAGTGGCAAGCTCTTTGTTGCTCTTGATAGTAAGTTTGAGTTTTTGAGTATAACAATCTGGGAGGGTGTCTAGGCAGTTTCATATGCTGTATTGAGTAGAGTTCCCCATAGATTTGTGGGGTTCTTTTCCCTCCGTTTTTGGAAGATGGCTTATTCTAGCCTATTTCATTCAGTCCATGGTCACTTGGCTTCATGAATTTTGGCAGGACATTATGACACGAAGCTGTAGACCATTCCTAACCTCAGATAGATTCTCCTGAATTAAGGTATTAGCCACAGTATCCAGCCAAATGACAGGAAGTTTAGTGAGAAACCCAGACCTTGATTTAGATGGAGTCCGGGTCTCATAACTTAGGTGGCACCATGTGCATTTATTTTTTTCTGTGTATTAAGGCACTAAGCTGGACACTTTTATGAGGGTAGCTTCTTTTTTTTTTTTTTATTTTGTTTTTGCAATACTGGTCCTTCTCACTGAGCTTCAGCTTACTTGTATGAATTCTAATGTCAATCATTGTTCAAGATACAGTTTGTGGATAGAGAGTTGCTAATTACCCATTTGCTAACCAGGAGACAGAAACAGGAAGAATTTTGAATTCCAGGCAAGCTGGGAGTACATAGTGTCTCAAGACAGTTTATGGTCATACTCAATAAGATTTCTTAGAAAAAGCTCAGGTGCTGAGTTAGAGTCCAGTTTTTAAGTGTTGAAAGCCGTGTATCTTTATTTCAGGGCTTAACTTGTCTTTATGTGTGTGTGTGTGCATTAAGCAAGCATGCTTGGTGCTCTCATGCTAGAATGTACTTGGCTCCCTTGGAACTGGAGTTATGGCCACATGTGGATTTTAACACTTGTTACAGGAGTAACAAGTGCTCTTACCTTTTGGGCTATCTCTCCCAGTTCTTGACTTTTTAAAAGTATCTAATGTCCATCTTGTGCTTAAAGTTAGTGTTAGCATATTAACATAGCATTTGATATAGAGGAATGCTTAATGATTTGTTTGCTTTCAAGGTTGTCATCCCTCAGAAGAAAGGCAAAAAGGCTACCACAACTCCAGCAAAGAAGGTGGTTGTTTCACAAACAAAAAAGGCTGCAGTTCCCACACCAGCTAAGAAAGCAGCTGTTACCCCAGGCAAAAAGGCAGCAGCCACACCAGCTAAGAAAGCTGTTACACCAGCCAAAGTAGTTCCAACACCTGGTAAGAAGGGAGCCGCACAAGCAAAAGCATTGGTACCAACTCCTGGTAAAAAGGGAGCTGTCACTCCAGTCAAGGGGGCTAAGAACGGTAAGAATGCCAAGAAGGAAGATAGTGATGAGGATGAAGATGAAGAAGATGAAGATGACAGCGATGAGGATGAAGATGATGAAGAAGAAGATGAATTTGAGCCACCGGTAGTAAAAGGAGTGAGGCCAGCAAAAGCAGCTCCTGCTGCTCCTGCCTCAGAGGATGAGGATGAGGAAGATGACGACGACGATGAAGATGATGAGGAAGATGATGATGAAGAGGAGGAAGATGGTGAGTTAGAGCTTAGGATATTGAGAGTACTGCATGTACATTCCCTGACTGTTTCATGATTAGATTAGAAACACATATTCTTTTCCATAACTTAATGGTTTTCCTTCCCTTTTCTAAGTTGCTTTTTTAAAATATTTGTAGCATTTATGTTGTCTGGATTGGTAGCAAATACATTTGCCTGCTGAGCCATCTTTCTTTCAGACTCTGAGGAAGAAGTTATGGAGATCACACCAGCCAAAGGAAAGAAAGCTCCTGTAAAAGTTGTTCCTGTGAAAGCCAAGAGTGTGGCTGAGGAGGAGGATGACGAGGAAGAGGACGAAGATGATGATGATGACGATGAAGAAGAGGATGAAGAAGAGGAAGAGGATGAAGAGGAGGAGGAAGGTAATCAAATTAACTTCTAAAGTAGGCTGACCTAAAAATGCTTAATGGAAATGCTAAAGTGTCTGCTTACTCATGAATGACATTTTAAAACATCCAGAACCTGTTAAAGCAGCACCTGGAAAACGGAAGAAGGAGATGACCAAACAGAAAGAAGTCCCTGAAGCCAAGAAACAGAAAGTAGAAGGTAAGCCTGCAAAACTGGGGGACACAAAAAGGAGAGCAGAGTAGCAATAGCACAAGTGATGAATAACAAAGGGACTTAATACTGAAACCTGGGGTTGAAATGCAATATGCTGATGTGCTTTATAGTTAGTTTATGATGAAAGTCATTTGTCGTATGCTTAAGTGGACTAAAAGTTCATTTTCTGTGCAGGCTCAGAACCAACTACACCTTTCAATCTGTTCATTGGAAACCTTAACCCAAACAAGTCTGTTGCTGAATTAAAAGTTGCCATCAGTGAACTTTTTGCTAAAAATGATCTTGCCGTTGTGGATGTCAGAACTGGTACAAATAGGTAAGTTTTTCATTGAATATTATATGTGTATCAGCTAGTATTTTTTACTTTCCAGTTGTGTTCTTCCATGCCCTTAAACATGGGGCTATATATAACTATGTTAAAGATCAGTTTTCTCCTCACAGGCCCTTAAACACAGGAGTAGATAAGGAACTACAGTTACAAACATTAGACAGTAATGAACTAACTAAATCATCAAATCATAGGGCCTGCAATTTGAAGTTCCTGTGTTTGACTTGGTAGTGTCAAATAGCAATTTTAAGAATTTGGCATTTTGGGCAATATCTATGGCTTTTACCTAAAAGGATTCTCAGTACTTAGCAGAGTCCATGCCAGCTACTGCTGTTAGTTATGGTATAACTGAGTGAAGAAACCAAGGTGAATTTGTTGTCATGTCTTGGTGCATGGACTTGGTTTTATGGCAAATAAGAATGATCTAGTTTTATTTTTGTTAGTGCTGTGGATGCTGCCTGTGTGAGTACCACATGTACAAGTGTAGATCACTCTCTTATGCCTATAATAATTGGTTTTTTTTTTCATTTCCAAGGAAATTTGGTTATGTGGACTTTGAGTCTGCTGAAGACCTAGAAAAGGCTTTGGAGCTTACTGGTTTAAAAGTGTTCGGCAATGAAATTAAACTAGAGAAACCAAAAGGAAGAGATAGTAAGAAAGGTATGTAAAAGGGTCTGGGTAACGATACTAACAGATTTAGGAGGCAGTCTTGTCTCCCTTCTCCCTTAGTTTCATCCTCATCGTGAACCAGTGAGATGACATAGGTCACATGCTTGCTGACAAGTTTGATTCCTGGGATATATAATGTCAGGGCTAGCAAGATAGCTTAGTGAGTAAAGATGCTTGCTACAAAAAGTTTGATCTCTAGAAGCCACATAGAGAAGAAACTGAGCCTGTTATGCTGGTGCACATTCAGCACTCAGGAGGCAGGCTGATCTGAGTTTGAGGCCAAAAAAAAAAAAAAAAAACCAGGACAGCCAGGTCTAATACACAGAGGAAAACTCCAGGTTGTCCTCTGACCACATGTTCATCGTGGCATGCTCGAAGTTTACATACCTCTTGAAATGAATTCTTGATACCTATTTCAAGTTTCAGAATTTGGATTTTGAAGTGTTTAGTTGTGCTGAAAACAACTTGGGCCAGCACTCTTAAAACTGCTACATACATATCCTCAGTCCCCATGGTTCCTTTTACAAGGTAGCTGTGTACTCAATTTGCAGTCTTAAGTATGTCATGCTTACTGGATGTAGGCTTGTGTTACTGATTGTAGAATGATCCATATGGTGCTGAGGTATCTTAGAGATGGTAACTAAGTCAAAATAGACTTGTTTCATATACAGCTTAATTCATATGGTCTGGGGAACATTATATACATGTAAACAAGTAGGAGATAAATTTGCCTGGTGTCCAGGGAAGCCAGGACAAAAGCCAGGCAAAAGGGCTAGTGACCATTGAGCCACCTTTCCATCCCCTAAACCTTCATTTTATTTTTTTTAACATAGGTCCTTGGCCTTTAGGAACTATTTGCTTTATTCTCTTGTGACTTGGAAAATGATGCACTTAAATCTTTTTTTAATATAGTTCGAGCTGCAAGAACACTTTTAGCCAAAAACCTGTCTTTCAACATTACTGAGGATGAATTAAAAGAAGTGTTTGAAGATGCCATGGAGATCAGATTAGTCAGCCAGGATGGGAAAAGTAAAGGGTATGTTTTGTGTCTTTGAATGTTAAGTTTTATTATCAGTTTCAGGGTTCCCCCTCCTGCCTTTAATAGTCTCAAGTAGTCTGTGTTGCCTCAAACTTCAAAACCAGAAAACTGAATACCTGGTCCTCTGGCCTCTACCTCTCAAGTTCTGAGATTAAAAATGCTTAACTCTGAGGGGTTTTGAAGCTGTGATCAATTTTATAGGTTGGCCTCAATCCAAATCATCATCTTTGGCCATCCGTACTATCCTTCCCTATTTTATGAGAGAAATGTGATTCTAGTTAAGTCTATTATTACTGTGTCAGCTCTTTTTCCTCTTTACGTGATAGTAATGAGGCCAGTTTAAAGGATTTTAAAGATGAGCTAATAACAGTAAAAGAACAGAGCTGTTTAGTAGTCATACCACCTGTTTCAGTCACTAAGTTCACATGTGACTAAGTCATTACATATGTACAGTTACATCATAACTGATGCTTGAGTAACATTTTGTCTACCATTAAGTGAATTGTGCTTGTACTCTGATATATCTATTTCAGGATTGCTTATATTGAATTTAAGTCTGAGGCTGATGCTGAGAAAAACTTGGAAGAAAAGCAAGGGGCAGAAATTGATGGACGTTCTGTTTCACTCTACTATACTGGAGAGAAAGGACAAAGGCAAGAGAGAACTGGAAAGAATAGCACTTGGAGTGGTAAGTTAAAAGGGTTAATTGAATGGTGGGGGTGAGAATCGTTTGCATCTTTGTACTTTATGGCTAGCTAGAATTAGTTGTAGCTGGTGTTGAGTCTTCATGAGGGAAAGCTATCTGAAGTCATTACCATTGGACTGTAGTAGGCAAATACAGCTTACCTTGTTGGATATGTTCTCCACTTTAAGAGTGCTTTAATATACACAGACTTATTCTAACACACCTTGCTAATGTGAGAACTTTGTACTTGCAGGTGAATCAAAGACTTTGGTTTTAAGTAACCTTTCCTACAGTGCAACAGAAGAAACTCTTCAGGAAGTATTTGAGAAAGCAACTTTTATCAAAGTGCCCCAGAACCCACAGGGCAAATCTAAAGGGTAAAATAATCTTTATGTTAAATGTGGGCAGGACATACCCTTATACATAAAAGTAAGACTGTCCTGTTAACTAAAAAAATTCTAAAGTTTTAGCTATGCAAAGGACAGTAAATATTGATAGCACTGGTAATTACCTGCTGATGCCATGTGTTTCTAAACTTGATTCTGAGAACTGACTTTCAATCCTCAGGTATGCATTTATAGAATTTGCTTCATTTGAAGATGCTAAAGAGGCTTTAAATTCCTGTAATAAAATGGAAATTGAGGGCAGAACAATCAGGCTGGAGTTGCAAGGACCCAGGGGATCACCTAATGCGAGAAGTCGTAAGTCCCTTGACATGATGTGACTTGGGTTGGGTGACATTTTTTGATTTTATGTGTGTCCATGCTCATTTGGGGCTGGTTTTATGTTGTTGCTGAGTAATGACAACTGGATATGATGACTGATTACCTGAGAAATAATTGATGAAATCTCAAGAAAATTCCTCTAGATAGTCAAGTTCTGATCCAGCTATGTCAGCTCAAAGCAGCAACTTTTGGATTTGATTGCCCTCTGAGTTCACTTAGATATGCCTGATCCAGTGTAGTCTTTTTACCTTAATTTACCTGCATTAATTGCTTTTTCTGGTAAAAGGAGCCATTGTAAAGAAGAAAAAAAAGACATTGTACAAAATCAGTGTCAGATGGCTCAACAGAGACTGCTTCGAAAGGATCCAGGTTCAAATCCCAGCACCCACATGGCATCTTTTTTGTCTGTAACTCTTAATATCTGACACCCTCACAGATGTAATAAATAAAATCAGACAAAACACCAATGCACATAATTTTTTAAAAAAAATTTGAGTCTACTTCAGCTGAATGTGGCAGTATTCACCAAAGAGAAACCTATAAAACTAAAACAGGTATTTTTCTCTTCCAGAGCCATCCAAAACTCTGTTTGTCAAAGGTCTGTCTGAGGATACCACTGAAGAGACCTTAAAAGAATCATTTGAGGGCTCTGTTCGTGCAAGAATAGTCACTGATCGGGAAACTGGTTCTTCTAAAGGGTAAGAAGGCATAGTGTTGCTTCTTTTTCGTGAATTCTGCATGGAGAGTCTTCAGTATCTTCTCATTGAGCTCCTTTCTGTCAACCGGTGACAGATTATGGATTCGCACGAGAAGAAGAGAGAGTTCACAGAACTAGCACTTATCTTCTGTTTTTGCAGAAGTATATTTGGCTGTTGTGTGAGACATTTCTGAGATACTGGGTCTTTTTTTGACCTAAAGAGTACTTTATGGTCACTCTTTATGTGGGTGACTGGTGCTTATTGTGTTACTTTTAAAATGTGCTTAATTTAAAATGGGTGTTTTTGCTGTGTTTTAGGTTTGGTTTTGTAGACTTTAATAGTGAGGAAGATGCCAAAGCTGCCAAGGAGGCCATGGAAGATGGAGAAATTGATGGAAACAAAGTTACCTTGGACTGGGCCAAACCTAAGGGTGAAAGTGGCTTTGGTGGTCGAGGTGGAGGCAGAGGAGGTTTCGGAGGCAGAGGTGGTGGCAGAGGTGGAAGAGGTGGATTTGGCGGAAGAGGCCGGGGAGGCTTTGGAGGTAAGGAGGGAAAAGGAACTGAAACCTCTATGTGATTCCTAAACCTGTGTCCTAACCAGCTACCTTGAGTGGGGAGGTCAATTTCTAATTGTATCACCCTTTCATGATGTTTTTCCTTCTAGGCAGAGGAGGCTTCCGAGGCGGCAGAGGAGGAGGGGGAGACTTCAAGCCACAAGGAAAGAAGACGAAGTTTGAATAGTTCCTTCCATCCCATTCTTTTCCTTCTTCATTTTAAAGAAAGGACTCTGGGGTTTTTACTCTGTTACCTGTTGAATGACAGAGCCTTCTAAGGACATTCCAAGACAGTAAAAATCCTAAACTCTGTTGCCAGACTTAATACTTCCTAGAGGTTACATTTGGATTGTTGCTTAAGAGCTTGGCAAAACCAACTCTGCTCAGTGGGAATCTGAGTTTGTTCCTACTGCTTTCAAGAATCCCAACTACAGCCGGGCAGTGGTGGCGCACGCCTTTAATCCCAGCACTTGGGAGGCAGAGACAGGTGGATTTCTGAGTTCAAGGCCAGCCTGGTCTACAGAGTGAGTTCCAGGACAGCCAGGGCTACACAGAAAAACCCTGTCTCGAAAAACCAAAAAAAAAAAAAAAAAGAATCCCAGCTACAAATGTGGAAATTGGTTGTGGGGGGCAACTTCATGATTCTGATCTAGAAGATTTAATATTTCATTTGTACCTTAGATGGGTGTGTACTGGATAAGTGGTTGATAGAGCACATGGATCAGTGCTGGAAATGCCATACAAGAGCTTGTGTGGTATATCATTCTAGTCCCAGCATTTAATAAGAATAATAGTACAGTGTAATCTGAAATGACCTGGACAAGGCATGGTCCATTGGGTTGAAAAATTCACAAAGCCAGGTATGGTGGGACATGCCTTTAACCCGAGCACTTGGGGGGAAGGCAGGCAGGCAGATCTGAGTTTGAGGCCAGCCTGGTAATACAGAGTGAGTTCCAAAATAGCCAGGGTTGTTAGAGAAACAGACCCTGTCTTGAAAAACCTAGAAAGCTCACACAGGCAAACAAATACAAAGCTTTGGCCACTGAGTACCAAATCTCAGCAGCCAGGTGTTAGTGACATAATCCAATCCCACAGGAGGCAGAGACAATCTGAGTTCAGTGCCAATTGGGTCTGCAGAACTGAGTTGCAGAACAGTGAGTGATGCATAGAAACCTTGTCTTTGAAAGCCCCCAAACAAAACCTGTCAAATCTTAGAGAAGCTTTGGGTAACAAAGTTTGTAAGTGGCAGCTGGTTATGGTATTCACCTAGCTGCAGAGAGGGAACAGTGGCCTTTTTTACTTAGCTTAATAGGAAGTTTATGTTGTAGAGGTTCAGTATAATTAGGAATACAGTGGCCCTTGGCCTGTGTGCTTAATGACTTTTTCAGTTGTCTATCAAGGATGTACTGTCTTGGTTTTTTTCTTTTCTTTTTTTTTTTTTTTTTCAAGTATAAGGCATATTAAGATGCCTTAATAGAAACTAATTTCCTGTAGGTGTTTTTCCATGTCCCACTCCCAACAAATTGACTTTCAAGAAAAGCCAGTCAGCTATTTGGTGAGATCCTTTCTCAGCAAACCCAAAGACTCTCTGTAGGGTTGCTTTTAGAACCTGTCTGGTGGCTTGAGTATGTGGTATGACCATTTACAGTCTCTGTCCTGTCTAAAAGTGAGGTAGGGTGGCATGAGCAATAGATTTGTATAGCGGGAGTGGGTTAGTGGGTTCTTTTGCTGTGGGGAGGGGAGCCCTTGATTCTGCTAGCCTCGTAAAGTTAATGGCTTGTGTAGCTGCCTTTAATGCCAGAAGGCTGACCAATTTGAGGCCAGCCTGTAGAGTTCCAGAATAGTCAGGGCTACACAGAAGATCCCAAAATTACAGCAAAGAAAAGGTACAACTCTGGACTCTAGGAGGCATGCTGGTTTTTTTGTGGATTGAGGAGATAGTTAATGTGCAGAGTCACCAGAAGATTTACAGTTGAATAGCTCCCTCTCTTCCTAAACTGGAGAGACCTGGCAGACATTTTAGAAAAGCAGTAAATTCCCTTCTGAAAATGGTTTCCTTTTCTCATTCTTCCAGCAGGTGGCAACATAAGGACATGAGAACTGAAGAAAGGGTGGAGGGAAGGCAGTTAATCAGCCTTCACTTAATAACTATACACCAAACTCATTCTGGTGGTAGAATAGCCACAGCATTGTGCAGAAGTCTTTAAAAAGCAAAGCTTTTCTCATTTGATTCACTCTTAACCATTTCTCACCTGGTTTTGACTAAATATACTAGCATATCAGTATGGCTTATTTCCTAAAGATGCTAGTGAATTTGGGGTTGCTTAATCTAATTCAGTTTACCTACATCATCTACCTGAACCTCTTCAACTCTTAGGAACATAGGCAGATGCTAGGAGTATAGCTCTGACCCTATACTAAGGTAGAAAGGAAAGGGAAAAGGCAAGTCCTTGAGAATTAGAATTTTTTCCCTCTTTGTGGGTTTTTGGCCTGTATGTATGGGTGCTGTGTGTATACCTGGTACCCAGTACCCAGAGGTTAGAAGAGGGGGGCCAGGCCAGGCAGTGGTGGTGCACATCTTTAATCCCAGCACTTGGGAGGCAGAGACAGGTGGATTAATGAGTTCGAGGCCAGCCTGGTCTACAGAGTGAGTTCCAGGATAGCTGGGGCTACAGAGAAACCCTGTCTCGGAAACCCCCCCCCCCCTTCCAAAAAAAGAAGAGGGGCCGGATTGTCTTGGAACTTGAGTTATAATTTCAGTACTGGGAATTGAACTTGAATCTACTTATGGAAGAGTACTTGCTAAAGTACTCTTAACTGCTAAGCTATCTTTGTAGCCCTAGGGTTAGCATCTAACAGGCTAATTTCATCCAGTTAATGATAAACCCTTTGCCATGGAATAAAAGGGCTCTCAAGGTCCTAATAGTAAAACTAGTTTTGGTTTCTGTCCTCCATTAAGTGCCTACTAAGTGCTAAGTGTTATGCAAGAGATGATGGAACTGATTCCAGGGAATACCCAACATAATGTAGGTGGGGACTTTTAGGTCAATTAATCTGTGTTGTAGGATCTTTACCTTTTGAAGCAGGGTCTCTTGGTTTCTTGTGGGCTTCACATTTCCTACAAGCTTCCAAGTGCTTCTAGCAGTGCATGCCATTTCAGTGGCTTTTTATCTGGGTTTCAGGGATCCTGGTCAAGTTCTCACTGATAAATCTTTAAGGCAGCCATCTTAGTTTTTGTTTTTGAAACAGGGTCTCTAGCTCTGGCTGTCATGGAACTCAATAGGTAGACTAGCCGACCTGCCTCTGAGTGTTGGCATTAAAGGCCTGTGCCACCATGCCAGGATCCATTATAGACCACACAATATCAGAAGGATGATAGGTTGAGGCCCATTTTCCTTCCAAAAAACTAATTCTGGGTTGTTTTTTTTTGGGGGGGGGGTTAGGGTTTAATTGTGTACCCCTGATTGTCTTTGATATCTTGCTTTAGCTCCAAGTGCTGAGATTGCAGGTATGCACAACCAAATCAGTACTTAGGTTCTAACTGAATTTTCATCCATTTTAAAAAAATCTTTCAGTTCCATTCATTCTCTACTGGACTCTGTTAGAGAACCTGATACTGGCATTGAAGCTAGCTTTTTCCCATGTTTTTTCTCTTTGTTAATTTGGATACTTTTTGTTGGTCAGGTTTCTAGTTCACTGATTTCTTCTGCTAGGCCCTTTAGTGAAGCTTTCAGGTGTTTTTAGTTTTTTAAAGTATTTTATGTGTATGGGTAGGTTACGTATGTGTAAATCTTCATGTGCATGCAGTGCCACAGGAGGCCAGAAGTGGGTAGATCTTCCAGTACTTGTGAGCCACCATGTAGGTACTGTGAATTCAAACATGAGTTTTCTGGACAGCTGAGCCATCTCTCTAGCCCTTCAAGTGTCTTCTTTCTCTTCTAGGATTCTCATGGTTTCCAGTTTACAGAGCCCCACTTTGTCATTTAAACTCTTTTTCCTGCAAATTCCTAAACATCTACAGTGATTTGAAGTCATTTGTAAATTTTTTTATGTGCATTGGTATTTGGCCTACCTGTATGTGTGAGGGAGTCAGATCTACCATGTGAGCTGCCACGTGGGTGCTGGGAATTGAACCTGGGTTCTCTGGAAGAGTGGCCAATGCCCTTAACTGCTGATCCACTCCTTGTAATTTTAGCATGAGTTGTGGTTGAGTACTTGTTTGGATTATGGAGAGTTGTTTCTCTTTCTTCATTGAATGTCTAAGACAATTGGACATTGACCCAATTTAGAGGCCATATGCGGGGACTTGAATTTAGTCTTGCTAGTTCAAGTATATTTTGTTCTGATACTCTACTGTCTTAGTCAGGGTTTCTGTTCCTTTGCATGACCCCTTCACTTCTGGAATTGCAAATGAGACTGCACCTTCACCAATGGCCTTCTGAGGCCTCTCACAATGCCCAGGCCTCAGCTGCTCTTCATGACTCCTTCATGCCTTCGAAACCAGTACCACCTGGGTGACTCTTAACACATTACCAAGTCCAGTCACAGCACAGTGCTGGCTATCTCTGGAACGCAGCCTCTGTGCTCTCAGAAAACGCTTCTCAGAAGATTTCACCTCAATGCTGGTCTCTTCCCAATCACTGCCAATTTCCCAACGCCAGCTAACTAGCATCAATAGTTCCAGTAATGCAGTGGTTTTGCTTTAGTAGTTCTGGTATCTTGTTAATCACAGGTAATTCTTCAGCCCCGGCTAACAAAAACCACAGAACCTTCACAGTCAAAATAGCAACGGCCCTGATAAAGAGTCTTTAATCTTCCCTCTGAAATTTCACAAACCAGGCCTCCATCTTCTGCGCTGTTCTTAACATTATCTTCCAAGCTCCTACACAACATCCCACAAAGCTCTTAACACCGAATGGACCACAGTCCTCCCCAAAACATGGTCAGGTTGTCACAGGAATACCCCACTACAAGGTACCAATTCTTGCACAAACATGGCCAAGAAGCAAGCAAGCCGGTAAGAAACATCCCTCCATGGCCTCTGCATCAGCTCCTGCTTCCTGCACTACTTGAGTCCAGTCCTGACTGACTGGTGATGAACAGCAGCCTGGAAGTGTAAGCTGAATAAACCCTTTCCTCCCCAACTTGCTTTGTGATCATGTGCAGGAATAGACATCTACTTTTATCCTATACCTAAGCTGTGACCCTTCTAACATCTTCCCCAAAGTATCATCTTGTATGTTGTCAGTGATAAGTAGCTAGCAGAATCTCAGTTTCTGTTTTTCATAGAATATGATGAGATTTACTTTAAAACCATCTAATGTGTTCATCCTAAGAATACCAGCTGTGTTTTTTCTTGAGCCATTGTAATTACTAAGTAGAAAGGAGTTTCAGTGATTAAACACTGGCTGTTCTTGCAGAGGACCCCAGTTCAGTTCCCAGCATCCAGATGGTGCTTCACTGTAACTGTAGTCCCAGTTTTCCAAAGTCCTTTTCTACTTTCTTGGGTACTTTATGCACATGGTGCAGAAGCATAAATGCTAGCAAAACACCCATATATATAAATTAAAAATGAAGAGGAAAATTAAAAGTTTAGGGAAAGTTTGAAGCAATTTGTCAAATTTATTGCTCCTGTTCATGGTTCCCCCAAATTTCCAGCCTTCGTTCTTCAACCTTTCCTCAGTACTCCTCTTGCCCAGAAATCAAGCCGATCTTGGCACACCTGTAGAAAGCCAGGCTAAACACTGACTTTGAGGGTATGTGCCTCAGTTCTATCTGGTGGTTATTTTTATGGTATTGGAATTAGACCAGGACCTCAGCTTGTACATATAATTAACTAATTGCAGTTTTTCTTGTTTGTTTTTTTTGTTTGTTTGTTTTTTTCCTTTAAATTTCTGTTGGGTTTTTGAGACCGGATCTCTCTCACTATGTAGCTTTGGCTGTCCTTAAATTATATAAACCAGCTGACCTTTAACTCCCAGAGATTCACCCACCTCTGCCTTCTGAGTGCTGAGATCAAAGGCATATTTAACCATGCTTGGCCTGCAGTTTTTCCTTTTGGTGGTCTAGAGCCAGAGAGTGGATTTGCAGCTGGTATCTTGTGTTGGCTAATATCAGTTATAAACTTGATCAGATTGATAAGTGTCTAGGGTATTAGTGAATTAGTTACTTTATTATATGTTGCTATGACATAATGCCCAACCATAGCAATGTAAAGAAAAAGGTTTATTTTTATTCACAGTTCCGAATACAGTCTATCATGACAGGGACAAAGACATCAGGGTGCCAGGAGCTTGAAGCAGCCGATCACATTGCATCTATAGTTGAGAGTGATGGATGTTTGAATTCAGCTAGCTTTCTCCTTTCCATGCAGACCAGGACTCCAACCCACTTGAGGTAATTCAGATAGAGTGGAACTACCTCCACCTAATCAAGATAATCTCATAGGCATAGCCAGGGGTTAACCTGATCTAGATAATCCCCTACAGATATGTCTAAAAGCTTGTCTCCTATTTCATTCTAGATCTAGTTCAGTTGACAACTTGGTGTGGCATACCCTTGGGTGCGTCTGTGGGGGCATTTCCAGAGAGAACTAGCTGAATTAGGAAGACCTACCTTAAATGTGGGTGGTGTCATCCCTACAGGCCAGGATCTTAGACTGGATAAAAAGACAAAAAGGAGAAAGCTGAGTGCTTGCATTGTCTCTTTACTCAGCTCCCTAATCTGTCCCCCCATGAGCAAGCAGCCTTTTTCCCAGCTGCCATGAGTGACTCTGGTTGCTATGCCTTTCCTGCCTAACCATGAGCTAAAATGGTTTTTTCCTTAAGTTGCATCTTGTATGTTGTCACAGTGACAAGTGGCTAGCGGTTTCTGAGTTTGTTTTTCATAGAATATGATAAGGTTTATTTACTTTTAAAGCCACTTAATGTGTTCATCCTAAGAATATCAAATTCATCTTTAGCTGGATCATAGGTGAGAAAGGATAGATACCTGATTCATCCTTGGTGTTCTCAAGATTTAAATAGCTTTGAAAAGTTGTGGTGTTTCTGAGTGTCAGCAGATTTCTTTGTAAAGCAATCTTGATAGAGAATCCTTTGTCTCTCTTTTCTATCATAACACATTTTCCCAGTGTATCATCATTTGGAAAGGTGCCATCTCTAGTTCTTCCATATCAAAGAAAGATTGCAAATTTTCTAGGGGCATCATGATGGTAACTTTTGGATCTTAAATAGGAAGACATTGCATTTGTCGGTTAAAAATATCTGCAAAGAGGAGTCAACTCACTTGGTAAAGGTGCCTGCCATCAAGCCTGACAGCCTGCATTTGATCTCTAGAACATGTAAAGGTAGGAGAGAACCAACTCAACAGATTTGTCTGACCTCTACTCAAAGGTCATAACAAGCATGTACCTGAACATGCATATCACACACACAGTAATTTAAATAATTCATATCCACAAGGTAAACCGTGGGAAGGATAAAACCTCTGTTACGTGTTTCTAGATCTGGGTTTTGTTTTGTTTTCTCTTCAGGAAAAATGACTGTTGTTGACAGTTTGAGAAAATGATTTGGGACTTGCTGGAACCCAGAAAGAACACTTAGGCACAGTTTCCCCATTCAAGGTTTATGAATACAACAGCTGAGACAATGTGTGGTTAAATTGGTAGCTTCCATCAGTGGTGACAAAACTCTATTTAGACAGGAAGTGCTGCACACACAGCCTTGGGTGATGACATGAGAGCTTCCTTTTAAACAAGATGGCAAAATTGCATCTTGGTTGGTAGAGACAATCAAGTTTCTCTTTCCAAGGGAAATTTAGTTGACGGAATTTGTGATAATCATTTCCCAGACACCCGCAGCTTTTGTAGAGTGGGAAGATAACTACAAAAGAAGCACTTTGAGAGTGGAAAATCTTTAGGCACCAGAAAAAAAACAGGGCAGACTGTTGACAACACAGCTCAGTTGATAGAATGCTTTCCTAATAGCCACAAGGGCTCCATTGCCAACAAAAACAAGTGTGTGGTGTTGACCACTGTAAACAGCACTCAGGATGGAGGAGGATCAGAAGGTCTCAAGGTGATTATGGACAGTCTCAGCAGTGTACTCCACAGCAAAGCCAGTTCATGCTAACCATTCCTATAGCACATCACTGAGAAACTGCTTCTAGTATTTTCTGCTCTAAACAAAAACTCGATAGATTTTATGCCTTTGCTCTGTTCTCTTTCATGTCTTTCAGTGTGGGAGGATTTAGTTTGCCTTACCTGTCATCCAGTCCCCCCCCCCCCTTTATGTGTTTGTAACAGCATCACAGTATAGGCAAGGGTTGCCATGAATTCTCACTCCTCCTGCCCCTGCCTCCTAGGTCCTGGAATTAAAGGAGTACTCCACTTGTATCTGACCTGGACTTAAAATTTCAGCCAGGCAGTGGTGGTGCATGCCTTTAATCCTAGCATTCTAGAGGTAGAGGCAGGTGGATCTCTGAGTTCAAAGCCAGTCTGGTCTAGAGTGAGTTCCAGGACTACACAGTGAAACCTCAATACTGGGGAATACAACTCAACTTTCTCACATATTCTGTAAGTATACAACCACTGATTCTATCCACAGGCTCCTAATCCCTTCAATTGAGCTTGCTTTATATATACAACACCTCTTTGAAAACTAGGAATGATCTTAGCACTTGGAAGGCTGAAGGAGTATCATGAATGGTGAGCATGCCTGGGCTACAAAGTGAGACCCTATGTCAAAAACAGATGGCTCAGTGGAAAAGAGATTGTTGCTCAAGCCAGATGTCCTGAGAGGACTGATGGCCCATGGTAGAAAGAGAACCAACTCTAAAAGTTGTCCTCTGACCTCCATACATATGTGTATGCCTTTATTCCCCCCTCTCTCTCTTTTATTCCCCCCCACACACACACACGCACACAGGCACAAATACTAAAACACAAAAAAACTTTTATGGGGTTTTTTTTTTTTTTTTTTTTTTTTTTTACTGTTTGTGACAAGGACTCCCTGTATAGCTCTGTCCTAGATAGAGTCTAGGCTAGGGTGGCATTGAACTTGTAGCAGATGTTCTTGACTCTGCCTCTCTAGTGCCAGGATTTCAGTCATGTGCCATCATACCTGTTTAAATATGTGTATCTTCAAATGTATTTCCAAGAGTGATCTTTTCTGTTTTGCTGGCTTCATTCTAACAGCAACAAGATTTTTTTTTTCAGCAAAGGAAACACCATGACTTTTGTGTCCTGTTGTGTTTATGACTGAAAGTGAAACCAGATATGAGGTAATCTTCATGGTTTCCTCCTTCAGTGGGGCTACTGTGGTGTGATAGGAAAGTGTGTACAATTTCTTCCAAGGACTCTAATGACCTTTTGAAATGTTAGCCTACCTAGACAACAGTCCTCTGCAGTAAACCTACTTTCTGCTGTGGAGAGGAGTAAAGGAAATTATCCTATATGATCATATAAGCCTAAATCAGTTGGTTGAAAGGCCTCAACTAACTGTAGACATTCTGAATAAATTCAGATCCTGGGTTGGGGAGATGACTTAATAAAGTGCTGGTCATGCATGCATATAGACATCAGATCCCCTGCATACAAATAAAAAAGCTACATGTAGTGATGGCTCATGCCAAAATCTTGGACTTTGCTGGCTGGGCTAGCCTTGCTGACTTAGCTCCAGGTTCAGTGAGAGACCTTGTCTCAAAAATAAGGCAGAGCATGATTGAGGAAGGCACTTGATACAATCTATGTCCTTCATAAGCACCCCCTATATACACATACATACACACAAAAGAAATTCTGGCTCTAATGCTGGACTTGGTTGGGCAGGCAGTCCTATAATCTCAACTACTTAGCAGGCTGAGACAGGAGAATCACAAGTTAGGCTTATCTGGGCTAAGAGTGAGTTGAAAGCCAGTCTAAGTAACGTAGTGAGGCTCAAGAAAAAATTTAAAAGGTTAGGGATCTAGCTCACCAATGAAGTCCTAGGGTCAATACCCAGTACCTGTGTTTAGGGGAAGTCTCATGCCA
Organism: Uromys caudimaculatus; assembly: GCA_028551405.1. NCBI lineage: Eukaryota > Metazoa > Chordata > Mammalia > Rodentia > Muridae > Uromys > Uromys caudimaculatus. Next base: position 75,399,691 of record CM052709.1, on the reverse strand, counting down.
GAACAGGGCAAAAGCCAGAATGCAAAACCCCCATGATTTATTGGGGTCCCAGGACTCTTAAATATTAATATGCTGAAACCAAGTGAGCCAAGCCTTTACCACGTGAGCCTTTGGGGGACATTCTAGATACAAAGCCCAAACATAACTTGGTCCTCATTATCCACAGACTTCATATTTGCAAATTTATATATTAAAATTTGTGACTCAAAGGATGGAGAGATGGCTCAGCGGTTAAGAGCACTGGCTGCTCTTAACCTGAGTTCAATTCCCAGCACCCCCAGTCCTGAGTTCAATTCCCAGAATCAACCACATGGTGGTTCACAGCCACATGTAATGGGATCCAATGCCCTCTTCTGTTTCAAGACAGCTACCACGTACTCATATAAATAAAATAAATCTTTTAAAAATTTTTGTGACTCAAATCAGTACTCGAGGGACTGGAAAGATGGCACAGCAGTTAAAAGCACTTGCTGTTCTTTAAGAGGACCTAGGTACAGTTTCCAGGATCTACATGTTGGCTCACAACTGCCTATTAACTCCGGTTCCAGGAGTTCTGAAATCCTCCTCTGGCCTCCATGGGTACCTGCACACATAGTGTGTGTATGTGTGTGTATGTATGTATATGTGTATATATATGCCACTTATAGACATATATGCCATTTATAGATATAGACATATGCCATTTATAGGCATACAGAGGGGTGGAATCTTGGGTCTATCGACAATGGTCTCTTACTGTTTTCTTTCCTTTCTCATACTATAAATAGTTATGTTTTAAAAATTCTAGTCCCCAGTTTTTGCAGGTTGTACTTTTTTAAAAAAGAATTATTTAATTATTTTATGTATATGAGTACACTGTAGCTGTCTTCAGACACCCCAGAAGAGGGCATCAGATCCCATTACAGGTGATTGTGAGCCACCATGTGGTTGCTGGGAATTGAACTCGGGACCTCTGGAAGAGCAGTCAGTGCTCTTAACCGCTGAGCCATCTCTCCAGCCCCATTAATTTCCCTTCTGAACAGGCCAATCCACTTTGGAATCATGGTGACCCAGCATCAGCAGTTCTAAAGAGCTGACTTGTGTTACTAATGCAAGAAAGTTGTGACATGCCTTCCAGGGAAAATTCAGCATGGCATTGCTAGCCATACATTCAATGCTAAGAAACCAATAAAGTATACTCAGTAGGTTTATTTTTACCCCTCCCATCCTAGCAAGGTGTCTTTAAACACAGACAGACATAAATTGGGTATAATAGTGCACACCTGTTAAATTCAGTCACTTCGAAGGAAGAGGGAGAAGCACGGCCTGGGCTCTATAATGAGACTCGTGAGGCAGTGTCCTGCACACCACTCAAAGGAATTTGCCAATTATCTAGGCATCCCTTCCATCCATTAAGACATCATACCTGGTTGCCTCAATTTAGCCTGGAGACAGGAACCTAGGAGCTATTGGGACCCCACACTTCAACCACAGGAAGGACCTTGTCTCTCTAGGTATTTGAATCGGAAGAGAATTGATTCAAGGGAGTATAGATTTGCAGAAGAATTAACGGGTATGGAAAAGGAAAAGTCAGGGAGGTTCTAGGTGAAAAAGACCAACGGGGAGATTTTACTGATGATCACAGGCAGCTGAGGTTGTAAAGCAGATGACCGCTAGGGGGAGACCGAGCTACAGGAAAACCTGCTAAGTTCTCAACTGCTCATTTGACACCAGGGACAGATGCCAGCAATGATTTTCTCTGTTCATCCCAATGTATGACTGGTTAGTTTCCACTTCTCCCTTCCAAATCTTGTAATAGCATTTCATGTATGGTCATAATTCAGACTAGAGCATAAGGGGATGCGGGTATCTATTTTGTAGGAAGCAGAGACTCAAACCTAAGGCCTTGAACAGGTGTGTGCCATCATTCCCAGTTCATGTGGCTATGCATAACTTCAGGCTTGCTACACAAACTCCCTCAACTGAAGTTCATTCTTAGCACTCTTCTGTAATTTTGCATGGTGAGTATGATGAAATTAAGTAAAAGCAAATGAGCCGGGCAGTGGTGGCGCACGCCTTTAATCCCAGCTCTTGGGAGGCAGAGGCAGGTGGATTTCTGAGTTCGAGGCCAGCCTGGTCTACAGAGTGAGTTTCAGGACAGCCAGGGCTACGCAGAGAAACTCTGTCTCGAAAAGCCAAAAAAAAAAAAAAAACAAACCAAAAAAACAGCACAAATGACCAGGGCTGGAAACACTTCATGCACTTGTCCAGAATGCCCTGAATCCCTCTCCCCCACCTCTCTCTCTCTCTCTCTCTCTCTCTCTCTCTCTCTCTCTCTCTCTCTTACACACACACACACACACACACACACACACACACACACACACGCAAATGATCCTGAAGAAAAATAAATTGTATTTCCCAAAGAAGGAAATAAAGTCCTCCAAAGAGGCAGAGTGGAGCCAGACAGCAGGTCCTCACAGTGCAAGGTTAATGGGTTTTGGCAGAAGGTTCTTGGCTGGAACCCAGGGACTTAACAGTGTATTCATTCATTCATTCATTCATTCACTCACTCACTCATTTACACAGTGGGTCTTAACAGCCCTGGAGACTAAAAGGGTAGCTCACAGAATCTAAGAAAGCCTGGGAAGGTTTTGAGAGCAGAACCCTGACCAAGGGACAAAACAATTCCTGTCAACTTGGATGATGGTGTTTGTTTCGAAGTCACCAGGGTCAGGGGAGCAGAGGAAAAAAGTGTATTCTGGGTTGGGAAGAGGGCGCCATGGGTCATGGGTAAAAGTACCAGCTGCAAAAGCTTGACAATCCCAGTCCAATCCCCAGAACCCAAGTTTGGGGGGGGGGGGGGAGCTGGATCAAGTGACACACACCTGCCATCCCAGAACCTCCTGAGAGATGAGAGGTGAAGCTGTGAGCATGGCCCAGAAGGTGGGGACCAGTTAGCTGGAGCACACAGTACAGAGGCAGAGACTACCTTAGGTGGAAGCTGTAGGGTGGTGGTGGTGCACACCTTCAATCCCAGTTCAATCCCAGCACTTGGGAGGCAGAGGCAGGCAGATCTTTGAGTTTAAGGCCAGCCTGATCTACAGAGAGAGTTCAGGACAGCCAGGGCTAAACAGAGAAACTTTGTCTCCAAGAACTAAAAACAAACAAACAAACAAACAAAAAAATAGAAGTGCTCAAAAGATGCCCCCTACTCTCCACACATGCACTATGGCACACGCACACTCACATAATTACTACGACTGCTACTACTACTACTGATGAAGAAGAAGGAGGAGGAGGAGGAGGAGGAGGAGGAGGAGGAGGAGGAGGAGGAGGAGGAGAAGAAGAAGAAGAACTGGGCATGGTGGTTGCACCATTAATTCCAGAACTTAGGAGGCAGAAGAAGGTGGATCTCTTTGAATTTGAGGCCAGTCTGGTCTACATAGCAAATTCAAAGCCAAACAAAGTTACATGGTAAGACCCTGTCTAGAAAAGAAAGAAAGAGGGCTGGAGAGATGGCTTAGTTGTTAAGAGTACTGATTGCTCTTCCAGAGGATCCAGGTTCAATTCCTAGCACCCACATGGCAATGGCTAACAGGTTTCTGTAACTCCAAGATCTGACACCCTCACACAGACATACATGCAGGCAAAACACCAATGCACATAAAATAAAAATAAATTAATTAAAGGAAGGAAGGAAAGAAAACCAGGGGTTGGAGAAATGGCTATTCATCCAGAGAATCCAGGTTTTATTCCCAGCACCCATATGGTTCACAGCCATCTATAACTACAGCCTTGGGGGTTCTTACACCCTCTTCTGGAACCCCTTTAATCTCAGCTCTTAGAAGGCAAAGGCAGATAGATCACTGTGGGTTCAAGGCCAGTCAGGGCTACATAGCTGAGACCCTGTTTTTGAATTAAATAACTAATTAAATCATTTAAAAAAGGATTAATCATCTCAGACATTGCTTTATCTAGAAAACCTTACCATGCTGGGTGACTTGGCTTCACCCAGATTTTCTCATAAATTGGCTGATTTTTCTCTGGCTATTGAATTACTTTATTAATTATTCTGCTTTCACATCTTCTTTGGTACATCTTTGAACATTTTCTGCCCTGGGGGATTTCATCCTTTTCATCTTTTTCATATCCGAGGGCCTGGTTTTCTCTGTGCCAAGTTGTTCATCTTGGCCAATGATCAAAGGACACAGGCGCATGAAGCCTCTTCCAGGATCAGCTGAAAGGACAGGGCATCTTAACTTAAATATCAGAACCCGAGAATCCTTCCTTTCTTTGTCCTGGGCCTCTCTCACTTCCAATTGTTCCCCATCTCCCAGGTCTCCCTGTGTTGTGTTTTATTAAAAGAAAAAGAAACCAGGGATGTGTTTGGTGGAGGAGCAGTATGATGAGGGAAAGGGGGTGCCTCTGTGGGCCCATGCTGAGGCATCCCTTTCCCCTGAGGTACCAGCTATATAGTATAGAATAGAGTTTATTTAGGGCATGGGGAGGGGAGTTGAGGGGGTAGTAGAGACAGAGAAAGGGAGGGATGAGGAGGGAGGGAGGGGGGGAGAGAGAGAGAGACGGAGTAGAGGCTGGTCATGAGCACATGGAGAGAGGGGGGAGGGGAATGGGGAGAGAGGAGATAGAGGGGGAAGAGGGTAAGAGAGCAAGAGAAGAGAAGCAAGACCAAGAAAGAGAGGAGGGAGCAAGTAGCTCCTTTTATAGTGAGTCGGGCACTCTTGCTTGTTGCCAGGTAACTGTAGGGCGGAGCCCCCAACACCCTGACTTCACCTCACCTCTTTGGTGTGCTCCAAAGGTTGAGATGTGAACATATTTTTGTTTGGTGCCTTGTGTTTTGTGACTTTCACTGTTGCTTTATTCAGAGAACACAGATGTAATGAGAAGTCAGCTCAGGAACTTTGGAAAATTGAGCGCCCCTCCCCTCTGGGAAGACACGGGTTAGAGAGCATGTAGGCTGGAAGGGAGGGGCTGATTAAGCCCTTGCTACCTCATTCCCTAAAGACCAATCAGTGTGAAAGTCACACTGTTCTGCCAATCACATTGTGCCTAATGGCTGCTGCTCTAAAAAATCATATAAAAGCTCACTGAACAGGCTGTGCGTGGCCCTTCTCTCCCGCCTTGGTGTGCAGGATGACCCCAGCATGCTGGAACAATAAATTCCTCTTGCATTTTGCATCGATCCCCGACCCCATGGTGTTCACTCGAGGGTCTCCAGGAAGTTAAGGCCCCCCAGAGTCTTACAGTTTAACCATCTACACACCGGCCCTGTTGTTTTGAGATTCCAGTACTGTTGTTATGATTGATTCTTTATCTGGAGCTTACTTTGTTAGATGTTCGTTTTCCTGTTTTCCAGATAAGCACCTATTTTAGAATCACTCCCAACATGAACTTTTCCAGAGATCTACAGTTCTTTCTTTGTTGCGTATGAGAGTCCTGATGCAATCCGGACTGATCCCTGAGCTGTTGAGCAGCATGGATCTGACCGTGCATTGCGCTAGCAGACGATATAAATGTTAACGACTGACTTACGCTGGCTTCCATTTGCGGGGCATTTTTAGTCTCATACAGCCTAAATCAGTCTTTCCTTTTGATGTGATAAACGCCATGCCTATGGCAATTTACAGAAAGAAGAGTTTATTTAGCACATGGTTCTAGGGGCATAAGAGCCTATCGTGACAGAGATGCGTACATCCAAGCAGCAGATGCAGCAGCAGGAGCAGGAAGGAGAGACACCATCTTTTACCACAAGTCTGAAGCAGAGAATGGAGAGAGAGGGAGAGTGGGGAGTAGACAGACAGAGACAGGGGCAGAGACACAGAGAAAGTGTGTGTGTGCACTAGAGGAGGGTGGAGGAGTAAGGCTATAAAACCTCAAAGCCCACTCCCAGGAAGACACTTTCTCTAGCAAGTCCACACCTCTCAAGCTTCCCACGACAGTGACACCAACTGGAGACCCAGTGTTTGAGTGTCTGCACCTGTAAGGGATGTTTTACACTCAAATCATCACGGTTAGCCAGTAGCTTCTTTCCTTTTCAAACCTTCTTATCTGGCTTTGATTATTCTTTTAGATGTGGGGTGTGTGTGTGTGTGTGTGTGTGTGTGTGTGTGTGTAGGTCTGTATGTGTACATATAGGTCTCTGTGTGTAGCTCTCTTTCTCTCTCTCTCTCTCTCTCTCTTATGTGTGTGTGTAGGTCTCTGTGTGTCTGTCTGTCTGTGTCTCCATGTCCGTGTTTGGTATGCAGGTGTGCTCAGCACAAGCATGTGTAGATGCCAGAGGCTGAAGTTACGATGTCTTCCTCATTCACTTCACTGAATATTTTGAGGCAGGGTCTCTCACTGAACCTTGCCTTTTTTGGCTAGACTGGCTGGCCAGCAAATCCCCAGGGTTCCCTCATCTCTTCTCCCTGCTCCCAGGTGCTGGGATTACAAACTTTCATAGCCATGTCTTGCTTTTGCACAGTTGCTAGGGACCCAAACTCAGGTCCTCACGTTTATATGGCAAATACTCACTACCCGTTGATCTCTCTCACAAACCACTTAGAGGACTTTTTAAAATGCTTCATGGAGCTGGGGAAATGGCTCAGTCTTTAGGAGTACTAGTTCCCAGCATCACATAATGGCTTACAATCATTGGTAACCAATTCCAGGTAATATGGTGCCTTCCTCCAGTAGGTACAGGAATCACAAAGCATACTCACATACATGAAAAGCACTTATAAACAAAAAAAAAATTTTTTTTTAATTTTTTTCTTTTTCTTTTTTTTTTTGAGACAGGATTTCTCTGTGTAAGAGAGCCCTGGCTGTCCTGGACTCACACTCACTTTGTAGACATGTTAGCCTTGAACTCACAGAGATCTGTCTACCTCCCAAGTGCCAACGCACTCCATAAATAAATAAATAAATATATATATATATATTAAGGGCTTCAGGGAGTTGGCTCAGCAGTATTTTCAGGGAACCCAGGTTTGGTTCCCAGCATCCACATGAGGCTCACAACCCATCTGTAACTCCAAGTCCAGGAAGATCTGACTTTCTCTTCTGGTATCCTCTGGCACCAAGCATACACACACAGTGCACAGATATACATGCAGACAAACACCCATACCCATAAAATAATAATAAAAATAAATTTAAAGAGCTTTATAAAATTACTCTTAAAAACTTTAAAAAGAATTTGGAGGACTGAGAGTGTGGCTCAGGCCTTTTATCCCAGTGCTCGGGAGGCAGAGGCAGGGGGATCTCTGTGAGTTTGAGGAGGCCAGCCTGGTCTACATACAGAGTTCCAGGACAGCCAGAGCTTCTATGCTAAAAGTGAAATGCCACTTTTACCTTATTTGTATATATGTCTGTGTATATACAATGAGTGTGTGTGGTGTCTGTGGAGGCTAGAAGAAAGCACTGGATCACCTGGAGCTGGAGGACAGCGGTTGTGAGCTGTCCATGTGGACTCTGGGAGCCAAACCCAGGTCCTCTGCAAGAGCAGCAACCACTCTTAACCACTGAGCCATCTCCCGAGCTTCAGAGTTGTTTTTTAAATACTAGCAATGAGCAATTGGAAGATTGAAAAATGTAAAAACCACAGAGAAAGAAAAAAAAAAAAAAAAACACAAACAGGCCACTTAAAATGGCTTCCCAATGGTTGGGAAGTGTGGTTCTGTGGCTGAATGCACTGGGCTCATTCATGTAAAGGTCACTGGGTTTCTCCTCCCATCATTGAAACAGCAAAATACAAAAGAACGTGGCAAAAGACGTACCAGACCTGTACACTGAGGAGATTTGGAGTTGGGGATAGACATACTAAAAGTGGTGCACACAAACACACATATACATATTTTTATATATTGCTCAGAGATATATTGGGGAATTTAGCATCATTAGAATGTTAATTCTCAGGCCATTGAGATGGGCTCAGTAGATAAAATGCTTGTTGTTAAATCTGACAACCTGGATTTGATCCCTGGCACCCACATGGTAGAAGACAACTGACTCCTGTAAGTTGTCCTCTGACCTCCGCTTGCACCTGTGACATGAATGTGCACAGGTGTGTCCTTGAACACACCCCCTTCATGATAAATAAATATTAAAAGAAAAAAAAACAATTTTGCTACTTAAAAAAGTCTCTCTTTTTTTTCCTAAGGCAGCTCATGGCTATTAAGAAATCTTTTTAAGAATTATCTATTGCCCTGAGATGGTGCATACCTTTCTTTTCTTTCTTTCTTTCTTTCTTTCTTTCTTTCTTTCTTTCTTTCTTTCTTTCTTTCTTTCTTTCTTTCTTTCTTTCTTTATTGGGTTTTTTTGTTTGTTTGTTTTTTGAGACAAGGTTTCTCTGTATAGCCCTGGCTAACCTGGAACTCACTCTGTAGACCAGGCTGGCCTCGAACTCAGAAATCTGCCTGTCTCTGCCTCCCGAGTACTGAGATTAAGGTGCATACCTTTAATCCCAACACTCCGGAGACAGAGACGGGCAGATCTCTTTGAGTTTGAAACCAGCCTGGTCTACAGAGTGACTTCCAGGACAGTCAGGGCTGAAACACTAAAAACCAAACCAATCAAAAATCTGTCTGTCTGTCTGTCTGTCTCTATCGATCGATCGTGTGTGTGTGTGTGTGTGTGTGTGTGTGTGTGTGTGTCTGAATTCATGAGCATGTAGGAGCCTGTGGAAGTCAGAAAAGGCCATCAGATCCTCTTCATACAGCACTGAGCCACCATATGGATGCTGGGAATCAAATTTGGTCTGTAAGAGCAGTGAATGCTCGCTCTCTCTCTCTCTCTCTCTCTGGTTTTTTTGAGACAGGGTTTCTCTGTGTAGCCCTGGCTGTCCTGGAACTCACTCTGTAGATCAGGCTGGCCTCGAACTCAGAAATCCACCTGCCTCTGCCTCCCAAGAGCTGGGATTAAAGGCTTGCGCCACCACTGCCTGGCTGTGAGTGCTCTCTTAACCACTGAGGTACCGCTCCAGCTTTCCTTCTGTTTTGCATCTCTACACTGTCAATATCACACCTGAAATGTTAGCATCAGTCAATCCCCCTGCCCCTCCCATTTCACAGGCATAGTTGGTAAAGGCTGTATTCTACCAGGCCTCAGGGTAAACATACTCAACACCCCCACATCCTATGTATTGGGTACAGCATAGTTCTAAAGGAGAAAAAAATAAAGATCTTGACTTATCAAGATCCTGGTGTATCAATATACTATTTTATTATTTTCATTAACAATGGATTAGCTGGGTGTTGGTGGCCACACCTTTAGTCCCAGCACTAGAGACAGGCAACTCTCTGAATAAAAGGCCAACCTGATCCACAGAGTGAGTTCCAGGATGGCCAGGGTTACACAGAGAAACCGTGTCTCAAAATAACCAACCAATCAACCAAACGACAACCAATAAACCAACCAACCAAACCCGATAATTAATTGGTTACTGAAGAATTAGTGACCTAAACCAAAGAGCCTTAGATGAGCTGAAAACCTCCTGACAAGAGAGTCCACACATTGATAAGAACATCTGCGGGCGTTTATGAGTAGAGAAAGTCCTGACAAGAGAGTCAACATAAGGCTAAGAACATCTGCCGCCATCTCCTGTGCTGCACCCTCAGGACACAGATGGAACTGGCCATCTCCTTTCTGACCTATAAAACTCTCACAGTCGCTGCGTCTGGGCACCCGGTCTCCTTTCCCGCAGAGAAACTGCTGCTCTTCATTGTTAATAAAGAACAACCTGCTTCTATTGTGGCAGTCTCCTCTTAGACCGGAACTCAAAGCAGTCCCCGGCCTCCTGGAGCTTCTCACAGCAATGCGGAAGCCTCCAGCAAGGTTGTTGGAACTGTTTGTGAGCACTGTGAGTTTGAGGTGGACCGGGTTCTCTGGTGATCTCATGACGTCCATTGCAGAGTTAAAAGGGCTGGCTTAGTCAAACTGCTGATAGGTGTATATTGGTGTTGTTACGTGGTATAGAGAATCCAATCTCATTATTTTGTTTTTACGTTAACAAAGAATAGAGAAGTTAGGCTAATATTATAAACAGATTACAGCCCCTTTTTAAAATTATTTATATTTATTTTATGTGCGTTCGCGTTTTGCCTGTACGTGTGAAGGTATCAGAACTCCTGGAGCTGGAGTTACAGACAATGGTGAGCTGCCACGTGGGTGCTGGGAATTGAACCCGGGTCCTTTCTAGGAGCAGCCAGTGCTCTTATCCGCAGAGCTGTCTCTCCAGCCCCTACAGTCACTTCTTTAAGCAAAAGAAACAACATAACCAGGCTGGAGAGGTGGCTCAGCAGTTAAGAGCACCAACTGCTCTTCCAGAGGTCCTGAGTTCAATTCCCAGCAACCACATGGTGGCTCACAACCATCTGTAATGGGATCTGATGCCCTCTTCTGGTCTCTGAGGAGAGTGATATTGTACTTGCATACATAAAAATAAGTAAATAAATATTTTTTAAGAACCCACAAAAGTATTTAAAACACACACACATAACCACCAAGGTTAGCAAAGATGTGCTCACTCTCCTCACATCACCCTCTACTGTTTTTCGAATTATGTCATTAAAAGCTGAGTTTAGGACTGGAGAGATGGCTCAGCGGTTAAGAGCTCTGACTGTTCTTCCAAAGGTCCTGAGTTCGATTCCCATCTGTAATGGGGTCTGGTGCCCTTTCTGGTGTATACTTATATACATTAAATAAATAAATGAATAATTTTTAAAAATCCTGAGTTTAAGCCAAGAGACTTCAACCCTAGCACTCAGGAGGCAGAGGCAGGCAGATCTCTGAGTTTGAGGCCAGCCTGGTCTACAGAGCAAGTTCCAGGACAGCCAGGGCTACACAGAGAAACCCTGTCTTGGAGAAAATAGAAAATCCTGAGTTTACTGGGTGTGGTGGTGCACACCTTCAATCCCAGCACTCAGAAGGCAGTGAGTTCGAGGCAGCCTGATCTACATAGTAAGGTCCTAGACAGCCAGGGCTACACAGAGAGAAAAAAGAAAAGGGGGAAAAAAAAAGGCTAGTGAGTGAAATGGTTGTGAGGTAAGTTGCTTGCTGACAAGCCTCATGAATTTGATCTCTGACACCTATATGGTGGAAGGAGGGAACAGACTCTAGCAAGTCGTCGGACCCACTACACACACATACACACACACACACACACACACACACACACACACACACACACATTAATTAAAAGTCTTAAAAATCTTGAGCTTAGGGGCTGGAGAGATAGATGGCTCAGTGGTTTAGAGCACTGGTTGCTCTTCCAGAGGTTCCAGGTTCAATTCCCAGCAACCACATGACAGCTCACAATTGTCTGTAACTCCAGATTCAGGGGGATCCAAGACCCTCACACAGACATACATGCAGGCAAAATACCAATGCACATAAAATAAAAAATAAATTGGGTTTAGCAAAAATCTCTACAAGTCATCTCATTAAAATAGGCATTTGGCCAATAATAAATTAATTCCACATCAGTGAAACTTGAGAGGTTAGATTTAGGCATGGCAGTGTTTGCACGTGTCCTGTAGAATTTGTTAGTTTACTCTAAAAACCACAAGCCAACACCCTCCAGTGAGATCCTGGCCTAAAATATTTGTTTTACTTATATAGGGAGAGGATAGTGTGAGACAGGCTGCTTTCAATTTTGTGGTCCCGACTGGTGACATACACGGGTAACCTTCAAAAGCTACAACTGAGGATGCACCTGGCTTTTCAGCAATACAAATTAGGTTGAAGTTCTGTCCTATCGGCGTTCCTTCACAGTGGTCTGGAATCCTGTTGCTTGGCGGCCTGTGCGCGCATGCGCGGACATGGCTTCAACCGACTATCCCCCAACAAGCAACTCAAAGCTACGGAGCCTATCCTACCCAGCCTAGGGTTACTCCCAACAGAGCAATCAGCCCTATGGCCAGCAGGGTTACATTGATTATGGCCAATCAGCTGACACTTCAGGATACGCCAGAGTAGCTATGGTTCTTCTTGCGGACAGACCCAAAACACAAGCTCTAGCACTCAGTCAGCTCCCCTGGGATATGGTCCCACTGGTGGCTATGGCAGCAGCCAAAGTTCCCAGTCTTATGGGCAGCGGTCCTCCCACCCTGGCTATGGCCAACAGGCAGCTCCTAGCAGCACCTCAGAAGTTATGGTGGCAGTTCTCAGAGCAGCAGCCAGCCACGGGCAGCCCCAGAGTGGAGGCTATGGTCAACAACAGTCTGGCTATGAGCGCCTATAACCCACCTCAGGGTTATGGACAACAGAACCAGTACAGCAGCAGTGGACGGGGGAGGCCAGCAGGATCGTAGGGGCCGTGGCAGGGGCGGTGGAATTGGTTACAACTGAAGCAGTGGTGGTTATGAACCCAGAGGCCATGGAGGTGGCCAAGGAGGCAGAGGCAGCATGGGCGGAAGTGACCGTGGTGGCTTCAATAAATTTGGTGGTCCTCGGGATCAAGGATCTCGTCATGGTTCTGAACAGGATAATTCAGACAATACCATCTTCGTGCAAGGCCTAGGCGAGAATGTTACAATTGAATCTGTGGCTGATTACTTCAAGCAGATTGGAATTATTAAGACAAACAAGAAAACTGGACAACCTATGATTAATTTGTATGCAGACAGGGAAACTGGCAAGTTGAAGGTGAGGTCACAGTCTCATTTGATGACCCACCTTCTGCTAAAGCAACTATCGACTGGTTTGATGGTAAAGAATTCTCTGGGAATCTTATTGAAGATTCCTTTGCTACCCGCCGAGCTGATTTCAATCCGGGTGGTGGAGTGGTCGTGGAGACCGAGGGCGAGGATGACCCATGGGCTGTGGAGGCTTTGGAGGAGGTGGCGGCAGCGGTGGCGGTGGCCGGGGAGGACTCCCCAGTGGAGGTGGTAGAGGTGGAGGACAGCAAGGAGCTGGGGACTGGAAGTGTCCTACACGAACTTCTCTTGGAGAAATGAATGCAACCAGTGTAAGGCACCTAAGCCAGATGGTCCAGGAGGGGGACCAGGAGGCTCTCATATGGGGGGAAACTATGGAGATGATCGACCTGGCAGAGGAGGATATGATTGGGGCGGCGACCGAGGCTGAGGTGGGGACCGCAGGGGCTTCAGAGGGGGTCGGGGTGGTGGGGACAGAGGCGGTTTTGGCCCTGGCAAGATGGACTCCAGGGGCAAGCACAGACAGGATCACAGGGAGAGGCCACATTAGCCTGGTTTGCGTAGTTCTGGAATTCTTCCTGTACCCAGTGTTACCCTTGTTATTTTGTAAACTTACAATTCAGGATCGCTCATGGATTTTTTGGGGTGTGTGTGTGTGTGTGTGTGTCAAACTACCCTAATTGTAACCATATCTCTGGTTCCCATTAAAAACCATCATTTTAATTAAAACAAAACAAAACAAAACAACACAACACAACACAAAACAAAATAAATTGGGTTGAAATCTCTTGACCTTTCTGTCTGATATTTGTGCTTTATGCCTTGACATTTCTTTTTGATGGTGTCTTTATGGCGCTCGTAGTTCATCTTGCCTTTCAGAGGTGTTCCCTACACAAACCTCACCAATCTTTTTCTATCCTTGGTTTTGAAGCTTGAATCATACAAAACATCTTTTATAGAAAGCCTTCCCACAAAAATGCTTGAAACAATCAGTTGTGGCAGCACCAATAACTTTTTATTTTTAATGACTTTAATGTGCACTGATATTTTAACTGCAGATATGTCTGTGTAAGGGTGTCAGATTCCCTGGAACTGGAGTTCCGAACAGCTGTGAGCTGCCATATAGGTGCTGGGAACTGAACCAGAGTCTTCTGGGAGTACAGTCATGCTCCTAACCACTGAGCTATCTCTCCAACCCCAAAACCAATGTCTTTAACCACGATTTTTCTGCCTCCTTCAAAGGCTGTGTGTCTTTTGTCAGCACGGAGGCAACACTGATAGCCTTCTTTCTTTCCTGTGGAGTATTTCCAAACTTTCATGTCATAAAAATGACAGCAATTTCTACTCCTGAGGCTATGCAGACAAACCAAAGGACAAGAAGGCAGGAGCCTGGCGCCACAGAGTCTGTCCTTCTCACTGCAGCTGGTTGGGAGAAACAGGAATTGTTTTTTTCATTTGGGTGGATAATAAAAACTCTAATCTTAAATGCTGGGATCTCTCTTATCTGATAGCAAAACTTAGGAGAGATTCTGGTCTCATAGCCTCTAGGGAGAATACTGAGGAATCTTAGCAGACAGGTCTTGCTGGGTTCCTCCATGTAGCCTGCCTTCATCATCTGAGCACATTTCCACGTGGGTGCAGCACACTTATGCTATCAAGTTCCATATGAGCCAAAGAAGAAGTGATGTGATGGTGTGAAGTTTAGTTCCAGCACTCAGCAGGCAGAGGCAGGTGGGTCTTTGTTAGTTCTAGGCCAGCCTGGATACATGAGCTTCTGTCTAAAAAAAAAAAGAAAGAAAGAAAGAAAGAAAGAAAGAAAGAAAGAAAGAAAGAAAGAAAGAAAGAAAGAAAGAAAGGAAAAAAAGACAAAAAAAAAAAAGAAATGAGGATTTAGGTAATCTTATGGAGTTATCAAAGAAATGTGTATTTCGTAAAGATACACAACTACATTAAAGTGTGTGTGTGTGTGTGTGTGTGTGTGTGTGTGTGTGTGTGTGTGTGTATCAATTGGGTTTTTTGTTATTAGTTTAGGCATCTTGCTAAACTGTCTGACCTAGTACTTGGTTCTATGTAGCCCAATGGGCTGGCTTAAAACTCTTGGTAATCCTCCTGCTTTAGCCTCTGGTGTGCTGGGATTACAGGTGTATGCCGTCATGCCTGACTTGTAGACCTTAAGACCTCATGCACACGAGGCAAGCATTCTTCTACTGACCTGTACTCTCAACCTCTCAACTGAGTTTTGAAATTTTATTGCATGTATTTATTATTATTATGTACATAATGCAGGAACTGGCATGCCATGGTCTAAGTGTGGTGGTCAGAGGATAACTTGGTGCAGTTGGTTCTCTCCTTCCATTTTTATGTGAGTTCTGGGCCTTGAACTCAGGTTGTCAGAGTTGGAGGCAAGTATACACAACCACTGAGCCACTGATTTTTTTTTTTTTTTTTTGAGACAAAGTTTCCTGTATCACAGCTGGCCTTGAACTCCCTATGTAGCTAAGGATGACCATGAGTTCCTGATTCTCCTGCCTCTACCTCCTGAGTGCTGGGCTAACAGGCATACATCACCACACATGGCCTTTTTTCTTTGTTTTTACATTTTATTTATACATACTTATTTGTTTATTTTGTGTGTATGGGTGGGTGTGTGTGTGTGTGTACTTGTGTGAAGGAGGTCAGAGGACAACCTTCAGGGATCAGTTCTCTTCTTCCATAATGTGGGTCCTGGAGATAGAACTCAGGTCCGCAGGCCAGTGGCAAGCACCTTATCTGCTGAGCTATTTTGCTGCCCCATCAACCAATATAAAAATGTTAAGTTAGATCTATTTATCTATGTATTCATCTATGTATCCATTCATGTATCTTTTCATCTATCTATCTATCTATCTATCTATCTATCTATCTATCTATCTATCTACCATCTACCTATTCTGTGTGTGTGTGTGTGTGTGTGTGTGTGTGTGTGTGTGTGTGTGTGTACGTGCCATGGGATATTTGTCGAGACCAGTGAACAACTCGGGGGAGTCAGTTCTCTCCTAACACATACATGAGTTCCAGGGATTTGAACTAGGGTCATCAGGGTGGGTGGCAATTGCCTTTACCAGCTGAGCCGTCTCAGCTGCCCATCAAATGATTTTTTTGATGAAGATATAAAGTCACTTCTGAGGGTCCTGCACAGTCATTCAGCAGGACCAGCCAAGTGATATCCCTGCAGAACACTGAATTGGAAATGGTATTTATGGGTCTCACAAGTGAAATAACAGTAAATATGAGAGACCAGAATGTGCAAACACAAAGCCTTCCTTGAAAATAAAACCTGTGAGTACCCTGTTCCTGAAGATTATATAACTGTCGCCCCAAGTGTGCCAGACCCTCGGCCCTTCCTTTCCCATTGCCCACCATCTGCTTTCTTTACTAGAGATTAATTTTCATTTTCTAGGATTTTATATAAAGGGACTCATACATTTACTCCTTGTAAGTTTTGAGAGGATCTTTGTCACACGATCAAATCGTTTATTAATGCTCAAGAGAACATTTCTTTATTCCTTGGATCCACTGAAAAATCAGTCAGTATCTGTTTTAACCACCAGACCATCTCTCCGGCCCCTAGGATTTTTTTTTTTTTAAAGATAAGGTCTCTAGCCCAAGCTAGTCTAGAACTCCCTGTGTAGTCAGTGATGATCTTAAATTCTCCTTTATGGACTTTATCTTCTTTATCTCCTCCCAAGTTGGAAAAAATAGGCTTGTACAGTGGTAAGAACTGGACCCAGGAGTTTCTGTTTGCTAGGCAAACACTGCCTACTGGGCTTCAGCTCCTCCTCTGTGGCCACTTGCTGAAAGACCATGTCCATCTGATGCTGCCTGAAATCATCCTCTCCACAGGAGAAGTCAGTTTGTAGAGACTCAAGCTGCTTCAGAGAAGAGACACACAGACAGGAAAAGAACAGCCATACAGACCCCTGTGTTGGACATGCTAAAGTCTGAGAGATTTTGGTGACATGTTAGGAGTGTCTTCTGTGTTTGAGCTAGCTTGGCTTCTGTTAGGGAACAACTACAACCTGAACAGAATTTGTGCTAAAATGGAAAGATTCACATTCCCGCCCAAGAGAGAGTCAAGCAACTACGGAAGAATCCACCGGAGCTGCTCCCAGTTAGGTGCTGATATCCAGATGCAGAGGAGAGGCTGGGTGTGGGGAGTGAGAGATAGAGAGATGGCAAAGTAGATGGTGTTGGGAGGCCGCTGGTGTAGACTCAACCTCAGCAGAATGTAGCAGGTGTCCCACGGTGACCTTCTAAGGCCTGGGGGGCCCTTAGGAGCAGAGGGTTATAAGCAGCCATCATCTGGGTTCAAGGACAGTGTTGGAAACAAGAGGACAAATGACATCCAGCTATGGTGGGTGCTCAGCAAAGGTCTTGGAACAACAGAAGCTGTGCATTCATTGATTAGAATTTCAGGGGCTGGAGAGATGGCTCAGCGGCTAAGAGCACTGGCTGCTCTTCCAGAGGACCTGAGGTCAATTCCCAGCAACCACATGGTGGCTCACAATCATCTGTAATGGGGTCTGATGCCCTTTCTGGTATGTCTGAAGATAGCTATAGGGTGCTCAAATATATAAAATAAATAATTCTTTTAAAAAAAAGAATTTCAATGACTGTGCAGAGGTTAGAATGTTGCAGGTCTAAGTGTAATTCATTTAGTGCTATTTTTAGCTCTCTTAATAGTTATTTATTGCCCTCTTGTATAAGTGAGCTAATAATATCTGGTCACCATTAGGTAAACTATGTAATGTACAGACACCTGGCTCCCACAGTGAGAAGGTCCAGAATGCCATTAGATAACATCTGCCTAAAATGGAGACATCCCTCGCTTTGCTCTGATCCACCTACTTGAAGTTAAGTGTATAGGTTCATAGCCTTGTCTGTTTCTAGAAAAGCTTCTAGAAATTGCTATCTCATTAAAACAGAGAATAGAGTGAATCTGTGTTCCTGTCCCAGCCTCACACATATTTGGCTTCAGAATAAACTAGCTCTTACTCCCCTTTGAGGTGAAAATTGTGGGAGGTTTTCAAGACAGGGTTTCTCTGTGTAGCCCTGGCTGTCCTGGAACTCACTCTGTAGACCAGGCTGGCCTTGAACTCAGAGATCTGCCTGCCTCTGCCTCCCAAGTGCTGGGATTAAAGGCCTGTGCCACCACTCCCTGGCATGAAAATTGTGTTTCATGCAGACATGATAACTGCACAGAGATGAGCCCCTGGCTGGGTGTGGGGGCCCAGAGGTCATTTTCAAAGAGAGAACTGATTCTGCCTTTGCCATGGGGGAGACTATTGATTAGTAGAATTTGGGGACCAGTGATAAATCAAGCACGGAGATGGGGGGAGGGAGTAATTTATTCTTAGTGAGAGTCAAGGGCACTTAGCTATACTCTCTCACAGGGTTTGGGATTGGAACGAACTTCAGAACTGAGTTAAAACAAGCCCTGGATTCTATACACACACACACACACAGAGAGAGAGAGAGAGAGAGAGAGAGACAGAGAGACAGAGAGACAGAGAGAGAGAGAGACAGAGAGACAGAGACAGGGAGACAGAGAGAGTGGTAGCCATGCATGGGCTGGATCAAGTTGTCTCTTGGGAATTTGAAAGATTTTTAAGCCCCAAAGTCGATGGAGATTCTCCAAAGCCATCTCTTTGATAACTTGTTCCAATCCATCCTTACTTCAGGCAACAATAGGCTTTCTTTTGGAATCAGTCTTTTGTCTTTATGGTACTTAAGAATCTATTCACATCTTCATATGAGTTATGATAATAATTTTGCACTTTAATCTGTCTTAATTTCATCAACACAGTCTTTTTTAATTATATTATTTATGTGTATATGTGTGTGATGTGTGTGTGTGTGTGTGTGTGTGTGTATACACATGTGCCTGAGATTAGAGGCATCTCCTGGAACTGGAGTTATAAGTAGTTTTGAGCTGCCTGACATTTGTGCTGGGAAGGGAACTCAGGTCTTCTACAAGAATACGTGTTCTGAACCACTGAGCCATCTCTTCAGTCTCATGGTAATTATATTTGTCTTTCATCCTCACTTGTGAAATTTGGTATATGTCTAGACAGTACAATAATTTTTTATGCCCAATTATTATTATTATTTTAATTACATATATATGTATGTGTCTCTGTGTGTAAGATGGCCAAAGAGGCCAGAGATGTCAGGTCTTCCTGGAGCTGGAGTTACAGGTAATTGTGAACTAACTACCTGGAGTGGCTTCTGGGAAGTGTCAGGAAGTCCTGCTGCTAAGATCAACATCTGACATTACTGGAAAGCCTTGAGCTAGGTGCAAAATGGCAGACTTCTTCGTCAGCAAGGTTTCTTCTTCTCACCTGGGGGATCCAGACCTCACATATCCTACTTGAGGAATGTCACAGAGCCTTGGTAAGATTATAGGTCCAGCTTCCTTTCTCTGCATAAGAACCTGTCCAGCAAGCACCTGGAATTTCTGAAATGCCTCTCCATGCACATGAGGTACCCTAAGCTGTAGCAAATGATATATGCGTACCCTAGAAATCCCTACCCTCTTCCCCAGAACTATATTAGCCCTTGGTTCCCCCCCCCCCAACAAAGTTGTGCTGTCTCTCTGAAGCTGATCCTGGAGTAAGTCTGTCATTCCATCATACCTATGGGCCATCTGAAACCCTGTTCATTTGACTCTGCTCTTTGTTCTTGTGGGCCAGTAGCCAACGACCCCAGGGAGAAGAGGACCACAGGAAGGCCGCTCAGGTCCTCTAGAAGAAGAGTGCATGCTTCTTTTTTGGGGGGGAGGGGTTTTGGTTTTTTTGAGACAGGGTTTCTCTGTGTAGTCCTGGCTGTCCTGGAACTCACTCTGTAGACCAGGCTGGCCTCAAACTCAGAAATCCGCCTGCCTCTGCCTCCCAAGTGCTGGGATTAAAGGGGCGCATCACCACTGCCCGGCGAGTGCATGATTCTTAACTGCTGAGCCATCTCTCCATCTAGCACCACCACCACC
>CM052709.1:75295282-75379532 GCA_028551405.1 Uromys caudimaculatus | reverse complement strand
TACACACACATACACATATATACATACAATATTCATATTCACATATGTAATATTTACATATATATACATACACACATATGCAATGCTTACAAAGGATTAAAAGATGGCTGCATTTAGACAGGCCTTCTGAGAGGCAGAAGCAAAGGCTGGTAGACATGATAAGAACCTCTGGGAGAGTTAAAGGAAGAACCGAGCTGGAGGGTCACTGGAGACACAGTGACAGAATCAAACCAGGAGGTCAAAGGTTTGAGGGTGAAGTGGAGCCACAGAAGTGAGGTGTGGGATGGTAGAGGCTGTGGAGAATCAAATAGGTCCAGACAGACCTGGGGAGGGAAGTGAGTGGATAGACAGACAACCACAGGAGTAGGCAGAATCAGCAGTGGGGACCAAGCTGAGCCCTGCAGTCCCTTGATACACACACTGGGTGGTCAGATGACGGGTTTGTCCAGCTGACACCTTCAGTCCCCTCCTCCTCACGGGATCCAGAGAACAGTCTTGCTTCCCCCTTTAGTCTAATGTGTTTGGTAAGTTCTCAGGCCTGATTTTGTTGATATGATTTTTAAAGTATTTATATGCAAATGAATATTTTTCCTGCATGTATGTATGTGCATCACGTGCAGTCTGGTACCTGAGGAGGTCAGGAGATCCCCTGGAACTGGAGTTACAGTTATGAGCTGCCATATGGGTGCTGGGCAGAGGTAGCTTCCTAGTTCTTCCTGGTATAATTTTATTATGCCATGATGATCCCAATTTACTTTGATAAGTTTTTTTTTTAAGATTTATTTATTTATTTTATGTGAGTACATTGTAGCAATCTTCAGACACACCAGAAGAGGGCATCGGACCCCATTACAGATGGTTGTGAGCCACCATGTGGTTGCTGGGAATTGAACTCAGGACCTCTGGAAGAGCAGTCAGTGCTCTTAACCACTGAGCCATCTCTCCAGTCCCACTTTGATAAGTTTTTAGGGTGGGATCCTTTCGATTTAGGAAAATGGTTTTTACAGGTTTGTGTTTCATGGGTGATAACAGACAAGTGATATTGCTCATGTGCCCACCCAGCTACAGCCTCTCTACTTCTGTATTTACACGCAAAATGGAGTCAAAAGCTGCTTGCAAAATGGAGTCTCTCAAGGCCATGGTCAGTATGTGCTCTATGTTGAAGGAATGTTAGCATTACAGACCCACTATTATGTCTAGCTTTCTGTGGAAGCAGGATTCGAACTCAGGTCCTCAAATGGCACAGTGAGTGCTTTACCTACTCACCAAGGCACCATTGCAAGCCTCATACAAATTTTACTGTTTTATACTATAATTGAGGGCTGGGCACAACTTGATTTCAATATTCGATGAATTTCTTTTCTTAGCCTTTCCATGTTCATTTCCTGAAATGCTGGCACCACTAATTTCCTTATTTTGATAGTCTTTTCTTACAATACTGAATGCATTTACAGCTGCGGAATTTCACAACTTTCATAGCTAAAGACCAAAGGCCTAAAGAATAGCATGGTGCAAATTGGTATTATCGCCTTACATGTAATCATGTAGCATACCTGATTTCAAAACAATTGACCATTATAATTTTTTATTGTCTCTTGATCTCAGTGGCTATTTAAGAAGGAAACTAAGGTGGCTGTCGTCATTGTCCTTGCTACTTGATTTACTTCTGTGGGTAATTTCTAGCTTGTTGTGATGTGGAGTTGGGTCTATTCAAGTTCTGACTTGGGTATACTTGTTTTTTCACTTTCAAATGGGCATATATGCTAAGATTTTATATGCAAAAGGGGAAGTATCATCTATGTGTGGCACACTGTTACAGTTCTGTTGGTGGTGTGTACGTGTGTTTATGTACACATGGCATGCACATGCCATGGTGTGTATATGTGTCTGTGTGTGTGTAGAGCAAAGGGCAACCTTGGTGTTTATCTTCATTTTGCACCTTGTTTGAGCCTAGGTCTTTGCTTCTCTGTTCTATATGCCAAGCCAGCTGTCCCCTATGCTTAGTAATCTCTGCTTCCTTTCTTAGAGTATTAGGATTGCAGACCCACTACCGTGTCAACTTTATGTGGGTCTGAGGGCTCCAAACTCAAGTGGTCTAACACTGTATCCCTGGCCTAGAATTCTCTTTGTAGACCAGACTGGCCTCAAACTCAGAAGAGATTTGCCTTTCTCTGCTTCCCAAGCACTGAAATAAAAGGCATGCACCACTGCATGCAGCCAAAGGTGTGTGTCTGTGTATGCAAGTGCTTGCTTGCAGAGGCATGAAAGGGCATTGGATCCCTGGAACTGGAGTTACAGATGGTTATAAGCCACCATATGGTTGTTGGATATTGAACCCAGGGCCTCTGGAAGAGCATCCAGCACTATTAACTGCTGTGCCATCTCTCCAGTACCCCCAGGGTAATCTGTGCTCCCCTCCCATACCTGTCTCTGTGTAACAGCCCTGGCTGTCCTGGAGCCCCCAAGGTAATCTTGAATTAACTGTGTAGGTGAAGCTGGCCTTGAACTCCTGATGTTTCTACCTCTACCTTCTGAATGCTGGGATTACAGGTGTTTTATCACCATGCTCAGCAATTTTATTTTATTTTATTTATTTATTTATTTTGGTTTTTCGAGACAGGGTTTCTCTGTGTAGCCCTGTCTTCCCCAAAACTATATAGCCCTTGGTTCCCCCTGAACAAAGTTGTGCTGTCTCTCCGAAGCTGATCCTGGAGTAAGTCTGTCATTCCATCATACCTATGGGCCATCTGAAACCCTGTTCATTTGACTCTGCTCTCTTTGTTCTTGTGGGCCAGTAGCCAACGACCCCAGGGAGAAGAGGACCACAGGAAGGCCACTCAGGTCCTCTAGAAGAAAAGTGCATGCTTCTTTTTTTGGGGGGGGGGTTGTTTGTTTTTTTCGAGACAGGGTTTCTCTGTGTAGCCCTGGCTGTCCTGGAACTCACTCTGTAGACCAGGCTGGCCTCAAACTCAGAAATCCACCTGCCTCTGTCTCCCAAGTGCTGGGATTAAAGACGTGAGCCACCACTGCTTGGCCATGCTCAGCAATTTAAAAAAAAGTTCTTCAAGGGCTAGATGGCTCAGGGCTTAAGGACACTTGTTGCTCTTATAGAAGACTTAGGTTTGATTCCTAGCTCCCACAGGGTAGGTCAGGACCATCCACAACTTCCGTTCCAGGAGGGGTCCTCTTCTGACCTCTGAGGACACTAAGTATGCATATGGTGGACATACATACATGTAGGCAAAACATTCATACATAAAATGAATTAATCTAATATTTTTTAAAAAGATTTAACTTATTGTATATGTATGTGTGTTTCTTGCATGTCTGTCTGTGCACACAGTGCTCATGGACACGTGAAGAGAACATTAGATCCCCTGGAACTGGAGTTACAAGTGAGTGAGCGGCCATGTAGGTGCTGGGAATTGAACCCAGGTCCTCTACAAGAACAGTCAGTGCTCTTAACTGCTAAGCCCATCTCTCTAGCCCCTAATAAAAATTGTTTTTAAAAAACTATTTCTTAAAAATGGCACATAATCAACCAGGAATGATGGCACACCCCTTTAGCACATAGTCTACATAGATCTCGGTTTCTTTTCTTTCTTGTTTCCTTTTTTTTTAATTTTTTTTTTTCGAAACAAGGTTTTTCTGTGTAACCACAGGGTACCTAAAGCAGGATGGAACCTGGCACCTTTGCTTTCCCTGTGTCTGTTTCCTCTGGCTGAAGGCACAGAGATAAGTCGTTATTCTAACTCTCCCGGAAGATCAAGGCTCGGAAAACAAATCCCTGAGACAAGGGTGATTATATAGGAAGGCAGGCTGCAGCCTGAGGGGGAAGTGCTCATCTTCTAGGACCCGGGCTGAGCCCCTCGAGCCATAACAGAGTCTAGGACCACCTTGTACAACCAGAACAGAGACAGTGATCAGCCAGACCACATATTCACCAGGTCTGCTTAACACCAATAGCTTTTGCCATCTCTCAGCCTTTTCTCTTTAAACCTGGCTCAGGCTAATACTCGCTGGACTTTTTAATTTCTTCTTCCCAATGTGGCTACACTGAAATCTCTCCGCTATTCTGTAGCTCAGGCTGCCCTCAAACTTGTGTGGGATCCTTTTGCCTCAACTTTCCAAGTGTTAAGATTACAAGCTTGGGCCTCCATGGGCACTTTAACTCTTAACTGGTATGTTGTGGCAGGTGGCCTTGCTGGAATTGTAGGAGACTGAGCTTTTGTGTTACAAACTGGGTATGCAAAGAGTAAGAACCATTCGTACTCACTGTCAGAGGTCAGTTCCCACTACCTGTCTGATGTGAAGCCAATACTGAAGCACACACGCTCTCCCAAAACATTAATAATGTTCAAATGATGTTAAATTCCAGATTGCACCTAGAGGTCCAAGGTTCTTTTGCTCCTGGAGTCCAGGAGGTCGGCAGGGGGCGCTCCCCGCCTTTTCCCAGGGTTCACAGAGGTTCCCTTGCTCATTGGGGACATAGGGAACCCCTCCCCCAGCCTGCCTCAGGGGTGTACCGACCACTGCACGCCATCCATGCCACTGGTGCCCAGCACAAAGTCAATCCCTCTGAATGCGCACACGCCCGCCTCCTCCCCCGGATTCAGCAGGTGCTCGGGGCACTCCATCTATCCCCAGCAGGGTCTCAGACGCTGACCACCTGAGGCTCCCTCCTGCCGGTGACTTCAAGCGCTGGGCCTGCAGAACCTAGGACCGAGAAGAAATTCCGGGCATTCCAGCCTGTTGGGCTGTGCCGGAGAAATCCAGAGCGCTGGATGATTCGAGAGAGGTTGCCTCCTGTTCTGATGGGTCTGTAAATCCCTGTCCCTCAGTGCTGCCAGGATGCTGCTGGCACCAGACTCTTGGGAGTCTCAAGGCTTTTGGCTAGCGTCGGGGCCCACTCCTAACCCTCCCCTTTTTTTAATCCGTTCAGTTTATGGCCTGGTCAAGTATTTTCTCCAAGCTCCTAGGGAGACTCAGACCACACCAAAGAGACTAGATATACACTACTTGACTTACCTGGAAGGGCCTATAGAGGATGTAAGATGTACTTCCAAGTTTAGGTTGCCTGCTCATTCTCCTTTCTCCAGAACATTTTTCTGTCTGGTATAGAATTATAGGACATTTTCACAATTTTTATTGCAGAGGCAGAACCCCATGCCAATCAAGGGGGGTTGGGGGAGGGAGGTGTCAGAGAAAAAGCACCATTTGTCCCCAAGTAACTAGTTTCTCTGTCTCACTATCTGTCTGTGTGTATTGGGTTTTTGTTTGTTTGTTTATTTTTCTTGATACAAAGTCTATGTAGCCTGGGCTGATCTGGAACTCATTATTTAGACCAGACTGTTTTTTTTTGTTTTGTTTTGTTTTGTTTTTGAGACAGGTTTTCTCTGTGTAGCCCTGGCTGTCCTGGAACTCACTCTGTAGACCAGGCTGGCCTTGAACTCAGAAATTCACCTGCCTCTGCCTCCCGAGTGCTGGGATTAAAGGCGTGCGCCACCACCGCCCGGCCAAACTGGTTTTTTGAAACCACAGAGATACGTCCACTTCTACCTGCTGAATACTGGGCACCCTACTACACCCAGCTCTGGGCTTATATATTTTCTAATAGGGTGTGGTGCAGGGCTGGGTTCCCGTTAAATCGGACTGGACATGATACATTTAGTAGGTTGGGTTCGGTTGGGTTCGGTTGGGTTGGGTCAGTCGTTTTTAAAGATCTGTAAGGACTTGTTTAAGACAGGGGTGGGAACCCTCAAAATCTGGCCAAGCCCATCCTGAGGGTTATCTGCGGCCAGCAGTTAGTGCCGTTGGGAGGGGTAAGAAGTTAGCTTAGTTAAGCTCACCCTTTGAGTTATCTGTGTCTGGCCAGAGAATGGGGCAGGAAGTTATCCTGGTGGTTGGCAGTTAGTTCAGAAGCCAGCAGGAGTCAAAACAAAACAAAACAAACAAAACAAAACAAAACAAAAAACCCCAAACAAACCAAGTGGGCTTCTTTTGTTCAAGGGCCCAACTCTATCTATAGTGGAATCGGTCAGAGGTCAGTCTGATCTCATCTTAGACCTCTCTCCCTTAGTGTCTCTCAAGCAGTCACTAAAGTGAGCAAGCGTTAGGGACTTTAGTTACCAGTTCGAGGGGGAGAAGCCTGAGCAGCTAAAGGAGCCCTTCAACAGCACGCACTTTTTACAGAGCTCAAGAATTGAATTGCAAATGGAGGAAAACTGGTTTGTCCACAGAAGGGAGAAAAGTCAACCTATATGCTCCCCAGAGTGGGCGGTTTGCACAGTCATCAGCTTAGAAAGTGGTGGGAAAAGGGGGCCAGCCAGGATGGCTGAGCAAATAAAGGTGTTTCCCACCTAACCTGACGCGTGAGTTGTATCTCCAGATCCCACCTACTGAAAGGCAAGAACTTACTCCTGCAAGCTGTCCTCTGATCTCCGCACCGACACACAGCACACACACAGACACACACACTCGTACACACACGTCCCCTCCCATAAATAAACATTTAAAAAAAACAAAACCCAAAAAGCATAGGAAGAGGCTTCAGACAGTAAATTTGACTTGGAGTAGACATTTCAGTCAGTACCAGGGCTTTATGGGAACAGAAAACCCTTGCATCAGAATATTTAAATAATTATCTGGATTTTATTATTTATTTATTTATTTTGGTTTTTCGAGACAGGGTTTCTCTGTGTAGCCCTGGCTGTCCTGGAACTCACTCTGTAGACCAGGCTGGCCTCGAACTCAGAAATTCGCCTGCCTCTGCCTCCCAAGTGCTGGGATTAAAGGTGTGCGCCCCCACTGCCTGGCCTATTATTTTTTCATATGGTACTATGCTTCTGAGATTCTCCAAATGCCGTCACTCATTGGACCTAACAGGTTTTGGTGCCTTGTAGGCTTTTACAAAGAAACAAACACATTTACCACTAAGTTGTTTGTAAGGAAAACGGAGGGGAGGGAGGCTGGGGGAGACGTTATGGAGTGGGGGTTAGGAGCATAGGGTTCTAGTCAATCCCTGTCACACAATAGCTGTGGGATCCTTCTGAGACCTCCATTTCTTCCTTTGAATATAGTGTAGAACGGAATTCCAGAAGCTTCCCCTGCTCCCCGGTGCTACACCTAGGAACAGGTGTCCTTTGTGAAAGGCAGGATTCCTTAAGTGGTCTCCTTTAGTTATGCAAATATGCTGGAGGAGGCCGCCCAGCTCTGCGTAACAGTGGGATGGCCTTTTGCCCCCTTTCAAGTCCCCTTTGAATACAGAGCTGGTAGCTGGGATCAGGAACTTCTTGCTGTAGAGAAGCCTTCTGTCCTTACTAAGGACACCCTCCTCCCAACACACACACCGATTACTATCCCAAGCCTGAAAGAAAGTTGCTACTCTATCAGAGAGCCTGAGGGAGTTTATGGAATTCATTCAGAGGCCCTGGACCATCCGCTCTTTGGTGAAGGATGGCTGTGATAGTGAGTGTTACAGAGGCAGTTACTTAAATGCCTGAAGTTTAGGCTTCACCGCAGCCTGCTTGGCCTGAGAAGCCCCCGTACTGCGCAGGTCCGCTCAGCAGCGCCCCAGTGTGGAGCGAGAGCTAACAGTTGGAATTGCCTGCTGAGATATTTGGGAGTAAGATCCAAGAGGGTGTGCTTGGAATCCCCCCTCTCCTCCCCCCACCCCACCAAGGGTACATAAAAGAGTTTACATTGAAACGTAAAATTACTAAAGACAAAGTAATACAGATTATACTCAAAATGTTCCCAGCGCCAGGCATATTGACTATGTTCCACAGTTGTTACTGTTACTGATGTCCACCCGGAAAAAGATAGTAAGTGCCCGCCCTTTGTCACCTTGAACTAAAGGAGAGGAAAAGTAGAGCCCTCCTCTCCTAAAGTAAACCATAAAACTTAGAAAGTTCACTTTGTTCCCTTCTATTTGGGAGACTCACCACAGAGGGTCCTAATCTTCACCTGGGAATAGGACTTCTAAATGGGGTTCTAAGTCAAGACAGGTCCAGAAGTCCAAGCAGACAGACCTTGCTCAGTCTAATTTCATTAGGTCATAAAAAGTCTTCCCTGGTTTTTGAGTTCTGCCCCTTCAGAAACTTTTTGATTACGGGAAACCTTTTGACTAGAGCTGGAGAGACAGCTTGGTTGGTACAGTGCTTACCTGAGCCTGCAAGAAGCCTGGCTTTAACCCTTCGCACTGCATGAGCTTGGCATGGCAGAACTTGACCCTTGAAGGGTTAATTACCCAAAAGCCTCAGGTGGGCTGAGAGACTTGGGCAGCAGAGTTGATTAATAACACCTGTGGAAACTTCTGATCAGGTGAGCCACATACCCATCTGCTGGTATCTACCATTCTGAGATGTGAGGGGGTTGGGGGAACTGACCTACAGTTGGACTTTTCCATCCCAATCCCCCTTCACTGGCCCACAAGCCCCCAAGACCCCCAGGCCATGTTCACACACAGTCTTGCTTCCGAGGTGGTTGTCCTCCAGCCTTGATTCTGCTTCAAGAGACGCCTGTCAGCTTCCTTTCATTTCCACTTAGCCCCCATCAGTTCCTATCCAACACCTGTAACGCCAGCTACCAGGAGGTGTTGAGTCACTGTGAATTCAAGTCCAGCCTGGAGTACCTGAGGCTGGCCTCCAGAAGGAACCTGCTAGACTTTTCTTGTTGTCTCTTGTTGTGCAACCTTGGTGATGGGACACACCTCTCAACTAGGAAACAAGACTTCAGTGAATCTTCCAGGAAAACCTTTATCTTTAGGCCTACTTCCTTAAGTAATCCCAGCAATAAAAGTGTCTTTATAGAGGCAGCCTCGGTAGAGCAGGCTGGGAACTCACATTCTTAGGTACACTGAAAAAAGCCAATGGCAACAGAGAGAGGGGGCCCGTAGGGACAGCAGCAGCCAAGACATTCTGAACATCTCACAATACAGTTTTGGGGATACATTCCTGTCCTGCTTGGCCTAGTAGGAACATGGACCCTTGACTCCCTGATGTGTTCTGATAGTTCAGAGCCTGCAGAGAGCACCCTAACTTGAAACAGACAGGGCCACCTAAGAGACAGATCCATCTGATGCCAGGGAGGAGCCTGCCTGCTTGGTTGGTCTTCTGTCCACAGATTCAGTGACCCAGGGCTCACACACAACCTAGAGCTAAGCAACACAATCATTCACTCTCTCAGATGTAGGATAAAGGCAGTCTCCAGAGAATATACCCAACCCTGAGAGTCAAAGCTGATCAGTGAACTGCATGAAACTGCTTAGTCCCTGACCAGTCAGGACCAGATCCTTTCTACAGTCTGTTACTCTTGCAGGGAGGACAGGACACTGGCCAGTCAAGACTGGACAACACCCATTCTGGTTCAGAATCCCTTCGTCCGTCAGATAACCTGAATGGGATGGTTGGAGAGGTTTGTTTGTTTGTTTTTAATTGTTAGAGTAACCCCTTTCCTTTGTTCTAGGAACCACCAGCCTTAACCTGCTCTTGGTTG
Source organism: Uromys caudimaculatus (assembly GCA_028551405.1). Lineage (NCBI taxonomy): Eukaryota > Metazoa > Chordata > Mammalia > Rodentia > Muridae > Uromys > Uromys caudimaculatus. The sequence goes on along the minus strand of CM052709.1, from coordinate 75,370,037 downwards.
GAGCAGTGTCTTAATAGAGAAGCCTTGCCTGAGTGTCTCTGGGTCTGGTATGTTCCTACCACTTCCAGACCCAAGAACTGGAATCTTTTAACAAACTCAGCAGAGAACCTCCTATTTGTCACCCACACAGTGGTGACTCCCCAAATTCCAGTCTGCCTCAGGGAAATATCCCCTAAGCAGCAGGTACAAGGCTTAGTCAGGGCTGGTGCCTGAGGTAATAGGAAATGTGACAGCACCCCAAGGGGCTCCTCCGCCTTCCTTCTGCTGAGTTAATGTGGCCTGCCTGCCCAGCCTTGGGCCCAAGTGAGATAGCCTATCAGGAAGCAAAAACCTCACACACTCTGGCTCAGTGGGTAAGTCTCAGAAAGCACTGGGTGGCCAGAGTCTTAACTTGATGACACCACCAGTCATCAAGACCCACAGTGCAGGCAAGGAGTTCCCAGTCCATAGGACCCAAGCTAAAGGCAAAGGAAGCCAAAAATAATAGCTTCAGAACTACTACTGATCTGTTGCCCCATTTCCAGGGTCAGCTCCGGATACTTGCCTTAAACCTCTGAGGCTTGAGATTCAGGCCTGTCTGCCACCTAGCTGCACAACCAAGCATCCATCTCCCTCCCTCAACCTCTGATTAAATCATGTTTCTGCCTGGTCCTTAGATGTGGCTTACACACCCATATCCTGAGCTCTGCCTGGCCCTTCTAGCCCTCCTGCTGCTGTTCTGGGAGCAGGTGCTGGCTCCTCCAGAAGGCTCTGCACTGTTGCAATCAAAGTTTTTAACTTCTGGGAGCTAGGCATGTGTTTTGCACTGAGCTCTGCTCATAAAAGAGCGAGATAACCAGGCGAGGTGTGGGAAGACCGTGCTAGGGAGAAATGGTGGCTGCCCTGTCCTTTCCAACCCTAGGACTTGGATCAGGGCAGCTGGGCCCATGGTAGATCTCTTTGACTGGACACAGCTGGCCTGCTCACTACCATCTCAGAAGATCCTGTCCTGGCAGTAATTGCCCTCCCTCCTCCGGAAGCAGCAGCTTTGGCAAAAGTCTGCATGTAGCAGGCTCTCCTTCCAGTTGAGTCTACTACAATGCTTTCAGGAGGACATCAGGAAGCCTATTAGCTCCGCATACCCTGCCTAAGGGCACCCACTAGAACACTAGCCTTGTGTCTGAACTCCTGCCTTGGCCTTTGCTAATTGATACTTAGTCCAAGGCTTCAGGTGGCCACGTTGTCACCAGAGACAGCCCAGCCGAGTGCTAGAGCTCACAGGCTTCTTGCATCAACACAGTTCCCCCTTCCTCTAAGGCCCCTCCAGAGAGGTCTTACACACCCACTAGCCAAGACCAGGGAAGCCGCTAGTTCAGACACCTTCAACAACCAGTCCAGTTTTATTGAGAAAATAAAGATGCCTCCATCTTTTCCAGGTGACCCCAGCCGGAGGTGGCATTCTTTCACAGGGAAAAATAGTCTGGGCAGGCCCCAGAAAAGTAGGGGTGTCAGTGGGGAGAGGGCTCAGAGTGGGACTTGAAAGGCAGGGAGGGGGTGAGTGGTAAAGATGCTAGCCGGTGAATGGGGCTGCTGAAGGAAAGTGCACAGAAAAGAGGTACACCTCCCAAGGCCTGGAGCCGTCTCCTTCCAACCTTCATAAATAAAATTTCACAGTAATAGAAGAATGTCTACATCTAGGGCCCAACCAGCCAGTTTCTGGCCAGGGAGTCAGTATTGGTGAGGTGCAAGGGTGAGACCTGGCTTGGCGGTGCTCAGGGATCACTGCGCCTTGGGGGTCTAGGAGCACTGCTCTTTTGCTCTGTGTCAGGGGTAGAAGGTGGGGCGGTAGCCCACACTGAGGTTTAGAGGAGTGCTGAGGTAGTCAGAGCAGCCAGTCAGGCTTCTGGACAAGAGAAGACAGAGCCAGGAGCCATGCCTCGGCAGCTGACTCCAGGCAAGCCTGGGGCTGTACTGAGAGCCTATGGTGCTCCTGTCTTAGGAGATCCAAGAATGTGGACCAGGGGACACCTGTGGACCTGCACAGGCCTTAGCTCCCACAGAGGCTGCCTGGCCCTCGGGGAGTTGGAGGCATTTCACAGGAAAGAGACTTCCCTGTGAGGACAAGAGGCAGCCACAGACCCACTGGGGCCAGGTCTGGCTCAGGTACCTGAGCAAATGTTTCTTCAGAGGCCATCAGGGCCTCTGACTAGGCTAGAGAGGCCAGGCTACAGGCCCAGGCTAGGAGAGATCCAGGGCCTCAGATGACCTCCAGTCAGGGAAGTTCTGGCTATTCCTGGGCCTCTTTCTGAAATTTCTGGGAGTTCCTCTCTGGCTCTCTGAACCCCACCACACCTAGGGGCACAGAGGGCCTAAACCCTTCACCTCCTGCAGGGGACCAAAGACTATGCCATGTATCTCCAGTCCCAGGATCCCAAGGACTCGAGGACAAATGTACTGGTGGCCCAGCAACATTAGAGCACCTGGAACTTGAGAGAACAGGTAAGATTGCTATGCACCAGATCCCACATGGCCAGCAGTTCAGCAGGCAGTAGCTTGTGTACCACAAGCATGGCCCGGTAGAAGCACGGTTCCTTGTTCATTCGGCTGCCTCGGACTCGAGAGATGCCAAAGGTCTTGAAGCCCTCATGGCCTGTGGGCTTCACTCCTAGCACCTCTAAGCACATGCCCAGGAAGACGTCATCAATAGGGAAGAGCTCCAGAGTGTCACAGGCATGGTGGAGTTGCCGAGCCAGGCTGCCAGACATGAGGAATCCCCCGCCACCAGCATAGGGCGGGTAGGTGGACTTGCTGTACATGACGGAGGGGATGTAGTATTTGTTATCTTTTTTGCGGATGGGCCGAGCATGTTTCAGAACATCACCTACAAACAGGTTTTCCTGGGGCTGCCGGTCAGACAGAAACTCGAGCAGGTTGGTGGGGTTGACAAAGACATCGTCATCACCTTTGAAAATGAAGGGGATGTTGGGACAGTAAATGTCAAGCCACTTAAGGAAGTGGATCTCCTTGAGGGTCAGGTTGAAGAAGCTGTCAAGGAAGTCCCACTGGAGGATGTCACCATAGAGACGGTCCTCGTAGGCCAGCAGCTGCTGATAGTGGGTTCGCTCCTCTTGCTTGGAGGCTGTGCCGAGCAGGAAGAGAGTCCGCACGGTGCCCCTGCCCCGACCTGCTGACTCCCATTCGTGGCCCCAGGTCTGACGAATGACCTCTCGGCGGTCGTGCTGTGTAATAACCGACTTGACAACCACCAGCAGATAGACATCACTGTCACACTTCTCTGGGTGGTTCAGCAACATGGGGAAATAGCGGCAATGCCGATAGGCTAGAAACTGCCGGAAGTGTGGCTCAAGACTCTGGAACCAGGGCTGATGGGTCAGGTTGATGTTGATAGAGCAGTTAGTGGTAATCACATCCCAGACCTGGGGTCCCCGAGGAACCGTGGGGGTGGCAGCGGCTACATCCTTTGGACTCTTCCAGAAGCTGTTGGAGTTGACCAGATTTCCAGTTTTGGGTGGCCCCAGTGTGGGTGGTGGAGGACCCTGAAGGAATTGACCAGGTGTCACACTGCGCTGGAATACGGTGACAGCCACAAGGAGGGCCAGAGCCAGGCATACACTCTTGTAGAGGGTTTTCTTCCTAAGGGGGTGGACAACAGAGAAGAGGGTGAGCTGGCACTTACACTGCTCCTGAGGATTAGGGGCCCACAGATGGGCCAGTGGACTCTACTTCCTTAAAGGCCAGAGGATCCTGCTTCTTTTCTCATGCTAACTGCCCAACTCAAGAAGCACTGTGGAATCAACTACTGGAATCCCAAACCCAAGGATTTTGGGAAGGGGGTCATTTAACCCCTCAAGTTCCCTCCAAATAGGACAGAACACAGGATCAAGAACCAGGCATGAACTCAGTGAAGGGCTGTCATTTTTGCCAGGAAAAGAGACCTCTGTCCAATCCCCGTGCTCTGGTTTTCATTTTTAACTCACATATATATGTGAACACCAGGATCACCGGGTGACTTTGAACCAGTCACTCTAAGGGACAGTATCCTTATTGCAGCTTTTGGGGAGTCTCCTTGTGGAGTGCAGTGGGGAGTGGGTTCTGGCTTAGCAGCCCCCACTGACCCAACAGAAATGAGCCATTCTTACTGTAGACAGAAGGCCTCGAATGGGAGTGGACAGATTCCATCACGACTCCTTACCCCCACCCTTATATTCCACACCGAGCGATGATGAGGTGCCTAGCCCTTCAGTCCTGGGAAGGAAACTCACTTTCGGGGGACCCTACCTGGTTAGGTAACCCCACCACACCCTTTTCATAGGCAGAAATCCTAGCTCTTCTGAGGAATGATCTTGCCTGAGCCCCCTTCCCTGAGAACCTTCCCTCCCTAGCTCACACACTGGGAGACTCATGGCCTTCCAGGGCTGGGGCAGCAGAGAGATGACTCTCACCTCCAAGGCGGGGAGACACAAGAGCCAGGGAGCCAGCCATGAAGCAGGTAGAGATAACCCCAGGTTAGTCTGCGGAGGCGCAGGGTGAGTGAATGTTGAGTCCTCCTCCCCACATTCAGCGAGCTTTCCCCAAGAGCCCCACGACTTCCTGACCACCAGGTTAGATGGAGAAAGACAGAAATGACTTGAGGTACCCTGCTGGGAACGGGAGCAGAGGATTCCGAACCCAGTAAGTACTCCAGTCCTCGGGGTTCTAAAGAAGCTCCACGTCGCAGCTCCGGAGTCCGGGGAAGGACAAGCCCCAGGGCCCTGGCTCGCACGTACCAGTCCACTCCAATTGTAAGAGCAAAGCTGGGGAAGGAGAAGGGTCGAGGCGGTCCGGAGAAGAGGCCACAGGAGGGAAGAGGGACCGGAGGAGTCGGTTGTGTGTTGTGTCTGTTGTGAGACCCCAGGGCCGGAGAGACCTTGCATACAGGCTGCCCGAGTCGCGGCCGGGAAGCCAAGCGTGCGCCCCACATCTCCCACATCCCACCTGCCGCTCCAGCGCCGCGCCCTGCTCCGCATCTCCCGCCACCCTCGATGCCCCGGGAAACTGGGGTCGGCCCCAGGACACCCAGTGTGCATCCCTTGCGGTCTGCAGTCCCGGGAGGAGGTGAAGCTCGGAGGTACCCTGCGCCCCACCGGGACCCCGACTCACCACAGAGACATGGCGGCCCGGTCCAGGACAGCTGAGCTGTGCGCACGGATCACAGCTCCGGGCGCCGCGGCTGGGGACAGAGTTACAAGGCCGAACCGCGCCCCCGCTGAGACTTTCTTTTTTGCCCTGTGGCTGGAGGAGGGGCCGCAGGGGCGGCGGCCCAGGTAGGTTAACCCTTCGCGCCCCGGCTCACTGCGGGGACAGCAACTCCGTTTAGCCCTGGTCACCTCAGAGGCACGCCCCGCAGGATCGCGAAGGGAAGAGCCGGAATCTCAGAGACCTTGAGGATCGCCAACATCCTGAGGCGGCGACTTCCCCGCTGCTCGGCCTTCACGGGGTCTCCTGCCTCTCCTCTTCGGGACACGTGGGGACGTCGGACGCCGCCCACCTCCACGCCCACCGGGCGCCTAGCGGCCTGGCTGCTTCCTTCTGTAGTAGCCCTGGATGTGTAGAGTGGAGGGAGGTGGATAAAGGCTGTTTTCCCTAAAGTTTCCTTCTCTCTGCCCTGTCTACTTTTCTCCTTCCCTGGCTCTCTTAGGCCTGGTCGGCGATCTCAAGAGGAGATGATGTTGGGTTGCCTGTGTCAGACCCCCAGCCAGCGCAGGTCACCCAGGAAGGCTCTGGGTTCCCCACTCTTTCTGCACTACCCCCCTCCAACCCCCCCTCCCCCAAGTGAGAAGGCTTATTAGCCTCTGCAAAATGTCCATTAGTTTGCTAGAGTATTCGCACATGCTTTTAATCCCAGTAGGTGGATCTCTGTGAGTTTAAGGCCAGCCTGGTCTACATGGTGAGTTCCAGGCCAGCCAGGGCTCCCTAATGAGACTCTTGTCTCAAAACAAACAAAAACCTTCTGTATTGCCAACAAACCCTTCACTTAACCGCACCCCCACTTTTTTTTCTTTTGTCTCCAGGCTTTTATTAATCTGCTACTTGAGCACCATTTTCTCTTGGGAATGGGCTACACACAAACACAGGGAGGGAGGGGACACCTTGGCCCAATCTCTGGGGTGATGCCTCCTCTGGGTGACTTGGAAATTTTTCTGGCAGATAAGGCTACTTACTGGTCCTGCTGTCACCCAGATGTCTGGACCCATATTGGGGTCACAATGCTGAATATGCAGAAAGGCTTCAAAAATACCCACAAGATTGAAACGGAAACTTCTCACAGTGCGCTCCTAACACCTCCTAGCTGTCAAGCCTGGCTCCAGGTCCCCAGCATCAGTGGCTCACTTGGTTCTAGAGACATGTGCTACGGTTTGTTCCTCTCTTACCAGGAGGCAGAGTCAGGAACGCACACCCTATGAATGAAGTCGTCACAACCTTAATATTCAAACCCAGGAGGTCTGCTTGGCTCGGGAGGTGGTCCCTGAGTCCTGTCTCAGGCATTCTTATCAGATAGTAGGAATGGGGGATGACTTTTCTGCAATACCGTTCCTCTCCCAGGGAATACAGGGAGACCAGAAAGCCTCAGTGAGTCCCAAGGGTGAAGCTTCCTTTTGGCCTTCCCTTAGTGATCCTTGGGCTGGGGTATGTGCCTAAACATACAGTGGCATTTTCTGGAATGTTGTAAACCCCAGTCAGAAATGAGGATGGGCCTTCAGATCAGAATTTCAGAGGAGAATCCTGGGACAATGCCCTCTTTAAGTCCTCAAGAAGCTCTGGCCTGAAGTCTCACTGGCCTGGCTGCCTGCCCCTAGGAGTCACTGCAGTCCCACTGGTCCCAGGTCACCGGTCCTCAGTCCTGTCGACTTAGCTTGGTTCTGGCTACCCATCCCTGGCTCCTCCCTACTTCTCCGCCCAGGGTATTGTGTTTTGTTTTGATTGTTTTGAGTCAGGGTCTTGGCATGCAGTTTAGGCTGGCCTTGAAACTCCAGATCACTTTGTCTTAGCCTCCTGAACGATGGGGGTTACAGATATGTCAGCACAGCTGGCACCACCAAGCTCTGGGCTTCTCTCTTTTTGCCCTGTAAGTGTGACTTTGAGCTCTCCACAAGGTGCCTTGCTGGCAACCAGCCTTCTTGGCCTCTGATTCACCTTTCACCCCAGTGTGGCGTGAAGGGGATACCTAGCACCCAGGTGCTAGGTGAAGGGGACACAGGTGTTTCTGGTAAGGGCTTGTGAATTGAGATCTGAGTGCCAGAGGGTTGGGGGTTGGGCCAGTCCGCCGCACTTCCTGGCTGCTACTAGGGGACAGCTGGCTTATCCTCTTGAGACCTCAATTTCCTGCCAATGCAGAGTTATGTGAGATGACGCAGAGGAAGCAGACACACCAGTGTCCCCTACACGCAGAGCCTTATGACAGGTGGGTGCTTTTGATACTATGATCACTAAAGTTTGACCTACCCCAGGGGATCCTGGGACCACAAGGGAACATGGAAGCAGTAACAGGGGCACGGGGGAGTAGGGGGTGAGCCTCACAAGATCACCTTGGATTTTCCAGTTGAACTGGTCAATCAGGACAGTTTGTCTTTTAGTCTGTAAATACATAATGGGGAAATGTGTAGCAAAGAAGTACTTGAGTCCATGTGTGTGTGTGTGTGTGTGTGTGTGTGTTCCCCAGGCTCTGATCACTTTCCAATATCACCCCATTCTGCTTTCAGTGAGCCACAGGTCCTCACTGATACTCAGAAGCACAGTGACTCTGCATTGGGCTCTCTTAGTCTGACCACCTCCACCTGTCCAGCCATGAGGGCATAGCAGCCGGCTAGGGATTGTCTCAGAACAACTGGAGTGGCTGAGCAAGGCCAGTCTGCAGTGGACTCTGCCATTGCCCCCCCACCACCACCACCTTGCTGTGGTGACAGCAGGGTGGGAGGAGACAGCAGTTCCAGGAAACATTGGTGTGGGTGAATAGAGTCCCTAAACTAACAAGTCACTTTCTGAAGCATTCTCTTGCTGCCCCAGAAGGGGTGCTTAGTGACTTGGCATGTAGAAGTATACCAAGAAACACCCCTTTCCCCTTCCCTACTCCTTATTTGAATAACTTGATTCTACCCCAGCTCCCATTTCCCCCTCCCTGTGACTTCTCCCTCTGCGTTAGGTCTGCAGAGACTTAAGATGGAGGAAGAACTGACCCATGAGAGGGCATACTGGGTAGGCATTGTTGCAGGACAATGTGGGGGCTGCCACAGGTCAAAAAGAACAGGGAAATAGAAAGTTAGGTACCCTTGGCACCTTGGAGAGAGTCTACCATGGGCAAGGACTTGGAGCTGGTGGTGGCCGGAGGACTAACAGGCCACATAAGCTGCTGTCACTTTAATTCAGCCCGGAGCTGTTGAGGGCATGTGAATTAGTTTTAGTTAGTGTTATGCTCCAGGGGTAGCCACAGCTGGGGCTTCCAATTCAGTTGTCTACACTCACAGCTGGAGGCCAGTGAACCAGTGCTGGGGCAGTCAGAAGTCATTTGCTGGTAGGAAAAGAGTTGCCTGTCAAGAAATAATGGCATGGCTCCTCTGCCCATGCCAGACCAGCTCTGTGGAGCACCACCCTGGTCTGGAACTTTCTATGATGGGTCCTCTGTGACTTCAGGGCTAGCTGTTGGTCAGGGTGGCCATGAGAATTGCCCTGACATCTTTTCCTGTGTGGACCTTGAAAGGAGTTTCTCCAACCTCAGAACCATGGTGTATGCCTGCTTTGCATTTTGTTCTAGAAGTTTGCAGTGGGTAACTCTGGGTCTGAGATGATGTCTGATGAGAAAGTGTGGGAGTGAAACCTTGGGTCCTCATAAGTCACAGATGTCCACTACTGAGACCCTGACACAGTACAGGGTGGTGCCGCAGGGGTCAGGGGTCCTCATAAGTCACAGATGTCCACTACTGAGACCCTGACACAGTACAGGGTGGTGCCGCAGGGGTCAGGGAGACCCCAGGAATACCATTCAAGTCAGCACTGGAAGAGTACCCACAGGTAAATGGTCTCCCCCACATGGAGGCACGGGAGGCAGGATCTGGAGCTGGGGAATACTAAGGGATGAACAGAGGGGAAGTATCTCCTTGGAGACTGGCTCCCCTTTATTTTTCAATTTTTCTTTTCTTTTTTTTTTTTTTTTTTTTTGAGACAGGGTTTTTCTGTGTAGCCCTGGCTGTCCTGGAACTCACTCTGTAGACCAGGCTGGCCTTGAACTCAGAAATCCGCCTGCCTCTGCCTCCCAAGTGCTGGGATTAAAGGTGTGTGCCACCACTGCCCGGCTATTTTTCAATTTTAAATGCACACTTATATATTTAGTGTGTGTGCATATGTATGTGTATGCATGTGTGTATATGTGTATGTATGTATGTGTGTTTATGTATATATGTATGTTATGTATATGTGTGTATGTATGTTTGTGGTATGTGGTATGTGGTATATGTGTGTGGATGTATGTGTGGTGTGTAGGTATGTATGTGTATGTATATATGCGGTATGTGGTGTGTGTGTGGTGTGTGTATATATGTATGTATGTATATGTGTGTGTGTGTGTGTATATATGTATGTATGTGTGTGTGTGTGTGTGTGTGTGGTGTGTACGACAACTTTCAGGAGACAATGCTCCTTCCAGCATGAGGCTGACAGGTGAGATACAATTGCTGAACCATCTTACAGGCCTAGATTCTCTCTGTAAGTCAAGGGCCCAAGAAGGAGCAAGGAGGAGATGGGGAGCAGGGGAGAGCAGGGAGAATCCTCAGAGCCTGGGGTATCTTCCACGTAGGAGTCTAGTTGAGTTCTTGGAATTTCCTTTAGCCACAGTGTTGAGAGCAGGCAGCCCCTGCCCTAAGTCCCTCCATATTGTATGTAGCAGTATTTTCCAGGCTGCACCTTGCCCTGAGAGACAGTATTTTACAAGCAGCTTTTGGCTTCATTTTCAGTACAAATGTTGCCATCCATGAGATACATACGATAAATAACTCACTCCTAAAGTAGAAAGGGTGCTACCCTTCATATTTATCAAAGTAAATTGGGACTATGTGAGCGGAGACATATCAGGAAAAATGAGGCCTGGGAACTTAAGGCACACACCAGACAGGAAATGGTGGAATACTGCCCCTGGACTCCATGAAGAGTCAGACCCCTAACCCTATGGCTCTAGTCCCACTGATCTGTCTGTCACATGACCACCTGGGTTTTGTGTTGGCGGACTAACAGAATTTATGACTGTTCAGGGGCTTCAGTTTGGCTGACTCCCTGATGTTGACACAGCCTCCTTGAACTGCTGTCTTTCCATCTGTCTGTCCATCTGGACCTGCTGTCCATCTGTCCATCCTTCTGGACTGGTCCTGATCCTCAAGACTCAACGTTGAAGCCTAACTCTGCTCTGCTGGGCAGCCTGGCTCTGTGGTGGTAGCAGTCAGTGGTATCTCCTGCGGCTCTACAGCCTGGTACATTACTACGTCACCTCTCCACCCCCACCCCAACTCTCTTTGTGTTCCAAGAGTCTTAACTAGATTTGAATGGAGGACACCCCATGCTCTGAAGTCCAACTTCTTGCCTCCTTCCTGGCCTCTGACTTAAAGAAAGGACCCAGGCCTGCTGGGACCCCTTTAGTGGCCATTCTGTAGCTTACAACTATACCCATATACATAGAGATATTTACTACGTGATCTGTAATGTGTGCCCTCAGTTAATATTAGTAATTAAGATTGGAATGAAAGAATCTGTGTTTTCCTCAGCCAAGACTAGAGAGGAGAGTGGGACCAGCTGATGAACTGCCCTCAGTGAAACTTTTGCACTCTGAAAATTCGTTATTCAATAAAATCAGACATTGTAGAAAGTCTTGAACATGGTCCTCTATGTTTCTGACAGAACCGAGTGTGCGCAGGACACAAAGGAAGACTAGACTCCAAAGAAATGCAATCACAAGGGAATGAGCCAGGAATGGAGGAAGTGAGGCAACCTGTCCCAGCTCTAGGGAACCCAAGGTGACGGAGCTAAGCCTCAGTAATCAAGGAGGTGACAGAACTGAGTGACAGAAGGGGTTTCCCAGAGCTGGTCCCAAGGCCAGACAGAGGAGAGCTACCTGGGAAGCCCTGGGGAAAGCAGCTTTCTGTTTTTCCAGGCAACTCTGATGTAGGGAAGCCATCTTCCTGGAGCACTCACGAGCCCAGCTGGCCGACTTTGAGCAAGGACCGGAAGAGAGACACGCCTTCCTGTGAGGTTGGGGAGAAGTAGACAGACAGGGAAGTAGCTGTGGAAGAGACTGGGGTCAGAGAGCTGAGGAAGTAGGTGGTGATAGGGACAGCAGAGGTGGGTTTAGGAGCTTTGAGAGACACTGGCAGTAACACATTAGGTGGGGACTGAGAGAGCCACAGGGGGACCATGAGGGATGTGAGCCAGGCAAAATAGCTCTGGCATCCTGAAGACCAAGCACGTGGCTCAGGCAAGAAATAGTTCAGGATTCTTCAGGCTTTAGGTGATAGTAAGTCCCAACTCTTAAGTAGCTGAAACAAAAGAAACTTGCTAGCTTATATAATGGAAATACCACCAACACCTTATGGCCATTTTGTCCTTTTACAAGAAGGGCAAAGGCTTCAAGATGTCCTTAGGCACTAATCATCTTACCCCAGCTCCCACACACCCCACTTCCACTTCGTCATATAAAATCCCAGGGAGGGACTTTCACTGGTTTCTCTTGGTGTCATGTGTCCAACCCTAGGCCAGTGAGCACATCCCAGGGTTGAGGTAGCATGACTGGCCAGGCCTGGGTCATAATTTCCACTCTATGCATGGCACAAGATCCTGAAATTGGCAACTCCCAGGAACAGCGGGGGAGGGGGGGTAGAACCTTCAAAGGAGTCTGCTCCCCCTCTGTCTCCCCACCCCTCTCTCAGAGGGGGTAGATTTTCGGAGTCAGGGTTTCTCTGGCTGCCTGGAACTCACATTGTAAACTGGGCTGGCCTCAAACTCAGAGATCTCCTTGCTTCTACCTCCTGAGTGCTGGGACTAAAGGTGTACATCACCACAGCTGCCTGGTGATTCTGCCAATCTTAAAAACTCTACTCAGAGGTTCACTCAGATACCTTGGAGATGTTCCAGCCATGTTTGCCACATAGGCCAAGCCTCCAGAACCCTCTGACTATTCTGTAAGACAAACTGCTCAGATGCAGAGCCCAAGAGGAGGGAGGGTGGTGTTGTGGTTGTGAGCCTAGCCTTTAATGGCTGAGCCATCTCTCCAGCCCGAGGGTGGTACTGTGTAGACAACTCCTTCATGTTGTCTAGACACCTCTTTCTGGGATGGGGAGGAGCCCTGGGCTAACCAGTAGAAGGTGGACGAAGTACCTCTGGGGCGGGGCAGCTTTCTGGTCCCTTCCTGTGCCCAAGCACAAACCAGCTAGTAAGGGGACAGCCAAGGCCACCCATGGCTTTGTGGGTATGGGGTGGCAGTCAAATGAAAGTGGAGCTGGTCTGCCACTCAGAGGACAGAAGCTTAAAGAATCTAGGGGCAGCAATGCAGAAATAACCTGACAGAGAGGGCCAGGAAGGAGTGGAGGGCTGATTGGTGGTTGGTTCTTGGTATTACCTATGTATTGGAGCTGAACCCCAGTTCCTCTTGGTAGGGCACACATCCACACAAACATTCTCTCTCACACAGGCAGATACACAAATGTACCATCACACACTGACATATATAAAGCCACATAAATGTACATATGACACAGACTGTGAACACATATACCCAGATGTTCACATGTACGGGAAGATCAAACTACACATGAATATACAAGCTTTCAGAGACATGTAGAAAACTAATGGACGGACACACACACACACACACGCACGCACGCACGCACGCACGCACAAAGTTCTGAGATACTTGCTTACCCAGTGGCACACATAAACACACACTTGCCTGTGACCAGCTGTTTTGTTACAATGAAACCTTGCCTGGCAGGCCCTTGGGAATAGGCTTGGGACCCAAACCTGTTCAGCCTCTTCTGTCACCTCCAGGTCCTCAACTCTGGACCCTTGATTCTACCCACAAACCTGCATTGCTTCCACCTGCCACTCCAGCAAGCCTCTCTCCCTCTGGCTCACCAATACCCTGCCTTGCTTCTGCTCAACTGTATTATGTCCTTCGAAATGGAATGAATCCCTGCTGGCCTTTAAAAATCGACTTCAAATGGCTAGCATCACTTTAACAAGCTGTCTGTCCCTCCCTCCTTCACCTGTCCTACTACAGTGGGTACAATTAAAGAATGAGGGCAGTCCTTTCTGCTGGGCAGCACCCAGGAAGGGATGCATGGGATGGGGGCGGGGAATGAAGGCAGGCATGGGTCACTTCAAGAGACCCTGACTGGGAGGAGGGACAGACTTGCCGCAGCCACAAGAGGACAGGATGTGGCTGCTGCCAGGGGTCCTATGAGCCCAGGCAGGTATGTAGTCTCAGCACTAGCATGTCAACTTATACTGACATACATTCTGCATGTGGGTGGGAGTGAGCCCCTGTCCTGGTCAGCTGGGCCCAGGCTGCACCCTCCTCTGGCCACCAATGAGTCACATCCCTGCCTGCCAGGCAGCTAGCATGGGACACACAGCTGCCTTTCAGCCCTAGGCCTTAAACACTAGCTCAGTCTTCCTTCTGAGACACCTCCCCCTCCCAACCAGCCTGCCACCCTCCCAGGCTGACAGCTCAGCTCCACACTGAGGCCACATGGGCCTCCTTCCCTCCAGAGCACAGGGCCCCCTGTCTCTCATCACAAGGCTCCTGGCCAAGCCAACCTTGAATGGCTGCCTTTTCAGACCAGAGCCTGGACCAGGTGCATTCTGGACAGCCTTGTTCCCATGACAGCCGGCCAGATATCTAGCCAGAGGGATGAGGGGTGGGCTGGAGAGCTGAAGTACTCAGAGATGCATGCCTTTTAGGCTCCACAGTGTGCTTATGCTGGGTGCTGGGTGCTGGCTCTCTCTCTCTCTCTCTCTCTCTCTCTCTCTCTCTCTCTCTCTCTCTCTCTGTATCTGTCTTTCTGTGTCTGTCTCTGTCTCTCTCTCTGTCTCTCTCTCACACACACACACCCCAGACTCCTCTCCATATTGTCCCTCCTGTCTCCTTCCCATAAAGCCCTTAACTAGGCAGGCCAGGTAGGGGTTATTATTATTTCCATTTTACAGAGGAATGTGATGAGACTTAGAGCAAGGTGACGAATATAGCTCCATCCCGGGCCAACAGCCTGGATTGATCTCATCTGATAGAACTGCAGTAAAGTGTGAAAGAGCATCCTCCTGTACGCCTGGAGAAGAGGCCACAGGTGGCACCTTGTGACAATGACTCCAAACCTCAGTTATGGGCTTTATACCTAACAAATCTTGCTCCTGTAGTCTCAGTGCTGGCTCCTCGGCTTCTGGGTCTGATTGGAGTTGCAGGGGTCTTGTCCAGCATTTCTATCTTTCCTGCCCAGAATGTACATGCTCAGCATGGTGAACCAGCTGGAGCTTTGCCTTGGGTGTTTAAAGTGGACTAGTCTCTGATAAGTGCAATTTAAAACCATTGTTTTCTAGGTGGTGGTGGTGTATGCCTTGATTCCCAGTACTCAGGAGGAAGGAGGTGGATCTTTGAGTTTGAGGCTAGCCTGGTCTATAGAGTGAGTTCCAGGACAGCCAGAGCTACGTAAATAAACCTGTCTCAAAAGACAAACAAAACAAAACAAAACAAAACAAAACTTCTTTTTGTTGCATTTATAAGTGTGTGTGTGTGTGTGTGTATGTGTGTGTGTGTGTGTGTGTGTGTGTGTGTACATGTACCATAGAATGCCTATGGAGGTCGGAGAACAACTAGTAGAAATTCATTCTCTCTTTTTACCACGTGGATTCTTGGGACTTACTCATGTCTTAGGCTTGGCAGCAAGTACCTTTACTCACTGATTGTGTAACTCAGTATCTCAGAAGAAGATGTCTAATATTCCTGGCTCTTGGCTGTAGGAGACAGAACGAAACAGCACATAGGAAAAGGAGATGAACAAGGTGGAGCAGGGCTTGACTCCTGTACCAGAGGCCCTGTGGCCACAAGCAAAGAAGTTCACCTAGGACCCAGAACCTGGGACTACGTTAGCCTACTGGCAAAAGGCCTACATTAAAATTATGAACCTTAGGACTGAAGAGATGCTCAGCAGCTAAGAGCACTGGATGTTCTTGAAGACCTGGGTTCAGTACCCACATAG
Organism: Uromys caudimaculatus; assembly: GCA_028551405.1. Lineage (NCBI taxonomy): Eukaryota > Metazoa > Chordata > Mammalia > Rodentia > Muridae > Uromys > Uromys caudimaculatus. The sequence goes on along the minus strand of CM052709.1, from coordinate 75,354,771 downwards.
TGGCTCACAACAGTCTGTAACTCCAGTTCCAGAGGGTTGACACTTTCTTCTGGCTTCTATGAGCACCAGATATGTTCATGGTACACAACATACATACAAGCAAACCCTCATATGCATAAAATTTTTTTTTAAAAATTAAAAAGATCATGGACCTTGACTTGGGGAATACCTGGGTAATCAGGACCTAATCTAGACACATGAGCCTGAAATGAATTGTCTCTTTAAGAGTAGAAAGACAGCCAGAGAGACCAGAGCAGGTAAAGACCCTGGTCCCTCTCTTTTCTGAAGGAAGGTAGGTATACACATGTAGGACCAGATCAGAGAGGTCACAAGGAGCCAAGGATGACTTCTGCCAACCTGAAAGGACCCAGGAACCCTGCCCTTCCCACCAACCTCAAGGAACTGAGGTTGTTGAAAAGCCTAGAACACGGTCTTCCCCAGCCTAGGAGCCCACATGGTTGACTCTTTTATTTCAAGCATATAAAATCCAATTCAGATAATCAATTGATCTGATCAGATAAGATTATAACCAGTGTTGGGTACGGGAGAGAGAAAGAGAGAAGGGGGGGGAGGGAGAGAGGGGTATTCAAAGACGTGTGCTGCTTTAAGCCATATCTCGTGATCAATGAAGGAATGAAGGTGACATGAAGAGCTTAACACGGGCCCCATGCTGAGCCTCCCTGTCCTGGTTTGGTTTCAGGAGCCACGAATTTGTCATCTGTGATTTGATATCAGAATGACGGTGCTATTGTAAACTGTCTCCTTGCTTGTCTTTCGAAGCCTGCTTCGGCAGATTGGATGGGAACAGAATACCCAGAAACTTGAGGGCAGCAAAATTCCCTCTAGAACCTCTGAGCCTTCAAAGGTACGAGGAGGTTTTACCAGGAAGCCCCTCTTCCTTGCCAGGGTGAACCCTCTTTCCTCCCTAGCCGACCTGAGGTCACTGAGGAGGGACGCATTAAAAGTATCTGTGAACATTCTCTGGTGGCTTGGTTAAGACACAGGGAGCCATTTGTAAGGTGAAGACAGGACACAAGAAAACTAAAGCTAGCTCACTACCTACAGAATCCTAGACTTTTTTGCAAGGTCATAGGAGAAGCCAGGAAGACCCCCTAGGACAGACATGAGCTGAGACCTCACAGAGAAGAGACAAAATTTGCAAACAGGTGAGAAGAAAAGAGAGGGGGGAAAGAAAGATGGAAGGGGAGGGGCTGGAGCTGTGAGGGCGTCACCCCAGCTCTTCGTGAGCAGAGGGGAGAGGATCGGTTCAAGGAAGTGAGTGTGAAGCTACAGCCTGTACTACATGAGACCCTATTTGAAAGAAAAATTGGGCGTGATGGTGCTGGAGAGAGCTCCGCTGCTGAGAGTATGGTTGGTTATTGCAGAGGGCTAGTGTTTGGTGCCCAGCCATGTCAGGAGGCTCGCAACCACTTGCAACCCTTGCTCCAGGGGACCTGCAATTCTCTTCTGACTGCTGCAGGTACCTCCACTCATGTGCACGTTCCCACATACACATATGTATAATATACATGTAGTACTTTTTGTACACATACATATATACACACAGTTACAAATCTGAAAATGAAGAATCGGAGGGGAGAGAGAGGACTATATAAAGTCTTTTATTTACTGACAGGAGATTAGAGCTCCAGAGCACCCCGTTTCCCCTTGCTTCCCCCACTTTTCCCCCAGGGCTCCCTCTGGAATCTGCAGTCTGCCTCTAACCTACTTGTGGGATCAGAAGGCTGAACTAGCTTTTGTCTCTTGTGAGCCTCTTAAGAAGCAATGTGGGTTTGGGGTATGACTCACTTGGTAAAGGGTGTGTCTCATATGTACAAAGCCCTGGGTTCAAATATGTGTGTGTGTGTATAATGTATTCATGTATGTATATATGTATATGGCGGCATTCCTCTGGGACCTTACCCAGAGTCCCTGTAACCCCTGTTCATCCATGTCTTGTGTCCCTTTCCTCTGCTCCCTCTTTGTCCCTTGCTCTGTTCTTCACACCCACTGACTGAGCAAGGAGGGCCTGCAGGCTTGGTGCCAGGCACAGGAGGGAAATGAACATTTCTTGGATACGGTACCAAAAACTCCCTGATGCACTGGATTCCATCTAAATCTAGAAGTTCAGCTCTGAAAAATATCTGAGGAAAAATGAGAAGACCAGTGCAGTCCGGTCTTGGAGAAGACACATCTAAAGGATAATTTTGTCTGGATGTGACAGCCACACCTGGCACTCAGGAGGCAGAGGTAGGCAGAACCCTGTGAGTCTGAAGCCAGCCTGGTGGAGAGAGAGGGAAAGAGAGGGAGGGGAGGGAGAGGGGAAGAGAGGGAGGGAGAGGAGAGGGGGAAGGGAGGGGGAGGGGAAGAGAGGGAGGGGGAGGGGACGGGGGAGGGAGGAAGGAAGGAAAAAGCAAAATTCTGACAGAGTGTTGTGACCAAGAACAAACGAGTCTGGAGAGATGGTTCAGCACTTGCTGTAGGAGTCCAGAGTTCAGCTCCCAGCCCCCATGTCGAGTGGATCATAACCATTTGGATTTCCAGCCCTGGGGAATCCAAAGTTCATTCTGCCCTCCTTGGGCACCCGTATGCACCCGGCATAGAGAGATACATAAACATGAATAAATAAATCTTAAAAAGGAATAAAGAATTCTTATGTATGATCCTAGTTTTAAAAAACCCACTAAAATAATAAAATGTATTGATCAAAAAAAAAAAAAAGTGAAAAATGGGGAAAAAAATATTTGAATGTCTGGAGATGGGGATCAGTTGATAGAATGTCTGCCTGCTGTGCATGGAGTTTTGGGGCCCATAACCAGCTCCCTCATAGTGGTGCCTGTAAGCCCAGAACTTGGGAGGTTGAGGGAGGGAGAGTGGAAATTCGAGGCTAGGTCCTGAGTTGAATTGAGGCCATCCTTGGATTACAACCAGTGTTAGGTACTATTCAAAAGGGAAAAAAGTGTTAATGGATCCTTCAAAGGAACAGAGCAGGTACACACAGACGGCATCCACTCACCGTCACCACTGGGGCGATGTGAATTAGAGCGCATGTGTACCTGAGAGGTGCCTGAGTTACACATGCAGTGTGGCAGCTGGAACTCATATGGTCCTGGACGGAATGTGAAGCGATCCGTACACGTCTGGAAACCGTGTGTGGTGGGCGTGTGTGCTGAGGTGTTTGTGTAGAGGTTGGAGCTGGCTTTCTCCTTTCGCCTAGCGGGTTCTAGGGATGGAACTTAGGTTGTCAGCCTTGGTGGCAGGCACCTGCTGGGCCACCTTACTCCCTTGAGGCAGCCCGTTGTTATGTAGCCTTGGCTGGCCTGGAATTTGCAATGGAGCTTACATGGGCCTTAAACTTACATCAGACCTCCTGCCTTAGTCTCCTGAGTAACTGAATTTACAAGTGTGTGCCTCCGGGCTGTACTTTATTTTTGAGTCAGAGTTTTTCTATTGTACTTTGGTCTAGCCTTAGATTCCCTATGTAGCCCAGGCTGGTCTCAACCCCTCAGTTTTCTGTTGGGATTACAGGTGTTGGCCACCAAGCCTGACAAGGTTTTTTGTTTTTGTTTTGTTTTGTTTTTGTAGCAGCCAGTGATAGACACCACATATTTTAGTCCACAAGGAATCTACTAGTTCTGTGGGGGTTTATGGCTTAATGATGATGATTGTCTTGGTTTGTGTAAACATATTTCTTGTTGTTCAGACAGTGATGAATTGCCTAATACTGCCTTTTTCAGAATGTATTTGCGTCCTGGAGTGACACACGACGCTACTCTATTGGCAGTGCACCTGTACAGTGTATGCTAAGCGATAATAAGGGATAAATTATCGATACAAGCCATACCAAGGATCTCAAAAGAACTATCGTGATTTAAAAAAAAAAAAAAAAAAAAGCACCAGGGAGACCAGGGAGTGGTGGTTCACGCCTTTAATCCCAGCACTCAGGAGGTAGAGGTGGGAGGGGAAGGGGGGGGCAGAATCTCTGAGTTTGAGGCTAGCCTGGTCTTAAGAAAAATTTTCAGGATAGCTAGGACTACACAGAGAAACCCTATCCCCCCCATGCCCACAAAACAAAACAAAACAAAAACGAGGAAGAGAAACAACACACGTTCTGTGATTATATACACAAAACTCTAGAAAATGCAAACACATCCATAGTGACAAAGATGAATTTCTTGCCACAGGGTGAGGCAGAAGGAAGAGGTTAGGAAAGAGAATGAAAACCCCACAGGAGTGATGTTAGCCCCTGTGTGTGAGTTGATCCCCTACCACTGATTGTAGTAATGACTTGCTTCCAAGTGTATCATAGCTGGACTCTAAACACAGAGTTAATTGTCCCAAATGATGCCTTAGTAAAGCTTTGGAAAAGAGCATGTTGGGGAGAGACGGAGGGAAGAGGGTGGTGGATGGTACAGGTGTGGTCGGCTAGGAAGAATATAGCTAAACAGGACAACTACAGTCATAGCACTTCACTGAATATTTCAAAGGAGCTAGTGGACAGGAGTTTTGAATGTTTCCAACAGAAAGAAATAAACGTCTGAGGTGCACTCCCTGCAGCGTCAGATCTGATCAGTAGACGTTGTTTACCTGCACTGAAACGCCGCACTGTAACCCGTGCCTGTGCACAGTTACCATTTATTAATTACAATATAGTAGTATAGCTGTCAAGATGGCTAAGTCGGTAAAGGGGCTTGTCACCGAGCTGACCCACATGGCCGAAGAACTGAGCCCACGCCCATTGGTTGTCTCCCCTTGAACATTCACACAGGTACCAAGGCACACTCCTGGCCATGCACGTACGTGCATACAAAATTAATTAAACTACAATTTAAAATGTATATACTAATGGCAGGGTGTGGTGGTGCACACCTTTAGTTCCCTCCCAGCACTCAGGAGGTAGAGGCAGGTAAATCTCAGTAAGTTTGAAGCCAGCCTAGTCTACAAGGCCAGCCAGCAGGAATAATACTGTACACAAACACACACACACACACACACACACATACACACTCTCTTCTCTCTTCTCTCTCTCTCTCTCTCTCTCTCTCTCTCTCTCTCTCTCTCTCTCTCTCTCTCTTCAGCTTTGAGCATGGGCCAGGCTCTGACAGCACCCCTCCCCATGTAGTGAATCCCCTTGCTACAGGGTTTAAGGTTCGGTGCTGAGTCTGTCCTCAAGGAGTACTGAGGTGACTTGTTTCAGTGTCTGATCCCTGTAAACCAATCAGGGAGAGGGTGGAGGGCCAGGGCCTTGAAACAAGGCTACCTGAAAGGTACACACGCCGCAACAGAGGCATCTCTGTGTCAGCCTGTCCCCACCCTGGGCCACTAATCATGGGGCCTTCCATTCTAGCAGTGCTTGCTTGTACAAACTACCAGGCAGGAAAAGCGTGACAGTTTGGCCCATCCTGGGCCAGACTGAGTCTCTGGCAAGTTCTCTTCAATTGCAACTGTGAGCCTTGAAGTTCTTACAGTTTGTTTGATGATGTTCAGATAAATGCCCAGCAGGAAAGTAGGTGGTTCCTTCATGAGTTCAAGGCCAGCCTGGGCTACATAGTGAAACCCTGCTTTACAACAAAAACTCAGCAGGAGTCCATGGCAAAGTCTCATCCATCAACAGAGCATGAATGTCAGGTGGACCGTGGCCTGGCCCTGCCATGCTTGGATTCTCCAACCACTGGCCATATTGTGACTATTCTTGTCTCGTCATAGTTTTGACAGTCATGGGGTAGAAGGGTACCCTCTCTATTTTTTAAGTCAAAGTGAAGATGGAAAGTGGCTTTCATGACAGTGAAGGACAAGTGGGTTTGAACTCTGTGAGGGAAGTGTTTGCTGATCACACACACACATACACACACAAAAAAAAAAAGAAAAGAAAAGAATCAGACAGGATTTTCAGTGAGGACCCAACCCACTGGTCTTCTGGCCACAAGTCACTAAGTTTGAATAAGAATGGCAGAGGACCCAACCCACTGGTCTTCTGGCCACAAGTCACTAAGTTTGAATAAGAATGGCAGAGGACCCAATCCACTGGTCTTCTGGCCACAAGTCACTAAGTTTGAATAAGAATGGCAGATTGTGTGACTTAAGGCGGGTTTGCATGTAGAAGGATGGAGAACACCAGCGGCTTGAGCGGCAACTGATGTCTGAGTGACCTGGACCTCTGCTTTCGTTATGCATCTTTTGGTTACCAACAAGCAACACCCAATTTAAAAATCTTTTTTTTTTTTTTAAAGGCAGGAAGAAAAAGGCTCAGAGAAGCAGAAGAACAGGTCAGGTCCACAGGGTGTTATTATAAACAGTGGCAACCACAGACTCTTTCTGAATAGTGACTATTTTTCTTCTTCTTCCTTTGGCTTCCTTCAGAGCTTGACTCTTCAGAGCTTGAAACACGGCGTCTGTAGCTGTCATTTGCAGCTTGCCACCAAGGGTGAAAGTGGGGCAGGCAAGATGGGTCAGTGGGTAAGGCGCCTGCCATCAGGCCTGGCAACCTGAATTTGATCCCTGGGACCGACATGGTGGAAGAAGAGAGCTAACTCTTGAAAATCTCCATATATGTTGTGCAGATCACATGTGCACACAGCAACCTGTCAATGAATGTCCAAAACCAAACCAACAAACAGAAAGCAGGGTCCCTCCAGCTCCAGTCACCTCTCAGGGCAAGCTGTGACTAATGTTGCCAGGTCTCAGGCAACTACTCTGGAATCTTGGGATCCCAGGTCATGTCAGACACCTGTACAGCCAGTTCCACAGTACGGCATGGTGTCCATATTGACCGTTTGCAGCCTCTGGAAGGACTGAGTGGTCACATCATGTCTTGAACTCCCCTCCCCCAGTTTTACATCTGTGCCTGATGCCGGAGTGGTTCTCCTTGAAGGCATTGTGTGGAGATGGCCTCTCCCTCCATTCTTCTCTGGGCGCTAGCCACAGAACAGCAGACATTCCCTCAGCACTGCCACTGTGGTGACTGCAGAGGAATTTGGGCCCTGCCCAGCTGCTGAGGTCAGGCTATGCCATACTCCAAGTCACTCCATATTGAATACAACAGTTTTTCCGGCTGTGCCTTGCCCAGGAAGCTCCCACTTTATAATCAGCTTTTGATTATTTTGAGGGAGAAGGAACCAGGCAACCCTGGGTAGTCCCAGGAGCTGGTAGGCCCATCCTTCTAGTAGGACCTGATGACTGCCTTATTCCTGGATGTAGAGAGTGAGCATTCCTGTAAGTTTATTGAGAAGAATTGAAATTGCATATTAAAATCAGGGAAATGGCCTAAAAACAGACCCAACAGAGAGAGGAACAAGTTGCAGCTCCTTCGCTTGGACCTTATAATGTGACCAACACTGGGATGCCAGGGCCCCACACTGGCTTCTCCTCGGATGCCTGGCATGTGTGTCAAGGATCAAGGACTCCCTGACTTGGCTAGGTTCCTGGCCTACTTACCTACCTGCCTATCTACCTATTCTCCCATCTGGACCTAGACATGAACCCCCCCCCCCCCCCCAGACATGGTCTAGCCTTTGTAGCTCACAGCAGAACTCTGCAGCTTTGCTCTCAAAGCTGACTCCAGCTCTCCAGGTTCCACCAGCAGCTCCCTCCTGGCACTGGTCTGGTTTATTACCTTGCCAATACAGACTCTCAACCCACTTCTAACCAGCTTGAAGAGCACTGCAGCCTCTTTGGCTCGTATTTATTCTACAATCCATGTATATATGTATATAGATAGAACAATATATTGACTGACTGCTATGTGGTATGTGCTATGAAAAGTTAGTATCAGTAATTAGGAGTGGAATAGAGCCAGATGGTGGCACATGTCTTTTATCTCAGCACTTGGGAGGTAGGGGGAGATAGATCTTTGTGAGTTCAAGGCTAGCTTGGGCTATAGAGTAATTTCCAGGATATCCAGGACTACACAGAGAAAAAAAAGTGTATTTGCCCAGGCCTCCCAGGTAGGAAACCAATAAACCTCATGAATTTATTGATATTCAGTGAATTCTGACACTGTGGGAAGACACAAACGGCTTTGTCTGTTTCTAGTTCAGTATGCTCATGAGACTGTCCCTTTCCCGTTTCTGTGGTGGGGCACTGGTGGCTGGTGCTCTGGTCTGCCCAGGTTCCACTGCTACTCCTTAGTGTGCTGTGGCCCTGTCTCTAGGAGCCTCCTGGGGTCCCACAGACATGAGAATGCTTAATTTCTCTTTTGCCTATTTGTTATCCTCAGTTCCTTGGCCCTCCACTCCATGACTTTGTGGGGAGAGGGTTCTGGTTGCTGGGTATCCCAGCATTGATACTGATACCCTGTCGAGGTTTGTTGCACTCCGTGCAGTCAGCCTGAACCCTGAGCCTCAAATGGAGACAGGACCAACCCTCAGCCTCAGCTGACTGTGCCCACTGTCACCATATGCCTTGACACTGGTACTCTGAACAAAGCCCTCTTCCTGAGGGCATATGCTGTGTGACACAGTTCCTAGGTAAGGTCCCCAGCCATTACCCAGGCCTTATGCCCAGGAGTCCCTTTATCTTACCACTGTTGGACCAAGATGGTGTCTTGGTCCTCTGGCTTCTTTGGTGGCTTTTGCCTTTGTTTTTTGTTTTGTTGTTGTTGTTTTGTTTGTAGCTAAGACACTATCCTGGCTCCCCTATGCTCACATATTTGAATGCTTAGTTACCAGAGAGTAGCACTATTTGAAAGGATTAGAGGATTAGGAGGTGTGTCCTTGTTGAAGGAAGTGAGTCACTAGGGAGTGGGCTTTGAGGTTTCAAAAGTCCATGCCAGACCTAGTTTCCCTCTCCCTCTCCTTCTCCCCCTCCCCCCTCCCCATCTCTCTCCCTCTTCCCTCCTCTCCTCTCCTGCAGATCAGTAAGTAGTTCTCAACCATGTCTTCATGATCCCTGCCATGATAATGGACTAAACCTCTGAACTGTAAGTCAGACTCATTCAAATGCTTTTTAAGAGCTGCTCATGGTGTCTCTAAAGCAATAGAGCAGTGACTAGGACACTTCCCCTCCACCAGCAAACCTGAGCCTCCATCCTATTCCTCCAGATCTGTAAGTCGCTGGAACCTTCAGTCTGTAGTCTTTGAAGACATTGTTGCTGCCAGACTTCAGGCTAGCTGGGAAGCTGCTAGTCTGAGGGCATCTCCGAGTTGCTTCTTTTTTAGTTGGTGCTCCCCTCCCTAAGCCAAGAATCGTAACAGAAGTCTCAAGGATCCCATTGCATATCTGATGAACCCTCTCCTGTCCCAAGAAGCGATGACTAATGGTAATAGCCTGGGACACAGGACTTCAGAAGTGTGAGCATGGCAGTGTGCCAGCAGGAAGGTGTTGCAGGAACATCTGAGTCAACCCGAGGAAGCTCTCAGCTGAAGATGATCTTTAACTTTTAATTCTTTTGCTTCCACCATAAAGTGCTGGGATTACGGGCATGTGTTGTCACGACTCTTTTTATAGTGCTAAGATCAGATCCAGGTTTGTTTTTTTTTTTTTTTTTTTGAGGCAAGTTTTCTCTGTGTAGCCCTGGTTGTCCTGGAACTCACTCTATAGACCAGGCTGGCCTCAAACTCAGAGGTTTGCCTGCCTCTGCCTCCCGAGTGCTGGGACCACTGCCCAGCTAAACCCAGGGCTTCTTGTAACCACTCAACCAACTGAGCTATATCCTCAGCCCATTTCCTTATTATTTTTAAAAGATTTATATGTATGAGTGTTTTGTCTGCATGTATGCATATGTGCCATGTGTGGGCCCAGTGCCACCCAGAAGAGGGTGTTGGATCTCCTGGAACTGGAGTTATGGATGCTTATGAGACAATACGTGGGTGCTGGCAATGAAAAACAGGTCCTCTGCAAGAGCTGCAAGTGCTCTTGACGACTGAGCCAACTTTCCAGTTTCTCCTTGTTTTTTAATAGAATGCATTGAATTGTAACATGCTTTAAGTCCTGGTAAGAGCTATGTTAAAGCCAACTCACAGAACTCCCGATAATTTAGGAAGAAGCTCTTGCAAACACACTCCAGTATAATGCTATCCCCTGCCCAGGTCCTGGTGGACTCTGTGCTCCCAGGTGCCCTCAAGGTTCTGAATCCATGGTCTTTACTACTTCCCTGCCCACTCCCACCCCAGGCCCTCTGAGCTCAAAGCTCTCATCCATCCAGTATCCTCAGTCTGCTCTGGTACTGAGGACCTCTGGCCAATTCTGTAAGGAAAGGACTCTCAAAGGCAGCCATCCCTGTCTCCTCTAGTACTGATTGTGGCAACAGCCCCCTGTTCCCCTTTCCCCATCTCTCCCTGGAAACTCACTTCTTTAAAAAATAGTTTGTATTACACATCTCTCTCTCTCTCTCTCTCTCTCTCTCTCTCTCTCTCTCTCTCTCTCTCCCTCTCTCGATTATGGGGTCTGTGGAAGGCAGAAGGTATTGTCCCCCTTGGAAGTTGAGTTATAGGCTGTCGTGAGCCTCCTGATGTGGGAACCTAATTTAGCCCCTCTGAAATTTGCAAGTGCTGAGTCAGCTCCTGGAGCCTTTCTTCGCCCTTGTCTGTATGTGTAGGTGCATACATGTTCACGTGTGTGGGTATAAGTGCATGTGGTGTGTACATACATGTAGGCTAGTAAATAACATCCAGTGTTTGTTGTTTACTGCTCTCTGTACATACTGGTATTTTGCTTGGGACAGGGTCTCTCTATGTAGCCCTGACTGTCCTGGAACTTGCTATGTAGACCAGGTTGGGCCTTGAACTCACAGAGACCTGCCTGTCTCTGCCACCTGAATGCTGGGACTAAGGCATGAGTCACCAAGCCCTGCTGCTGCTTTCTTCTTCTCCTTCTCCTTCTCCTTCTCCTTCTCCTCCTCCTCCTCCTCCTCCTCTTCCTCCTCCTTCCTCTCCTCCTCCTCTTCCTCCTCTGCCTCTTCTTCCTCTTTTCCTCCTTTTCCTCCTCTTCCTCCTCCTCCTCCTTCTTCCTCTTACTCCTCTTCTTCCTCCTCTGCCTCTTCTTCCTCTTTTTCCTCCTCTTCCTCTTCTTCTTCCTCCTCCTCCTCCTCTGCCTCTTCTTCTTTTTCCTCCTCTTCCTCCTCTTCCTCTTCCTCCTCCTCCTCCTCCTCCTCCTCCTCTTCTTTCTCTTCTTCTGCCTTTTTTTTTTTTTTTTTTTTTTTTGAGACAAGTCTCTCACCGGTCTGGATCTTGCCAAGCAGGATGCCGAGTCCGACCTCCCTGCACTGGGACTGCATGCATGCTGTCTCCACTCCTGGTATTTCTACATGGGTTCTGGGGAGTAGACTTAGATCCTCATGCTCTTGAGACTTATGGATAGCCGTCTCCCAGCCCACCTCTTCTTTTTCACACTCTGGTTCTCTTTGCTTCCTTCTCTTCTGGTCTCCTTCCAGATCCCATGCTCTCCCAGGCCTCACCTGACACGTCAGGGAGAGGAGTCGGTAGGATCTGCTAGGCTCAACTTTTTTCAAATCTGCCCATCACTTCCCCCTGTAGTGGAGGCTCTGGTGGAGATTGTAGCCATTTGCAAAGGCCAGGCATGCTTTCTAGATGATGAACAGCCACTTGTGGGAGTGGGATAGAGTTTCCATGTTCCCACACAGTAGCCCCAGAAGATATGGTTCTTCAGCTGAATGAAAACACGGAGGTGACAGCACGGTGGGCAAACAGCCCTGACAAGTGCTGTCAGAAGGGGTACATGTGTTGGCGGCATTTTCTATGTGGCGGCTGGTCAGTAATGCTCTCTGTTCAATCAGCAGCCTGGATCTGTGGCCTCCCATACTGACTAGGCTTTGAGCATGTGACCTGCCTTGGTCCATGGGAGAAGAGGACTGAAACCAAGAGAGACTTAAAGAGTATTTGGGGTTGACTTCACGTGGCAGGGGAGCCCCGAGATTACTGCGAGCAAGCCCAGCCACCTCCCTTGGAGATGGAGACTCACAGGAGGATAACTGAGGGCCCAGACAACTAAATGCCAGGCACAAGTGAGGCCCCTGACTGCAGTGTACAATTCAGCAGTCCAGCTAAGTTCTGAGGATGTTCCAAGCCCCACCCTGGTTGCTGATCTATGTATCTGTAAAGCTAAGGTGGTTTGGGAAATGTTTTGTTCTGTGCAAAGGCTAAGAGCAGCACTCAATGCATTGGAGACCGTTGAGTGAGGGCGAATGGTCAGGTGGGTAGGCGCAGCCACCTGAGCCATAAAGTCTGCTGTCAGGGCCACTGGGAGGCCCTGCAGGATCCCCCCCAGATCCTGAGTCAGGATAAATGGAAGTGAGACATTCACATTCACTCAAGATTTGAGCAAGAACCTGAAAACTCAGGGATCAAAATAAATACTTAATGCAGTATTTTTAAAAAGTCAAACGAGGAAACCTGCCCATGTGCTAGCTGCTTATTTTATAAATACAGTTTTATTGTAACAAAGACCAGGATTAGGGATAGGCATGCAAGCAGTGCCATACAAGTGCAGGGTCACAGTCTTCCAGAAGTCAGAACATTCCTTTAATGGCTTCCCTAAGTTAGTTTCATTGGAAAAATTTCAGGGCTAAGGTGATTAGACTTCTACTGATTACTTTTTTGAAAACAGGGTCTTACTGTGTAGCTCTGGATAGTCTGGAATTCCTCATATAGACCAGGCTGGTCTTGAATTCATAGGGGTCCATCTGCCTCTGTCTTTAAGAGCAGGGATTATAGGTGTGTGCCACCATTCCTGGCTTAGACCTCCAGGTGACTCTTTAGGGTGTCTTGCTTGGGCTGGAGATAACTCACCTGATAAGAGCCAGTTTTGCAAACTTGATGACTTGAATTCAGTCTCCAAATCCCTCATAAAGGAAGGAGAGAAGCAACTCCATAAATCTGACCTTTGACCATGAATGTGCCAGGGCAACCAGGAAACCTACACCCATTCCCAGAAAACATATTTGCATAATAATAAGTAAAATGAAATTAGAATATTTTATTTGGCTGGGCAGTGGTGGTACACATCTTTAATCCCAGCACTTGGAAGCAGGGGCAGGGGCAGGGGCAGGCAGGTCTCTGAGTTTGAGGTCAGTCTGGTCTACAAAGCAAGTTCCAGGACAGTCAGGGTTACACTGAAAACCCCTGTCTCAAAAAAACAAAACAAAAACAAAAAACAAAAAACAAAAAACAAAACAAAACAAACAAAAAACCCCAAAACCCTCAAAAGTTGTTTTTGATTTTTTTCCCTTGTAGACTGGTTCATACCCAATCTCAGCAGAACTAACAGAAGATACTCAAGACACTTGGATTATTTATTTAAAAAAAGTTGTCGAAAAGATTTCTTTTCTTTTCTGTTATGTGTATGGATGTGTCTGTGCAGGAGATTGAACAGGAGTGATGACACAGCTCTCAGGACCAGCACACCCTCTTAACCACGGAGCCATCTCTCTAGCCCCTAGTGGACAATATTTTCTTTTAAAAGGCATGTGGCAGGTAGATCTGGAGTTTGAGGACAGTTGGTACTGTAACAAGTTCAGGCCAGCCTGTCTTACACAGGGAAACCCTAATAAAACAGGTCTATTCCTGGTGTCAGTTTTGGAATGTGTGCTGGGGCAGCCCTTGTAGGCGTGTGGTAGAAAGCCTGGGTAATGCTTAATTTCCCAGAGAACAACTCACGCCTCACTTGGTGATGTCAGTGTGCTGAGCCTATGCAAGATTCCCCTCGTCCCTCTACACGGCTAACGTTTCTTCTCTCCGAACAACCAGACAGACGATGAGCAGTCTGACTTCTACTCAGCTGTGGGCTTGGGGGAGAGACAGTTGTTGCCTTCTTTCCAGGGGCCTGGAAAGATGACTCTCCCCAGCCTAGGTGTCTGCTGCTCCCACACCAGGCAGGGAAAGGCTGTGCCAGGCACTGGCACCTGTGGAATCTTGGGGGCGTTGGCTGGTAGGCGGAGTGCCTTCTTCATGACCCTCCTTTGCAGTTCACCCCCAGATTTCACCACAGAGCCACTCCATTCCAGAGCCCTTTGCCTGCCCCATTGCTGTATTAAACTTCAGGCACACTTACTTTGAGTACCCACAGGCAGAGCTAGGAGGTCAGAGGTTAGAGGGTGCTTCAGGCACTTAGCTCACAGCCATCTTTCCTAAGAGCAGAGAGAGAGAGACACAGATTTCTGGAGTGATGGAAATGTGACTGCCAGGGACAGGTTAAGTTCCTCATCTTTCTAAGGTCTGTGAAACTGTATGAAGAGGAGCAGGAGAAACGGCTCAGTGGTCAAGAGCATTTGCTGCTCTTGCAGAGGACCCAGGTTCTGTTCTCAGCACCCGCGTGGAAGCTCACAACTTCCTATCACTTCAGTGCAAGAGCTTCTGAGACCTTCTGGCCTCCATGGGCATCAGGCACGCAAGCACATACACAGATGCGGGCAAAGCACTCACACACATAAAATGAACAAATAAAACAACAACAAAGCCCAGACAACTGTCTAAGGAAATGGAGTCTACTCTGTACATTAGATCACACCATATTCTTTGAAAAGACAGGTCTCATGTACCCCAGGCTGGCCTCAGACTCACTACGTAGCACAGGATGACCTTCCTCATGCTGAATGACAGGTGGGCAGCACAGCATATGGTTTCTGTGGTACTAAAGATGGAGCCCAGGCTTTGTGTACGCTAGGCAGGTGCTCTTCCCCATGAGCTACATCCGTGGGTCTGCAGCATATTCTTGTCTTTAAATTTATTATTTTTAGAACTTTGTACATGAGCAGTGTGACCACATTCTCCCAGGTCCCCATCCCCCTATCACCTGCAAATTTATAACCTTTAGCAAGGTTTATGGCAGTGGTTCTCAAACTTCCTAATGCTGTGACCCTTTAATAGAGTTCTCTGTGTTGTAGTGACCCCAACCCAAAATAAAATTATTTTCATTGTTACTTTATAACTGTAATTTTACTGAACAGTAACGTAAATATTGATATGCAGGATATCTGATGTACAGTCCTATTGTTTGAGACCCACAGGTTGAGAACCACTTGCTTAGGGGCAGCTGAAGCTCAAGCCTTGAGAATGGGGTTCCCTGTCCTCCTTACTCGCTTGTGGTTGGTTCACATGAGAAGTGAGGGGCCACCTTTCACCAAGTACCCTGGCCAGGCGTGTGGGAAGACTCCTCTGGCACATCCTCCTCAGTCTGGATGATACTGGCTCACTGGTGTGGCTTTGTGTCCACCTTGGGATCTATGAAGGCCAGGGAAGCTGAGTCCAGAATTTCAAGGCTAAACCATTTTTCTCCTCTGGGTGCAAAGGGTGACGAAGGAACCTCCTCTCACCAGGAGGGCAGTCAAGGCCTCTCCCAACCCTCTTCCCATGGCTCGGTCTGAGGAGATGATGTCCCGACAGTGGGGCTTCGACTCCTGGGTAGCCTGGAGGGCTGGCACTCGTGGGATCCTCAGCCACCCAGGATCTTGGAGACAAGTGTCTCTTCACATCCATCACCTGCAGCTGCTGGCTGGCGGAGAACCGGAAGCCGATGGGTCCTTGGACAACGTGATGGTCACAGCTTGGGAAGGAAGCCATCTTCATTTCCTGAAGGACTGGCTGCCTGTAGGAGAGAAGCCAGAGAGCCACATGCCGGTGCCAAGTGGTTCCTGCACAGAACCCCTCTATCCTGTACAGTTCCTTCTTTCAATCTGCCCTTGTACAAACAGAATAATGAGAACTTTCCCTCCCTGGTCCTGGCTCTGTGGCCCGCCCAGGTCTTTCCTCACAGGAAGGAGGCTGCCTGGTCGGTTTGTTCAGTGTGCCTCTTGGCAATAGCTCACTGTTTGCTGAGTCCACAGGATATATCAAATCCACCACTCAGGGACTCTGTCCACCAGGCTTGCGCTATATGATGCTATTGGAGTATAGCAGCTATCAGCTGTGGGGTGTTGATAGTATTGTGATTGTTATCAACTGAGGCTCCCCAAGCCTGTGCAGCCTGGAAACAGGGCTGGGTCAGAGAGGCCTTATTGCTTTCCTCCTGGCCAGGTTTCTCATGGCCCCTGGGCACTGCCTCTGGGTTTGGGAGGAAGTAGCCTGACCTGAACCTCCGCTTTACCATTACCAGAGGGAATAGAGAGAGCCCACGGTGGCTTAGCCATGGCCTGTTACCTGGGTAGAATGTCAGGGCCTGGCCAGGGATGGGCAGAGATAAGAGCTGGCGACTTGGTATGCTTGACATCTTTGCTCTGGACTTTTGTTCTCTTTGTTGTTAGTAAAGCCCCTAGGAAAGATCCACCAGCTGGGGTGGTGATCAGTCAGTTGGCTGAGGCTGAAAGATGTCTCGAGGAAGATGCAGAGACTGGGTTTGAGCAGAGGCCTCCCACCAGAAGGTGGATCTCAGTACTAGACAAATCTTACACAGTGAGCTGGGTCAGTTGGCCTTTGCAAGGCCCCCAGATTCTGGGGATCTTATTTCTAAGAGACAAATCCTCAGGGTGTCACTCTGCCAGCTTATATACTAGCTGCTGACCTAAAAGCGATGAATAAACAAGAAAGGACAGGTCCCTGGGACAAAGGAAGCATCGGGAAGGGCCCCGGTTGTATAGAGAAGGAAATTGTCCATTCCCATTTGCCTGGGCACTAACAGTTCACAGCCCAAGTACAGCAACACAGAGCCTCTGAACACAAGCCTTCTCTGAACGTCCCAGCAAGGTGCAGGCTGACTTACTGTGCAGGCCCCTTGTGGAGGATGGTGTGGAAGCCGGGCGGCTGGCCTGTTGCGGGCCACTTGAGGAGAACTGAGGAGCCAGAGATAATGCTTTTGCCTTGAGTGGGTTCTGCTCCACGGTCTCTGGAGTACTGGGGACCCAAGGCTTGCAGGTAAAGGCTGGGGTGAATTCCCTGGGAGAAAAAAACAAAAACGCACAATCTAGAATCACAGCTTGTTTGTTTGTTTGTTTGTTTGTTTATTTATTTTCCTAGACAGGGTTCTCTGTGTAACATTCCTGGCTGTCCTAGAACTCACTCTGTAGACCAGGCTGGGTTTGAACTCACAGAGATCCTCCTGTCTCTGCTTCCAGAGTGCTGGAATTAAAGGCATGTACCACCACACCAGGCTGGTTTGTTTTTTTAAAACATTTTTAGTATTTATTTACATGGACATATGTGTGTGTGTGTGCTTATGTGCATATATGTGCTGAGGGCAGGGACACCCCCTGGAGCTGGAGTTACAATCGGTTGTAAGCTGCCTAACATGGGTGCTGGGAATTGAACTTGGGTCCCGTGCAAGAACAATATATGTTCTTAACCACTGAACCATCTCTCCAGCTCCTAGAGTCAGGATAGGACTTGTGAGAGGAGAGCAGCTACTGCCTCTGAGACCTCTGACGATGTGGTGGCCATATCACAGGGGAAGAGAGAAATAATGTGGAAGAAGGAACACCTAAGGGGTTAGCAGGGTGGGGAAGGAGAGGGAGCCCAGGAGAATACTGACAATTTATTTGAATTTTTAAGATAGGGTCTTACTATATAGCCCTGACTGCCCTGGAACTTGCTATGAAGACTAGGATGACCTGGAACTCATAGAGGTCCTCCTGGCTCTGCTTCTCCAGTGCTGGGATTAAAGGTATGCACTACCATGCCCCACCAAAATTTTTATATTTATTTTGGGGGAGAGAGCACAGAATATAGAACACCATTGACCATCTCTTCTACCATCCTGGGGGGGTAAAATGTAGGTCATCAGGCCTGGCAGGCCTTTATCCACGTAGCCATCTTGCCAGCCCACTGGTGGTGACAGTTTGGACTGTCATCAGGGAGGTGTTGGAAGCAGAACCATGGCCCCCAAAGAGTCTGGATCACAGGCTCCGGAATCGGGGACTACAGTGTTGTAGGAGTGTTATCAGAGTTGTCCTGTCAGAGTGTGGGCCCTGGCAGCCCTAACGAGCTAGGCTTGGTTAGTTGTCCTTAGTAGGGCTATTAAAGGTAGGAGCAATAGTGAAAAGCAAAGAAAGATTTATTCAATGTGGTCACAGGAGGAGATCAAATAAAAAGGACCAGTGGACATCCGAAACCCTGAGCCTGTCTACAGGGTCCTGATGTGGTCTAGCTTTAAACAGAAGGCAAGAGGTTACGTAGCTAAACAGTTCTGGTCAGGGAGTGGTCCTGTGCATCACTGACTCATCAGCTGTCAACTCCGGTCTCTCCTGCAAGGTGGTCTGAAGGCTGTCAGAATCTCTTCCCAGGGCAAATACTGATTCCTCGGGGACCATTGTCTTAGTAGTCTGGAAGGCACAAGTGTCTCTTAAAATATATTTTAGCCGGGCAGTGGTGGCACACGCCTTTAATCCCAGCACTTGGGAGGCAGAGGCAGGTGGATTTCTGAGTTCGAGGCCAGCCTGGTCTACAGAGTGAGTTCCAGGACAGCCAGGGCTACACAGAGAAACCCTGTCTCGAAAAACCAAAAAAAAAAAAAAAAAAAAAAAAAATTAAAATGGGGCTGGAGACAGAGGCACACACACACTGTGCACACGCATGCACACAAACACACAAATTAAGTAGATAAGTGAGAAAAAATAAAGGTCTCCGCATCTGTGGCTGACAGTGCAAGCATGGCTGGCTCTCATAATTGGCTGCTTATTCTGAAGGGTTGGGAATGCACGTCAGGGCCACCTGGCAGGCGGTTAAGACAAGGCGATTGTAGTCAGCCGGGCTGCGTCCCAACAACCTTGACTGGTCCATCTAGATTCAGGAGCATGTCCTTACTGAGCTAAGGAAGACAAGCAGCCGCTAAAAACAGGTAAAGGTGAGGAGACAGTCTTCCAGGGCAGAGAAGTACGAAAAGTTCTAACACACCTACACTTTGAAGGGTGTGGCATCAGACTTCTACCCAGAATGGGAAGGCAGACATAGCCAGGTTGTCCAGCTTCTCCCAGTGCAGAGATATGCTTCCGAGGCATAAGGAAACTGATTTTAGGAGGGCTGGCCGACAAAGTCTTGCTGATATGGTGATAAATCCCCAAACAGTCCTGTGTGTGACACAGGTGTTCCTTTTTTAGCAGATGTAGACGGAGGGTCCAAAGTTCAGGAGCCTTCCTGAGCTCATTGCACACAGGCAGTGACGCCAGGAGTGGAGAACAGTCGCTTCCCAGCTGTCTTCACCAAGTCCCCACAGCTCAGTGTTGTCAGATCAGCATTCTGGGGTCTGGGTTCCACTATCTCCCAGGAATGGGCTGGGGCTGGTGGAGTGCTCCCCGCCCATCCTGTCTTGCAGTCACAAGTAATGACACACAAACTGAACTCTGTTTTCTCATCTCGAGAGCACAGCTATCACTATTTACAAAAAAAAAGTCCATTTTCCTGTGTCTTAAAGTAGTGAAGCCCCGGGACCATCAAACTCAATGTCACCATTAAACAAGCCCACTCCACACACACCGAAGTCTTCCCTTCCCCAGGTGCATGCCTTAGAGTGTGGGGTACACATGGTTTGTGTATCCGGATGGTTTTGAGCTTGCTAACAGGGGCTCCTAAGGTAGCACAGAGATGGTAAGAGGCTGTGGACCCCCCCCCCCCCCAGCAGTGAAGGATATGCTTCCTGTTGAGGTGTGAAGCCCAGGATCATAGAAAGCATGAAACATTCTTCATAGAGAGGCGCAGGGCCGGCTCTGCCCATCTTGGGCTGGTGGCTGAGCATGAATCAGCTTCTCCATCTTAAAATGGTTAAACATGGAGGCTGGAGAGGTGGCCCAGTGGTTAAGAGCACCTCTTGCAGAGGACTTGAGTTCAGTTCTCAGCACCCACATTGGGAAGTTCACAACTACCTGTCACTCCAGCTCCACGGGGACCTGAACTCTCATGTGCTTATCTACAGAGTCACACATCTATACATATAATTAAAAATAATAAAGATAGCCAGCCATGGCTGCACATGCCTTTAGTCTCAGCAGTCAGGAGACCGACGTGAGCAGGTCTTTGTGAGTTTGAAGTTAGCCTGGTCTACGTATTGAGTTCCAGGTCAACTAGGCTACACTAGTGAGACCCTGTCTTAAAAAAAGTTTAAAAAACATTGAGGCTGCATTGGAGTCCCAGGAGTAGGCAGTCCATAAATGAGGGTTACAATTTGGGGAATTTACTAGGAAGAAACTGTGGCCTTAATTTTTTTAAAGTTTATTTTTACCTCTATAACTGTCTGTCTGTCTACCTATATCTTCAGACAGGATCTTGTCTGTCTACCTACCTAATACTTATATATCTATCTAGACACTCGTATGTGTATATGTATCTATGTGTGTACGTGTATATATATTGCTCTGACTTTGGTATTTTGTCGCTGGCACAACACTTAATTTTTAAAAAAGATTTATTTGTTTATTTTATGTATGTGAGTACATTGCACTGTAGCTGTCTTCAGAACAGGGCATGGGATCCCATCACAGATAGTTGTGAGCCACCATGTGGTTGCTGGGAATTGAACTCAGGACCTCTGGAAGAGCAGTCAGTGCTCTTAACTGCTGAACCATCTCTCCAACCCCCACAACACTTAATTTTTAAATTGCAGTAGAATGACTGACTATGTAGCAACCAGAGTTATCCAGGTCAACAACACGGAAAAAGTGAAAATTGCCCTTGTGAGCCACACGAGTCTTGCAGTGGCAGAGGCAGAGCTGGTGCTGCGCTCCTGGAGCTGTCCTCAGTCAAGTCCAGAGGCAGACTGGTAAGTCCAGGCAACCAGTCTGGAGCCAGTCTTCAACGGCTGCGGAGGCTGGCCAGTATTGGCGCTGTGAGGTCATGCAAGTGGAGCCAGAGGTCAGCAGAGGTGTCCGGCAGAAGGCATGGAGAAATGAGAGAAGAACCCAGACATCAGGATGCAGAGAGCTGTGCCCCCAGCCCAACCGGAGAAGTCCCTGTCCTTCTGCAGGGGGATTCAGAGAAGGTTGTCTCTCTGTGTCAAATGGGCTTGAGGCTAGGATTTGAGTTTCTCCAGTGTAGTGGGATTAAAGCAGATATCCCTGCTGAATCAAGTCGGAACTTATCTGCTGGGACTTAGCTAACTAATTGGTTGGGAGCCTGAATAATAAGGGATAATCTTCCTCCAGTAAAAGTAAGGATGTGAGCAGGAAGCCTTTGGACTGAACTCGCTCCCTCCCTAGATCTCCCGCAGGCCCCACCGTGGTCTTAACCCATAAGAGCCCACATCTTAAATCCCTCTCTCTAGATACATGCAATGATGTCTTTTGGACGAGCATTGACTCACATTGTATGAGCCATCGGAACTCTGCTTAGCAGCTCATGACGCTTCCTGGGTCAGGGAGAGAGAATCCTCGGGCAGGAGCTCCCTCTGGCTGGCTCTTCCCACTAGCTGAGGAGGACTGAAGCCCTGCCTGAGCACCAGGGAGGCAGCCCTTGGTAGCACCTAACACACACACACACACACACACACACACACACACACACACACACACACACACACACACCCTGCCAAGGCTCTCCAAGTCTTGGCTGGTGCTGCAGGAGGAGAGTGTGTTGGCAAGGAGTTGTTATCACCTTCTGCCAGGGGGATGGAAAGGGCTCTGCCCCCCAGGATGGTGAGCTAGCTGCTCAGAGCCAGAGCTGGAGCCAGGAAATGGTCCAGGGCAGATAGAGATCAGCCAGACTAAGGTACGTTACAGTGGGCAGGTCGAAAGGAAGTCCAGGAGGACACTCACCCATGACTTTCAGAAAGTCATTTGCTTCAGGAACACAGGGCAGGTTGATGTCTGTGTTCATTAGGAGGTGCCCCGAAGACAGGCAAGGATTTATTAGGGCGCTGCTTTATGTCAGCTTATCAGTGCGGACCTTATGCTGGCAGAGAAGAGCAATACAAGACACCAGAGAGACTGCATCTTCACTTGTGTTTGGAATGCTGCTGAGTCACCCCAGCAGCTGAGCACCCCAGCAGCTGAGCACCCCAGCAGCTGAGCACCCCAGCAGCTGAGCACCCCAGCAGCTGAGCACCCCAGCAGAGGATCCCATGTCTTCTCCTTACGCAGGAAGGCACAAAGGAGGTGCTTAGGGGTTGCTCTCTGCTCACTACATTTAAAACTGGCTCTTGGTTGCTGCTACAGACACTTTGTCCTGAGAATAATGAGACCTAGGTAGTGGTGGAGATAGGTGGGGAACAGGAGAGAAGAAAGTACACCGGGTGAAGGCAGGTGTCTAATGGCCGCCAACAGTCCACATGGGTGCACCCAGATCCTGGCTCCCCTGTCCTGCTCTCCATTGCCGCTGACTCCAAACTGTCACTTTTTTATCTTGAGCTGCCACCTTATCTGTAGGGGCACATGAGGGAAGGGGAAATCATACACATAAGCTCTCGTCTCATATTAAAAAGACAAAACTGCAGACGTCGGGCACGGTGGTTCATGTCTTTAATCCTAGCACTCGGGAGGCAGAGGCAGGTAGATCTCTGTAGTTCAAGGCCAGCCTGGTCTACAGCGTTTGTCTCTTTTATCTGAAATGCGGATAGAAGTATTTTGGATTTAATTTTAAAACCTTTTAGAATATATGCATGGGTATAATGAAATATCTTGGGAACAGGATCCAGTCTTTTTTTCTGAGGTAGGGTCTCACTATGTAGACCAGACTGACCTTGAACTCACAGATCTATCTGCTTCAGCTTCCCGAGTGCTGGGGTCAAAGATGTGCGTCACTATGCCTGGCCACGTAGGACCCAAGTCTCTCTCTTTCTTCTTTATGTCTATGTGTGAGGGCCTGTATGTATGTATGTATGTATGTATGTATGTATGTGCACCACATGTGTGCCTGTCCTCAGAGGCCAGAAGAGGCTGTTAGAGTCCCTGGAGCTGGGGTTATAGATGGTAGTGAATTGCTTGAGGTGGGTGCTTCAAACCAAGGCCAGATCTTCTGCTAGAGCAGCAGAAAGTCCCCAGTAAGAAGCTGCACCCTTCCTGAATGTTCTACACTGACAGCTTAGAATGTCAGTGGCCGTGGAGAGTGAGAGTAATGCAGGTCTAACAGAGTTGCTCTTGGGCTCTTCAGCCCTGGAATTAGCCATTCCTTGCCCAATCTACATCTGACCTAGCATCCTAGACAAATGGATACAACTTTTTGGTATGTATTGACCAAATTCTAGTTCTCACCCACTAAAGGGCTGAGTCACGGCACAGCATCTGAAGCCTGTAGCAGAGGCATCCTGTCCACCGTAAGCAGCTCCCACACGTTTCCATCAATGTATTTGAAATGTGCCCTGGTTGAGAACTTTCTGTGTCTGTTACTATAAAAGGCACTGTCAAACTGTTACCTCATTGGTACACTGAATTTGGGGTGGCCTCCGTCTGAGTTTCTGGGCCATGGTCACTCATATTTGGCTCTGTAACAAACTCTGTTCCCTTTGAGAGGAGCACTGTGGTTTAGTGTTATAAACAGCAAGTACTCTTAGTTACAGAATCATCTCCCCAGTCCCAGGACCACATCTGATTGCGAAATTTCATTTATGCCACCGGGCATGATGGCGTACACCTATAATTCCAGCACTAGATGGGCAGAAACAGGCAGCTTTCTATTAGTTCAAGGTCAGCCTTGTCTTCACAGTGAGTTTTAGGCTAGCCAAAGCTACATAGTGAAACCCTGTCTCAAAAAGCAAAAAACAAAAAACCAACCAATCAAACGAACAAACAAATAAAAAAAATACCAACAACAAAAGAATCATTTATGCTTCATGTGTGCATTATATAAATAAATATAACATAATCTGAATGTAATTTTATGGTTTTTAAAGATGGAATCTAGCCAGGCCTAATGACAAATGCCTATAACCCCAGCACTCGGGAGGCCAGGGCACCTGGAGCTTGAGGCTTGCTTGGGATAAACTCTCAAAGCAAAGAACTATACAAACAGTAGCAAAACCAAAAATCCCCAAATTCTGATGCAGTTATATAGTTCAAGCTAGCCTGGAACTTTCTCCCTCTCTCTCTCTCTCTCTCTCTCTCTCTCTCTGTGTGTGTGTGTGTGTGTGTGTGTGTAGACCAGAAGATGAGAGTATGTCTCCTGTTTTATCTTTTCCATTTTATCCCCCAGATACTGGGTCTCTCACTGAACCTGGAACTCACAGTTTTTGTTGTTGTTTTGTTTTTTGTTTTTGTTTTTGTCTACAGTGGCTGACTAGCAAGCCCCAGCAATCCTGTCTTCTCCTTCCTCATCCCCAGCACCAGATTAACAGGCAGACACAACCCTGCCTGCCTTTTACAGGGGAGCTGGGGACCCCAAACTCAGGTCCCTACTGTTGTGCAGTAAATGCTCCTACCCACTGAACTATCTCTCCAGCTCCATGCCTGGCTCTCTTGGTCTCCCTGTCTCTGCCTCCGAAGTGCTGGGATGACTGGCTGCAAAGCATAAATGGCTCCACCCTGTTTCAAATGACACTTAAGTTTTTTCTTAAAATTAATCCAGATGTGGATGGTGTGCACGTCTCTAATCCCAGATGTGGATGGTGCGCACGTCTCTAATCCCAGATGTGGATGGTGCACACGTCTTTAATCCAGATGTGGATGGTGTGCACATCTCTAATCCAGATGTGGATGGTGTGCACGTCTCTAATCCAGATGTGGATGGTGTGCACGTCTCTAATCCCAGATGTGGATGGTGTGCACATCTCTAATCCAGATGTGGATGGTGTGCACGTCTCTAATCCCAGATGTGGATGGTGCGCACGTCTCTAATCCCAGATGTGGATGGTGTGCACGTCTCTAATCCCAGCCCTGGGAGACTGAAGCATCAGTGTTCTCGACATCAAAGCCAGTCTGGGCTACATAGTGAGATCCAAGGCAGTCAGGGCTGCACAGTAAGACCCCGTCTCAAAAAGCTAAACAGAGGGCTGGGAGACA
Source organism: Uromys caudimaculatus (assembly GCA_028551405.1). Classification (NCBI taxonomy): domain Eukaryota; kingdom Metazoa; phylum Chordata; class Mammalia; order Rodentia; family Muridae; genus Uromys; species Uromys caudimaculatus. Next base: position 75,329,972 of record CM052709.1, on the reverse strand, counting down.
GCTTCTCAGGGAAAGTGCCTTTATTTAAGTGTGACTGGAGTTTGACTCCCTAGGACCCACAAAAACATAAATGCCAGGTAGTCACGGGGACCCACCTGTAACCAAGCTCTGTACACAGGAGCCAGAGATGGAAATCCCTGAAGTGAACCAGCTGCCTAGAGCACATTCAGGTTCAACTGAGACCCTGCGTCAGCATATAAAGTGGAAACCAATCAAGGAAGCCACCTGATATCAACGTCATGCCCCACAGGCACAAACACGCACACAAGTACAACTCCCCCCTCCAAAAAAAATAAAGGAATCAAGTTCACATAACTATAAAGCCAGCTTTCAAAAGTTTTAAATTTTGCAGCAGCATTTTGGATTTCAGAATTTCAGATTAGGGACCTTTAAGCTATATTTGTAAAACAATCATTTCCTGTCTATATAAGAAAGGTTCTGGGCCCAAGATTAGACATGAGCTCTGCATCTGCAGAATTCCCCCCTCCCACTCAGCCTATGGTTACTTTCTGGGACTCATGGGGACACCTACAGATCATGTGCCAACACATGTCAACCTGTGGTGGCGGCACTGAAGTGCTGGGAAGGCAAGAAGCATTCAGGGCGATCTTCCTGGGTGCCGCCCGAGGAAGCAGCCAGTATTCAACTCAAGGAACAAGCAGGTCCCCTTTGTTGGGCCCGAGTGTTAACTGCGTTGATACCTTGGCCCAGTGCATTCTTTTTGCTTACTCTGTCTTTTAAAACATTTTATTTATTTACTTATTTATTCAGTGTGCATGTGTGTAGGCGTGAACACACTGTGGCCCATGTGTAGAGGTCAATGATAACGGGTGGGGGCCATTCACTCCTACCACGTGGGTCTCGGGGATCAAACTCAGGTTTGGCAGCAGATGCCTATACTCAGGGACCCATCTTACTGGCCCCAGTTTTGAAGTTTGGAACAGGTTCTTGCTATGTAGCTCAGGCTGGCCTTGAACGTGCAATAAATGTATTTTATATTTTAAAGTCATCAATGTTTCTCCAGTGACTTAAGGCTGGGAGTTTGAAGGAGCTTGTAGAAAGGAGGGCCTAGTGGGACAGCTCAGCAGGGAAAGATGCTTGTTGCTCTAGATTGGTGACCTGAGTTTGATCCCCAGAAACTACATAATGGTGGAAGGCAAGAACCAACTCCACAGAGTTGTCCCTTGACTTTCATACATGTCCCATGCATGGCCCCCGACCCAACCCCAGGGTACGCACATACACAAGCTAATTATGTGGGTTTTTTTCTTTAAAGAGAAAGGAATGTTTTTCTATGGAAGAGGAAGGGACATTAAGCTTTGAACTTTATTTCTGGCTCCCTCAAAAGCAATATGACGGCAAGCCTGGGTCTTGGAAGGTTCTGGAAAAGGGCCTGTGAGGCAACTGTGTGCAGTGAAGCATCATTCAGTGTCTCCAGGGCTGTGGCTTCCTGGACACTCCACTCTTCTGGGATGAGGTACTGTCCCTATCCCAAAGACAGAGACAAATGCTCTCTGCCAGCCATGCTTCCCCTGTCTCCTATGTACTCATCCAAAAATGCCTTCTGACAGCCAGGAATGGGGACACAGTGGCAGCCACCCGTCTGAGCTATCTCTGAGGACGGTGGCAGTCAGCTGTGGCCATCTGACAGCACAGCTGGCCCCGTGACTATGGGGGAAGGACTGTAGCTGTCCGAAGCCTGTGGGCAGGGGTGTGACCTGTCTTTGTGGTCAGGTAGGAGGGAAGGGTGCTTTACTGAGATCCACAGGAGGGCTGAGCTGAGAGGCCAGGCCAGCAAAGAAGGGGTTGGAAGGCAAATAATATTCCCCGAACGGTCAGCAGGGAGGGGGAGAGGGGACAGTGTTCACTGCCCTCTTTCTACCCTATCCTCTCTTGTATGGAACTCCCCCCACATTTAGAAAGAGCTGAATTCTGTGACTCACACAATGAGGGCAACTCCGAGGGGCATCTGTGCCCAGTAGAAGCTCTGAGGGCCCGCTGGGTGGAGTGAGGGGTGTTTCCAGGAGAGCTTTGTGGAGGCCTGCTGCTGTGAGAATGGCTATTTTAGGGGAAAGGGTTGTCTTGAGTGGTGAGCTTCGGAAATGCGTTCAGCATTTACAGGAAGAAAGAGGCCCCAGCACAGGAAGGGCAGATTTGACCTAGCTGAAGAGCAGGAGAGGACCCATCTGGTGTGTGAGCAAGGAGGCCAAATGAGGAGACTGTGACTGTCCCCCCTGAGTTCCGTAATTTTGATCCTACCCTCACTGTAGGAGACCAAGGAGCCCCTGAGCTGGCGGACAAGCTCCTCTAAGGGCAGGCGGGAGGGCCATGGCAGACTAGCCAGACAGGTAGAGCTGTGCACTGCAGACACCACGGGAGAGGGGCTTCTGTTCACTCTAGATACCATTGTGAGGTGGGGGCTCCTGCAGACATTGGGGGGAAGGTGCTTACTGATGGCAGCACCTCCCAGTCTATTAGGAAGGCCTGTGAGGCCTCTGCCTCACTCCTCCAGTGGAGTTTGAGAGCACGTGTTCACTCTACACACTCTAGCTTTCTTTCAGTGCTAGAGACTGAATGTTGCTCTGTCTGCAGGGTATGAGTGGTCAGGAGGCCCGGAGGGCAGGAGAAGGACAAGGTAGGTCCCTCCCTGAGGTTACCTCAGGTCTGAAGTGGCTGGCGAGACCTTCAGAGGGGTGCTTTGAGGTTGTGAAAGACAGCAGCAATTCACTGAGGACCTGCCTGAGCCCATTGGGGAAAGAGGGACAAAACAACTTCTTTGGTCTTACTCCAGGGCCCAGCTTCTGTCTGTGGCCCTGACCTTATGCCTGAGCCACCTGTTAATGTCATTTTTGATCTTTCTCCTGTCCATCTCACTTGTAGGAGCTAAGAGCCTGCTGTACCCCAAACACTTCCAGTGGCTTTCCTTTCCTTCCTTTGCCCCTCCCTTCCTCTTTCCCTCTCTCCCTCCCTCCCCTCCCCTCTCCTTTTTCATGACAAAGTCTTTTTAAGTGGCCCAGGCTGGCTTCATACTCCTGATCCTCCTGCCTTAGCTTCCTGTGAGCTTGAATTATAGGTGTTCACCATCAGGTTTGGCTTCTTAGCAATTCTTAAAACTCTATCCTCAGCGGCAGGTGAATCTCTGTGGGTTTGAGTCAGTCAGGCCAGCCAAGGCTACATAGTGAGAGCCGGTCTCAAAAAATCATCAAACTCAAAACCAAACCCAAGCTAACAGCATGAACATCTTTTTCTGGGCTGACAATGATGGCTCTCAGGCAGGAAGTCCTGACTGTTCCTGGGCTCTGACACACTGATGGGTCACCAGGTATTCCCACTGGGCATATTTACCATGTGTCAGACCCCAGAGAAGCTTCTTTAACTTCTGTTGGCACTCAGGAGCCCTCAATTTTAAGACGCTGTGTATCAGCCGGGCAGGGGTAGCTCCCACCTTTAATTCCAGCACTTGGGAGGCACAGGCAGGCAGATCTCTGTAAGTTTGAGGCCAGCCTGGTCTACAGAGTGAGTGCCAGGACATCCAGAGCTACACAAAGAAAGCCTGTCTCTAAGAACATTAAAAGAAAAAAAAAAAAAAAGATACTGTAGATCTAGCCTGTGGGGGCTGATCCTGGGGATCTGACGCCTAAGAGGGATACCAGGACTTACAACATCCTACCTGGTGGTGTGTCCACTGCTTGGGTCCTGGGTCACCTCCCTTGGCCAACTGAGGGCGGCTGTGGGAATCAAGCGAGACTCCTGATGTCCAGCTGGTAACCACTCTCTTGGCTTGTGATCCATAACTGCTGGGGAGAAGATAGAGCCCAGTACACACCTGCCCTGGAGCCTCCAAGGAGCTCTTTCCTGGGGTGCACAGCCAAGGCAGGCCCAACCTCGGGCCGGGGTATGCTGGCTCCCAGGCCCTGGTCGTCATGGACCTGGGCTTACTAACCCTACAGCTTGGAATCTTGCAGACAGGGGCACAGGATGGGACTTGCTGCCCCTTCCTATGTATCCTTCAGTCTCCTCTCTGCCTCTGGGGAAGCCCGTAGTCGTGGGATTGTTTCCCTGGGCTCTGCACAAAGCTGGGAAGCGTATTTGTTTACTACAAACAAATAGAACTCGGTCTCCTGTACTTGGAATTGCTAAGTCTGGTGGCTTTAGATTTATAGAAATGGAGCAGGGCACTCATGTGCCTGAGGAGACACTGTCAGGCTGAGGCTTCAGCGTGCACACAGGGCTAGCAAGTGGTCATGGCCACATTCAGGCTGCCAGGACAATTCAACAGTTCTGTGGAGGCCTGGAGATGGGCTCATGTTGTCTGTTTCAAAGTCATATATCCATTCTCTGGCCTGGTTACTGTCAGGGTGGCACTTTGACAGGGTGTGGGCTTGCTTCTTCTCAGCTGATCCAGATTCTTTTTAGTCTCCACATAGAAAACACCTCCATCCCCACCTGGAGGCATAACTAGTCTCTTCCTTCCCTCCCTCCTTCCTTCCTTCCTTCCTTCCTTCCTTCCTTCCTTCCTTCCTTCCTTCCTTCCTTCCTTTTCTTTCTTCCTTCTCTTTTCTTTTCTTTCCAAGATAGGGTTTGTCTGTGTAGCCCTGGCTGTCCTGGAACTTATTCTGCAGACCAGGCTGGCCTATGCAGATCCACCTGCCTCTGCGTCCCAGCGCTGGGACTAAAGGTGTGCGCCACTACCTAGTCACTGTTTTTCATTTCTAAATTTTCTCCTCTTCATTCTATGTTAAATATTTCCCCTCAAATTCAGAGCAAGAGGCTTTTTATTGACCCAAACAAGAAATCCATTTCTGATACAGCACCTAAAAGGTAATTTGGTCGTAAGTCTAGCTGGACCTAGAATTTTCTGCTTCTGACTCTTCTCCGAGAGACCATAGCTGGGTTTGTCCATGCTGTCTGATCACTGTGCTGGAACAAAGTCCAGGGAGACAAAGCTTGGCATACTGAGTAAATCTGCGAGGACACACGCTCAGGCGCTGGCTCTGCAGGCGAATACCTCCACTCACAGTTTTCCAAGGCTACCACAAGGGCAGGAAAGGCCTCCAGGACCTGGGCTTCCTGGGGTCAGGGTACAGAGACAGCATAATGACAGCAGGAGAGAGGAACAGTGGTGAGCCCCTGCTGAGGCTTTCGGTCCATCCTTCCTGTGATAGTTGATCTTTGTTGTTCATTATTTTTTATTTTTTCGTTTATTTTTTTATAGGTATATATGTATGCTGCGTGTATATGCCTGGGTACCATGTGCTTTCAGGAGCCTTCATAGGTCGGAAGAAGGTATCTGATTCCCTGAAACAGGACTTTATAGGAGATTGTGAGCTACGCTGTGAGTGTTGGGAATCTAAACAATCTAAGCCAGTCCAGTTTTTTGTTTTTTGGGGGGTGGGGGGTGGGGGAAGGAGGGCAATTGAGATAGGTTCTCGCAGGGGCAGTGGTGGCGCACGCCTTTAATCCCAGCACTTGGGAGGCAGAGACAGGCGGATTTCTGAGTTCAAGGCCAGCCTGGTCTACAGAGTGAGTTCCAGGACAGCTAGGGCTACACAGAGAAACACTGTCTCAAAAAACCAAAAAAAAAAAAAAAAAAAAGATAGGTTCTCTAAGGCCTGGAACTCACTATGTAGACCAGGCTGACCTTGAACTTAAGACATCTGCCTGCCTCTGCCTCCCGAGTGCTGAGATCAAAGGTGCACACTACTGCCTGGCTCTGATGGTTAGTTTTAATTACTAATTGGACATAGTCTACAATCACATGGGAAGAGACCACACCAATATGAGTGTGTCTAGATCCGGTTGGCCTGTGGGGACTCCCTGATTAACAGATAGACTCTCCTACTCTGGGTGGAACCATTCCCTGGGCAGGGTACTGTATTAGAGTGCAGAAAACAAGCTGAACTTTAGCATGTATGCAGACTGATAGCTCTCTGCTCTTGCATGTGGGTGGAATATGACTGGCTGCTTCCTTGACTCTCCTACAATGATGGTTTGCAATCGGATATTGTGAGCCAAATAAACCCCTTTTCTCTTAAGTTGCTTTTGCCAAGGTATTTTATTGCAGCAACTATGGGCAGTCGGTCTCTCTTGTAACCCCCCCACCCCCCGCACGTGCTGCACTGTGGATTCTGGGAGCTCACCTCAGTAAACTGGGCCCATGGACAGAGCCAGGGTCTGGGAGGAAAGGGCTCTACTGGCACACACCGTCAGTTACTGGAGCAGACGGACAGATAGATATACCTCCTCTGTGGCAAGTCCATTTCAGACAGTGCCGGGCACCTGAACCCACATCTGCTCACCTGTGTGAGGTTTTTTTTAAGGTAATATCCTCAGGATGGAGCCATAGCTGAACCTGATGCTCATTTGTTATGTAGGCCAGTCTGGTCTTGAACTTGCGGCAACTCTCCTCGTACCAGGATGACAAGGGTGTGTCACCACACTAGGCCTAACCAGAGTGTGGCTGACACTCAAGTTATGTCTTGGTAGCTGGGGAAGAACTTTCCTCAGGCCAATTAGTGTCCAGTGGGAAGAAATGAAGCAATAGAGAAGATGGGTCGGGGAGAGCTTGAGCCATCAGTGCCTCGGGCCCAGGTCGATGAGAGCTTCAGCAGGCCAACAGGCAGATTGGCATTAGTGTGCTGGGGCTGGGTGACTGCGGATGGGCCAGCCTGAAAGGTCGTAGAGGAAAGGTGGAGTCTACACCAGAAACAGAACAAATGTCTCAACAAAGCAGCCCAGAGGCCCAGCTAGCAGATGACAATGGAGACGAAGCCCACAGAGAAGTGGGAACCAGTGGGGAGCCTGGGATGCAGGCTGGCTGAGTGAGTAGAGACAAGGTAAGGAGCTGACACTTGGAATACTGTCCCAGCCCTTGGAGTAGGCTGAGGTTTGTTATCTATCCAAGAGCTAGGACCAGGAGCGTGTGTGTGTGTGTGTGTGTGTGTGTGTGTGTGTGTGTGTGTGTGTGTGTGTGTCTCAGTGGTAAAGTACTTGCCAGGCATGTACAGGACTATAAAACAGAGTACATTGAAAGAGACCCTGTCCTTCAGATCAGCAGACTCAGCAGACATCAGTGGATGGCCAAGCTAATACCTCATGGTGAAGGCATACTTAGTGGGATTTACAAACACACGCCAAATAACCAACGACCAATGACTTAGAAAAGGCTCTGAAGTGCCCCATAACTAAAAGGACCCTTGAGTGTCCCTCTCCCCCAAGTCAGAGGGTCCTTCCTTGGGTTCAGTGACTAGCTGGTCCCTCAGAATCTGGGCATGGGAGCGAGCCTTTGACTTGAACCACCCCTGAGCTGATGTTTCTCTTCCTGAGATCTGGTTTGCTACTTCATGGCTTTTCCTATTTGAATGGAGATTAGAGTCTTATCTGGCTTGCTCACAATCCTTTCAATTTCCTTTTGAAAATTAAAAAAAGAAATACTCTGTATATTTCTGCTTCAAAATGCTCTTTTTCTCCTGTGGTAGCTAAAAAATACTTTTCTGCCGCACCGGTTTCTGTTTAACTCCACTGACTGGATGCTTCAAAGCACATTTTGACCTCAGGGCTGTTTGTGTGCCCTGCTGCACAGTCTCATGCCACGCACGGAGCCTTCTAACACATGGCTGAACTCTCAGCATGAGACTCGGAGATACTGATACTTGGTCACAGGTCTCTATTGGGCTGGTTTAGATAAGGTTGGAATGTCCCGAGGGTTCATTTGGCATTGTGGAGGTGGTGAGGTCTGTAGAGGTGGCATCTAGGGCCAGGTGATTAGGTCAACGAGGTGTCACCTCCTAGGGGAAGGTGATGATGTAGTTATTGTGGGAATCTCATTAGTTCCCTCAAAAAGAACTGCCATAAAGTCAACGAGCAGGCCTGGCCCTCCCTGGCTGCTGGCTTCTTGTCTTGCCATAGGCTCTGAATCACTTGCATATACTGGTGCCATTTACCACGCTAGGGCAGCCAGAGGCCCTCACTAGTGGTTGAAGTACTGGGACCACTGGGTCTTAGGTTTCCCGTTTCCTAAACTGTGAACTAAATAAAGTACCTAGCCCCAGGGGCTGCCGAGATAGTTCACTTGGTAAAGGGCATGGGGACTGAGTTCAGTCTCCAGCACCCACATAAAAACCAAGGCAGGAGGTGTCCACCTGCAATCCCAGGGGGCACAGTGTGTCTATCTGCAATCCCAGTACCAGGGAGGTAGAAACAATGTTCCCTGAGGCATGCTGGCCAGGCAGTCTAGCTGAATCAGTGAATCAGGCTCCAAGATCAGTGAGAGACCCTGTCTCAAAGCATAAGATGGAGAACAATAAAGACACCTAATGTTGACCCCTGGCACACACAAAATAAAGCACTCAGGGGCAGGCATTTTGTTATAGTCATGGAAAGTGAACTAAGCCAGAGAGCAAGCTGAGATCACTACTCTGAAGTCTTGTATTAAACCTAGTTCCGGGAGCTGCTAGATGTGAGCGATAGACACATTGTTTCAATGAGCTCTGGAGGATGGCCCGACACTGGATCTGGCAGTGTGGACTTGTGGGATCCAGCACTGTGGGTGAGGCCAGAGGGCTTCCCAGGAGCAGGCATGCACCTACGGCCCGCTGCTTCATCACTTGGATTCCTGAGCCCGGGGGCTCAGGACTGGCTTGGCACCCACAGCATTCTTACACGAAGAGGATGTGCCACGCCCAGCAACACCAGGTTTGCCCTCTTTGTAGTCATCTGGCTGAGCGACTGGTATGGCCCGCAGGCAGCTGTTTCTGGCTTGTTGGGCATTCTGGGAAGAAATGAGATGGTCTCCTAGCCTGCAGAAAACAAAACATGACAATAGATGCAGAATTACTGGAAGGTATTTGATAGCTGACTGCTGGGTAGGGATTACAAGGAGATGCCGGGAGTGGCGGGGCCTGAGATTCTTTTGGGAAATGGACATTTGAAAACATTTTTTGTTTAGTTTTGCCTTTTTCAGTTAAAAATGTTACATTTATTTATTATTTTGTGTGTGTGTGTGTGTGTGTGTGTACACCGCAGCACACATATACATATATGGAGGTCAGAAGATAACTTGGATCAGTTGGTTCTCTCCATCATGTGAGACCCTGGTAATTAAACTTAGGTCAACAGGCTTGGTGGTGAGTGAGCACCTTTACCTGCTGAGCCATTATTTCATCTTCCTGCTTTTTTTTTTTTTTTTTTTAAATAGGATCATGTAGCCCAGGCTAGCCTTGAGAATGATCTTGAACTTCTGGTCTTCTTGTCTGCCTTTCCCAAAAGCTGGGATGACAAGTAGAGCCACCATCTGGCTAAACCCCTTTTAAAAGAGCAGTGCCAGAAGCCAGCAGGCCCTGGGAGGTAGCAGCTGTACCTCACACCTGCTAGTCCTCTTATAAATCCACACCACCACAAGGGTTAGCACGTGTCTAACACATCAATACATCTTAAGAGCTGTGGGTCACATAGGGTCCCTGATGTCTCCATCAAACAAGACACAAACCTCTTCTCCAGGAGGAGGCCAACTGTGATATCCTATCATGCCAGCCCTGAACAGAGGCAGGCAAGGCTGAGGCAGCTTGAAATCTTCTAACACTGAGTGATGCATGTTGCTGTCCTAGCCCCATGTTGGTGGAGATGGATGGCAGGTTCTGGTCTAGCCTGGCTACACCATACTCAAATTTGGCAAGAGACAGGTCTGGGAGAGCGGTCCCTCAGTCAGGCAAGAGGGGATGATGGGAAGCCAGGAGAGAAAGGCCCAGAGGGCAGAAGGCAGGGGCAATGGTGAAGGGTGGGGATCTGGCTGGCCTGTTACAGGGGCTGGGGAGGTTAATGTCAGTCCCTGAGGTAGGGGCTGAGACTGTCATGCTGATCCTGGATGCCCGGGGTGTTGTAAGGCACGTCTACTATGTGCCAACTGGGCTGAGAGGCCAGTAGGGAGTAGGATGGGGATGAAGACCTCAGATCAGGGCTCCAGACTCTATCCAGAGCATAGCATCTAGGAGGAAATAGTAATGGCAGGTAAGTCGACTGTGGCAGGGACTGGGGTGGGCAGCCACTGGGAGGGTTTTGGGTTAGTAACTGCAAGAGTGCAGTGGGCCCTGAAGGTGCCAAGAGTTGGGAATGGTTAAGTCATCCATGATCCTGGAAGTCATTGGTTGAGCATGCAGCGCTGTGGAGGAAATCCAGACTAGTGGAAGTAGCCAGAGGAAAGTGGGAGGGGACCACACGCTCAAGTGCACAGAGAGGATGAAGGAAGGAGAGGTTGGAGGGACAGAAGACATAGCAAAAGGGGCGTTAGTTGCAGAGATGGGAGCAGAGGGTCTCCAGCATCCAGAAGGGTTAGTTAGGCCTGTCAGGTGTTAGGAGTCAGGTCTGGGAGGCACAGCCACGACAAGGCAGAGAGAGGGTGGAGTTCTGTACCCATGTTTACCTGAGCCTTTCTGTCCTTGGTGATAAAACCAGAGTTTATCATGAAAAATTAGATAATACAAAGGTTATATAGATAGGCCCCACCCCACAGGCAACCGATTAACTGTGGTATCTTTTCAGAGTTCTTAAAAGTCGCAAATATGTGGCTGGGAATGTGGCTCCTGGCATCTGGCAAGCCCTGGGTTTGATCCCCAGCACTGCACTAACCAGGCATGCTGCTGCGCACCTCTAATCCTAGCACTTGGAAGATGGAGGCAAGAGAATTGCCAGGTGAAGCATCCTCAGTTCATAGCAAGTTCCAGGCCAGCCTGAGCTACATGAGACCCTGCCTCATTGTGGTGCACATCTTTTAAGCCCAGCCCTAGAAAGGCAGAAAGAGTCCGTCTCTGTGAGTTCAAGGTCAGTCTAGTCTACATAGACGTCCCAGGCCAGCCAGGGCTGCACAGTGAGACTGTCTCCAAAAACAGGCATAAAGCACCACACCTGGGATTTTGTCTCAAGGAAGGGGTGGTGATGAATATTTACAAAGGAATCTGGGACCAACGGCCAGTCTGGCTATACTCTGTATTCGTTAGTTTGCTTTTCCACTCAGCTCTGCACTGACACATTGTGAGGGTCTTCCCATGTCACTAACTGTTCTTAATTCTGCTACACATTTCCAATACTGTTTGTGCTGACTACCATAACTTTGGAGACCAGCCTTCTATATTCGGCATAAAGATATTTATTTTTTTATAATCAATGTAGTAACAAATATCCCTGCACATACTGACCCAGAACGCGCCAGCTTCTTGAATCTGAGAAACACACAGTCACTAAGTATCCTCAGGAGTGCTAAGACTTTGGGTTTATCTGGAAGCAATGCAAGGTTACCCAGGGGCTGATGGTTATGAATGGAGAATCAAATTCCCCGAGTGTAAATCCAAGAAGCAGAGGTAGGAATTCCAACCAGTCATTCATGGCCCTCAGGGGGTTTCTGTATATGGTCACCTTCTTAGAATGTCCCACTGAGAGGCTCTCTCCATATCTTTTCTTGCTACAGTGCTTCTGAGGGTAGGAAGCACATCTCACTTATTTTTGGGTCCCAGGACTGAGTTTACACCCCATTGGTCATAGAAATGAAAACAATGTTGAATTTGGGAGTGGTGGTACACACTTGTAATCCCATCACTGAGGAGGCTGAGGCAGGAGGATAGTGAGTTTGAGGCAGCCTGGACTACAAAATGAGACTCTGTCTCAAAAAAAAAAAAAAAAAAAAAAAAGTTTATTGACTCTACCTGGCAAAGGGACTTGGGGGCAGCCACTGCTTCAAGGAGCGTGGGACAACAGATTCAGGACATGCGTGCCTGGCTGGGCAGGTCCATCCTTGTTAAACACTCCCAGATATGACCTCCAGCAGAGAAGCCAGCTGAGCCCACATGCTGAAAAGTGTGCTCAAGGGTCTCTCCACAGAGCAGGTCGTTTGGCCTAAGAATGAACAGTGCCTCTTGGTGAGGTGTTAAATTTGTAAGATTCACGGTCACTTCTGATTAAAATGTCCTTACATCATGCTTGTCTTGCTGTGAAGCCAGGGTTTTAATTATTTTCTAAAAATTAAAAAGATTTGTTTTCTTCTTTCCCATGTACAACAGGTATTTCTTAGTTCTTCCTGTTTCCATCTCAAACAGATCATGTTTATAAACTAGGTCGACTAATACTAATCTCTCATGATTTTCAATATCAAAACAAAGAGCCCCACTTACATGTAAGTGTAAGTGAGAGAAAGGCTTGCTGACGCAGTTCCCGTCACCATTAACTTATAGGCGTGGTAATGTGGCTGTTCTTTTTAAAATACGTTTCCTCCTAATCGTCACAGTGTTTGTATATATTTATAGGTATAGCATGACATTTCAATGCACAGGCACACGGCACTGATTGCATCAGGGCAGCTGGCACAGATATCCGTAGGAGGTATATGCTGAGGTATATCTCTTTAGTGTGATTTTCTTTCAGTTTTCCTGCAGGTTGAAAGTGCTGGTGGTACGTGAGATTGAAAAGGGCAGTATAGTAATTTGTGTATCAATAATTAAAGATAAAAACCTACATACAGAAGCACAAGGGAGCGAATCAAACAGACCTCCGAGCACTGACCCATGGTTGGGGCTGTCAAGTATCATATGGCAGATTCCAGACATGTGCCAAAACTTGGCAAGAGCTGGTGCTGGACTTCAGTGTTCCTGGTAGCTGTGACATGGAGCGCACAAAGACAGGTATTTCCATCCTATTGGCTACTAAGTGCCTCCTTGTTTATCATAATGTTACCACACAGGAACCCGGGGTGGCCGTTAAAACTACTAAGGCCACTACTTTCCGAGAGGGTAACTGGAGGCTTCCAGCTGGCTCTCTATGGCCTCCTGTTCACACATACTTGTTTTTAGTTTTCCCTAAACAGGAAAACCCAGGACATGAAGATCCCAGAAGGGACTCTTGACTGGTAGCTCAGCCCACGTAAGCTGAATGAAGTTTTATTTTCCTGTCGAGAGGTAGAAGCCAGGCTACAGAGAATGAACACTGCCTGGCTGCTTTCCCAAATTTTTTTTTCCTGTGCTGGAGATAGAACCCAGGGCTTCACGCATGCCCCAGGCTATATAGTTGCTTTGAGAATGTCATCTGAAACAGAGCTGTGACGCCCCAATCCTAGCACCGGGCCTGGCGCTACAGGGATAAGCCACAGGAATGAACGACAGACAGGGCAGGAGTTCAAGCTGGGCGGACCCACCCACCGTTGCTCAGTCACTTCCCTTTGACATGACCCTGGCCAACATCAGTCTATGGAAGTGGCCCCGGGGATTGCAGTCATGCACCTTCACACTTTCTCCTTCTGGAAGAAACCTAAGTGTGTAAAGGAGAGATGGGGCCTCAGCTGTTTTCCCTCTAAAAGTCCTCAAGAGATGAACAATAAAGAGAATGCTTTCCATCCAGTATGAATGTTTATTACACATTAATGCATATTACATAGCAGTTATTCAAAGCAAAGTTTAAGAAAACAGACTCCCGCTTTCTGTATCCCGAACTTACACTGGACACCCTGTCCTGTGGCCACCGGGGGTGACTGGCCGACGAAGGGGTTCGTCCCCACTCCACTGTACACTGGCCAGCCCTTTCCTCCGTGCCTTCCCCGTGTTGGTCATGATCTGGTGGAAGGAGGAAACAGGTTTGAGACAGCGAGTCCCTAAGAGCCCAGCCAGAAGCAGAGAGGACGAAAGGGAGTTAGTTTCCAGGGGCAAGGTGCTCTTCAAACCAGGCCCAAGAGCACCTGTATTCCTAGGACTTAGGAGGCAGGAAGATGAGAATTCAGTTATACAGCAAGTTAGAGGCTAGCCTGGGCTACATGAAACTCTGTCTAAAAACAAAACAAAGCAATGCCAGGTACTGGCAGTGAAAGCCTTTAATCCCAGCACTCGGGAGGCAGAGGCAGGTGGATCTCGGAGTTCTGAGTTCGAGGCCAGCCTGGTCTTCAGAGTGAGTTTCAGGACAGCTAAGACTACACAGAGAAACCCTGTCTCAAAAAACAAAACACACACACACACACACACACACACACACACACACACACATCATACCTAGCAATAATAAAGAATACCAAATAATTATGAAAAACAAAAGCAAAAAACAAAAAATGGGGGTACTTAAAGTAAGAGGGTCCATGCTTCAGTTTTCTTGAGAACACAAGTTAGGAGGAGAGAGGAGACCTTTTAGCTTCACATATGATCACATGGAACAGTATAAAACTCAGAAAGTCATGGGAAGAAGTAAAGAGTTGAGAACAATAGCTGCTCTAAGCTTTGAAGAGAACTGGATTTTTGAAGGTGAGAAAGGAGAAAAAAATGGGCAGATTTAAGAAGAAGAAGAAGAAGGAGGAGGAGGAGGAGGAGGAGGAGGAGGAGGAGGAGGAGGAGGAGGAGGAGGAGGAGGAGGAGAAGAAGAAGAAGAAGAAGAAGAAGAAGAAGAAGAAGAAGAAGAAGAAGAAGAAGAAGAAGAAGAAGAAGAAGAAGAAGAAGAAGAAGAAGAAGGAAAAAACCAACATCTCAGCCTGGTGTAGCGGGGCATACCTGTAGGTTAGCGTCCGGGAGGGAGGCAGAGACCTCTGCTAGGGTAGTTAGAGTCTGGGCCTTCCCAAGGAGCCTTCACCTGGGATGTATATCAAGTTTAAGGCTAGCCTGGGGTATTTAGTGAGACTGAAACAAAACTAGGAGTTAAGCTACTAGAGAAGTGGTCAGTGCCACAAGGGCGTCTTTCAGTCGGGTCCAAGGGCACTGCTGGCTCTCTGTTGCATGGAGCTCGGGCCTCCCAGTGCCTCCTATGGGACAACTAATACATCACTTATAATTGCTTTTCAGATGTTTGAAAATAGGACCCAGCGAGGCATCTGGCACTCAGAGTGACCATTCATTAGCCATTTCTATAAGCCAGAGTTTCCCTCCTACCCGCTGGGCTTGTGGGACAACTGAGGGACTTCTCAATGGCCTTGCCTGGACTGTGCCCACCCACTAGGCAGTGCCCTTCAAGTTGAATTCCAAGAAATGCCTGAGGAGCTTCAGAGTGAGTAACTAAGGGTGTGGCTCTACCATCTCACCCAAAAAGAACAGCTTCCATCTGGATTACAGATGGAGGGTCTGCGAGAAGGAAGGTTCTCCTGATGCCAAATGTGTTTTTAGCCACGCTAGACAACAATGCAGCACATGGCTTACCCAGTTTACCCAGTGGTAAAGGCCGGTCAGACCAGGGGTGCTGCTGCACACCTGAACTCCCAGCCCCAGCGAGTGCTAGGCCAGCCTGGGCTGTATAGTGAGAGCCCGCCTCAAAAAATTCGCAGCAACAACAGAATCAGAACAACAATAACAACCACAGGGCTCAACTAACGCTAACTGATGTTCCCTCTGGGCATTCCCTTCCTTCCTTCCTTCCTTCCTTCCTTCCTTCCTTCCTTCCTTCCTTCCTTCCTTCCTTCCTTCCTTCCTTCCTTCCTTCCTTCCTTCCTTCCTTCCTTCCCTCCCTCCCTGTTTTACATTGCTAGACAGGCAATCCTGACTGAGTGCAAGCTAGGCAAGTGCTCTACCACTGAGCTACACCTCTCAACTCTCATTTGTGTTTGGGGCGGTAGGTTGGGCAGGGGCAGAATCTATGAAGTTTAGGCTCTCCTTAAACTTGCAATCCTCCTGCCTCAGCCTCCTCAGTTCTGAGATTACAGGTGTATGCCATGATGCCTGTAAGAAAATCTAGGTATACTTCAGGGCGGACAGGCTGGTCCGTGGGTAAAGCACCCAGTGACAAGCTTGACAGCCTGAATTTGATCCCCATGATCTACATTGTGGGAGAGAAATGACTCTCACAAGTTGTCCTCTGACTCCACGTGTGTGCGGTGGTATGCACATGCCTACACAAATACCACCTTGCCCCTGCATAAATAAACGTAATGTCTGTCTGTCTGTCTGTCTGTCTGTCCATCCGTCAATCCATCATCTCTATACACATAAAAATTAACTTGGAAGCAACAGACTCTGCTAGCTGACTACTATTCACTTCTTCACCAACAGAACACTGACACAGTAATGTGTCTGTTAAAAACAATTCATCGTCTCACACTCTCTTGCAGCTTGGGGTCACATGCTCTTGTTTTGACTCATTAGAAATGGAGACACCAGAGTGAGTTTTAAGGACAGCATTGTTGGGCATGGGTGTAGCTGGCTTGTGTGTCTGGTCCCTTGACTTTACTACAGACTCGCAGCAGTAGCTGTCAGTCATCTCATGACCGACAGACAAGACAATCAACATGTAAGTGATGGCACTGAGACAGAGGTACAGAGCCAGTGAAACCTGGGCTTCCAGGCTTTAAGGGAGGTCCTAGTGCTGTGTCCACACGGCCACCTTTGTCCTGAAATCTGCAAGAGGACGCATTTGCCGGCATGATATCAGTCAATCTGCTGCTGTCTGTCCGTGTCGACTTCCTGTCACTTCCCCCATGTCACTTGGTGCTGGGATGAGCAGAACAATTCTTTAGTTTGCCAAGGACACACGGAGCTGAGCTCAAATCCCATCCGATTTGAGCTCAGTAGGAAAACTTTATGATTCAGTTGGGTATGGTCAAGTACTTAGCTCTCCTGGTGTAGGGATTTATCTACCATGTCATCAGAGTGTTTTCAAATTTCAGTGTGCAAAGAAACATGGCATGCTTTTCCGTCTCATAGATGAGGGTGGTCGAGTATCATTCCTAAACAGGCCACTCTGGCACACAGGTTATTTTGAGCTAAAGACACGTGAGAAAGAGCAGATGTAAGAATGGCCTCTGACCTCTCTGCTTTTATTCACAGAAACAAGTGATAAAAACTTCATGTGAAAGGTGACTTAATTAGAAGAGACATTCCTGGTTGGACCTTCATGGGCTAAGAGAATTCTGTCCAAACACACCTTGTTAAATATTTCTTGTCATCTTTTATCTCTCAATAGAAAACATTACAAACTCATCCTAATGTAGATGTAAAGAAAAAAAAAAAACAAGCCACAATTTGTGAATGTAAAATAACAACTCTGCTTTAAAGGAAATAATTTATTCTGTGCCAAATAGGAATGACCATGGTTCAGGACCACGGATTCAAGTCATCCTGAAGGAGTGACATGATCTTTTACAGTCACAGAGAGTAAAGCCATGACTCAATGTGTTTACAGTGTGTGTGTCTGTCTGTCAACAGGTGGGAGAGCTAACAGGACTTTTCTATTGGTCCGAGACACTGTCTTTATCAACGATGAGGTCTTTCCTATGGGAATCAGATATTATCTTCACTGCATTCTTGGCTTTAGGGTTCCTCCCTGGAGACGAGAGATCTGTGCTACACACTCCCAGTTTCACTGAGCAGTTGATAGGATATTAGCTGAGATACAGAGGTTGGGGGTGAGTGGCTGATAAAGGAAGTAAAGTCACTAGTGGTTGGGCTGGGTGGTTTCCCAAGTCTCCTCTCTCTGCTTCCTGAATGCAGGTCAGGTTGTAAGTTCTCAGATACTGCTCCAGCACTATGCCTGACTGCCTGTTGCCATGCTCTCTGGCATGGTCAAACTGTAAACAAGCCCCCAATTGGATGGTCTCCTTTATAAGTATCTTTGGTCATGGTGTCTCTTCACAGCAATTGAATAGTAACACAGCGTGTGTCTGTACAGAATCCTCTTGCTTTACCAGAGGGATGGGCGAGCATCATGGTGGATGTGACCACTGATGTTCTTTTGTAAGCTTAAATGAGTAACTTGCTCTCCTCGTCAGCATTTGGCATGAACTGCCTCTTTGGTACAGAGGTGCTGTGTGCTCTGATACACCGCTCTCTGGGGCAAAGGGGCAGCATTGTGGCTCAGCAGAGCAAGTACCCAGGGACAACGCCCTTTCAGGCCTTTCCCGATGGCAACAGCATGAACAAGCCATGCCACAAATTTCTGCTGCCATGGACCAAGCTGTGGCAGTCACTATATTTTCCCCTTGGGCCAAGACGGAACATATTTCCTGTACTGTAAGCCAACATTAACTCTTCTTCCCTTTAGCTGTGTTTGTCAGCTACTTGGTCACAGTAAAAGTCACTAATACAGCTAGTTTCCCTCATTTGGCACAGGCAGTTATGAGATGTGACATTAAGTTCTTTTATGCATCATGATTGCAAAGGGCAAACCCCTCAGGTTGGTAATTTCAGGTCACAGATCTGGGTGACAAAGGGCAGCTTAGAGGACATTTTGAATGGTGAAAGCAGTAGCAATGCACGTGTGGCCTTAGTGATGATGGTCTGCTCCACACTGAGCTCTGTGTGTGATTTAATAAAATAAAGATGTTTCTATGAGGAGATGCTGAGCTGAGCTAGGTCTCAAAAGAATTCTCAACACACACATATACACACACACACTCACACACAGCAACACTCACACTCACACACACACACTCACACACACACTCCAACCCTGGTACCTGTGAACAGGACTTTATTTGCAAAAGAGTCTTTGCAAATATAATTAAGGATCTTTGAAATGAACAGGTCATCCTGGGTTATTGAGGTGCGTCCTAAGTCTAGTGACAAGTGCTTCTACAAGAGACAGTCAAGGACTTAAAGAGGAGAGGGCCATCAAAGATGGAGGCAAAGGTCAGAGTGAAGTGGCCATAAGCCAAGGATCACCTAGAGCCACCACGAGCTGGAAGAATCAAGGCAGGCTCTGCCTTCTGAGCTTCAGAGGCAGCCCAGCCACGTCAAAGCTGGAGTCTGGACCTCTGCCCTCCAAAACCGTGGCAGAATACATTTCTGTTTTAAGCCAGCCAGTGTGTGGTCCTTTGTTCGGCAGCCATGGGAAATGGATGCCCTTGGTCTTCACCTCTATATAAGCAATTCTTTCTGTCCTCATTCTGACTGCTCCTTGCTCACACACTGGTAATGGACACCAATGAGATAAGCAAGAGTGTGTGGACCTTTTCTGTTGGGCCCCAAACCATTCCCTCTATAGTGAAAAGGACATACATGCATTGAGGAAGTTCTGAGTGTGGGTTATGGTGAAATGAAAATTTCTGAGTGCCCATCATCTGAGTTCACTAACTGAAAGCAGTCTTTGGCATCTCACCAGTATGTTCAACCAAACTGGCAGTCCCAGCATACACTGCCTCGGGTTTTATTGTTACAAACTGTTACTGTATCTATATAAGATCTATCCACATATAAGAGTTCGGTTCCCAGCACCCACGGCTGTCTCTCCAGCCACAAAACAAAACAAATAAGCAAACAAACAAGATCCTATCCACAGCAGTATACTATGTAGAGTGGCCAAAAAATTAACTGAGGGCTCTTTTTAGGTTTATGTCTGACCTCTGACCAAGTCACAGTTAATCCCTGTGCTGGCATTTGGGTGCTATAGAGTAGAGGAACAGCCTTAGGTTGCAGGAGCCCTGCCCTGCAGGAGCCCTGCCCTGCAGGAGCCCTGCCCTGCAGGAGCCCTGCCCACTGGCCTCGTCTGTTTTCCTGGCCACCTGCTTCTGAAGAGGGTCCTGCAAATGCTCTGAAGAATCATGTTTTATCATGCAGCTCAGTCAGAGAAGCCAGCACGCTCCCCGAGGGAAACAGAAGTCTAGTGATGCTTTAGGACTGCAGCCAGCAACTTGGAGCCCCTTCCCTACTTCTAACTAGCACCACTGCAGTGAAGAGTAGGAACAGAGCCCCCATAGCCAGCTCCTCTGGTACATGATCCATTCTGGAGCCAACACTGTACTGCTCAGCAGACCTTTCCTGACTGGGAGAGAGGCTGGCTCTTCTCTAGTCTCCTTCAGTCATCAACTCTCTCTCTTCCTTCATTCTTGCTCCCGAGTCTGTTTTCCTAAAGCAGCCAGAATGTGAATCTAAGATGATATGTTCTATTTACTTATTTATACTTTATTAACATATTTTTGAGATAGCATCTCATATATCCTTAGCAGGCCTGAAGTTCACATGTAGTTGAAGATGACTTCGAACTTCAGATCTTTCTGCCTCCATCCCTCCTTTGTGCTGGGATAACAAATACATGGTGCTTAGAATAGAACCCAGGGCCTCATGCATGCTAGGTAGGCACACTACCAAATGTAGCCCCTGTTAAAATACAAATCAAAGGAGTCCGTCTCCTACTCTCACTCCTGCAGTTTCCCAGCACTTATGCAGCTTGAAACCCACATCCCTGCCATGACCCAAAGAGCTCCATGAGGTGGCCCCATATGATGGGGAAGAGATGAGAACAGGTTACCATGGAGACCAGCCCCTGATGAAGGCATGAGGGCCCAGCTGGGCACGGGTAGGTGCTTTCTGTTTCTGCTTGCTCTAGTCAAGGATCAGGCCACTTGACCACACTGCTTTCCCCTTTCTGGCTTCACTTGTTCCTTGTTGAGAGGCTGGCTCAAGGAATCCTCTCCAGCTCACCTATTTGGAGACTTCAGAAGCCACATCACTGACTCTGTCAACCATTCAAAGCGCCAACAGCTTCTTGGAAAGATAATATCATGTTCTGCCAGCCAGCACGGGACTTCAGTTTAGATTGGTTCATATCCCTGGAAATCGCTCCTCCCTTCTGAAAGCTTACACGTTAGCATCTTATCTGCCTATGCGTAGGCTTTCTGGCACCTGGGACACGGGCGGCCCTGCACTCCCATCACTTCAGGGGTAAAGCAGCAGATTCTTCCTAAGGGGGGGCTTGTTCCTACTTGATTATTCACCTATTTATTTTTGGAGCTGGCAGTTCAGCCTAGGGTCTCATGTGTGCTGAGAGCATGCTCTATACCCCAGCCTGATCCTTCCTATTTAGCTGGCTGGTCACTGGCCAGTGAATCCTGGAGCTGGCTAAGCATCAGAGCTGCCAAGGATCTCTCAGAGGGCAGCTCTGGCCCTATGGCCCCTGGTCTGGTTCCGAGACACTGCATCCTTTGGGTTCTCTGCAGTCCACTCTGCTTTTGATTTCTATCCTTAAGGGTCCCTCTTCCGTCTCCCATGCCCAGCATGCAGGAGAACCCTGGTTCTCAGCCTACTCTCTTCCTGTTCACTGAACTTCAGCTACTACTTATGTGTTGAAAGCTTCTAAACTGATGTAACACATGGAAATGAAGATTCAGCTAGTGATGACCGTTCCTGTGGATGACACTGAAGACACTGTGGAGGCTCCTGGCAGGCCCATTTGTAACTATTTCTCCCAGCTCCATTTCTGTACATCAGTGGGTCCATCCATCTCTGATGGGTCTCCAAGGCACTTAAGGGTCACTGGGAGCAACTGGCTAACAAGGAGCTTTCCATAAACCTACGCTCCACTGAACCTTGTGTTAAATTACGCCTGTCCACCCGCCCCTCCTGTTCAGAACACCTCTGGCATGTGTACTTACTCCCAAGTACTCTGTGGTTAGAAGCTTCTCTCCTGAGAGTTCTCCAAGCTGGGGCTGGATTAGTTCATCTTTGTCCAGGTCAGCTTCCATGATGTCATGATCCTCCTATTTCAAAGAAGACAGGGGTGAGAATTCTGGACACCCACAATCTCCCCAGAGTGAGCAGGCACCTGCTGTGAACAAGGTCTCAGGCCAGCATACAGTCTCAGAAGCCATCTGTCTCCTGCTCACGATCCTTCTAAAGATGAGGGGGCACAGCTGACATCTGCTACAGGATATTTGATCACACTGTGAACCCTGAGATTGTGTTATTTACTGAAAAAAAAAAAAAAACCAAAAACCTGTTTCTAGTTGTGGTGTGGCTCAGCCCTTAGCACACACCTTTAATCCCTCCAGCTGGAATACAGACACGCCCTTAGTACGCACCTTTAATCCCAAACAATGAAGGTAAAGTTAGTTTGTAGAAGGAAGCTAGGAAAGTTGTACAGAGATAGGTTAAAAAGAGAACAAGCTAGACACAGGTGAAGACAGAACAAGCCAGAAAATGAAATGGAGCCAGAAAGTTACAACAGATTGCCAGAGTTAGTCTGAGGCCAAGCAGAGCAATACAGGAGAGGCTGAAAGAGAAGCTGGATTGAATCAGAGTGGAGAGGAGTTTGAGCAAGCACAGCTGAGTTGACCAGTCAGCCAGAGCTCAGAAAATACTAGGAAGGGGTGAGCTTATTCAGCAGGAAGTCTCAGAAGCTGAAAACATTCTAGGCCTAGATAAGATTATACAGAGGCTAGAAGCTTCCAGGACTAGGCCTAGGTTAGCAGACGGGGTAGTAAGCCTCAGAGATGACAATTACATCAGGCATCTAAAAGTTATATTTACAAACAAGTCCTGAGGAAGCTAGGCTCCCAGGAAGTGCTTCCATAGCTATGGACATGAAGAAGTCTAAAAGAAAGAGCCCCTTGGCAGCTGTCACAGACAAGATATCTCTGTCTCTTTGAGAGGTCAAGGAACCATGTGAAAGGCCACCAGTGAGATCTCAGTCAGCTGGTAAATACTTTCACATACACAGGCTTTATGGGGCCTTGAGGCAGTCAGGGAACCAGGTGAAAGGGTAAGCAGTTGGATTAAAGACAACTAGTAAGTACTTCCGCATATACAAGTCTTACTGGGGCTGTGAGGCAGTGCATGAGAATTTTGTTCTTCCCTAGGGTTCACAGGTGATAAGACTCAGCACTTTGGTCTCAGTCACTGAAATAAGATAATGGGCCTGGAGTGATGGCTCAATGGTTGACTGCTTGCTGTGTAACCACGAGGAGCTGTGTTCCGATCTGGGCACCTACGTAGAGCTGCATAGAGTCTTGCGCGTCTATAATCCAGTATTGCAGGAGGGAAGATAGAGGCAAGAGGAGCGCTAGGCTTGCTGGCTACTAGCCTAGACAGAAAGGAGAGCTCCGGGTTTAGGGAGAAACTGTCTCAAAGGAATCCGAGTAGAGTGATAAAGGCCATCCACTGCCTTCCTCTGGCCTCTGCACATCACACGTCTCTCTCTCTCTCTCTCTCTCTCTCTCTCTCTCTCTCTCTCTCTCTCTCTCTCTCTCTCTCTCTCTCACACACACACACACACACACACACACAGATAACAAAGGGAACACTGTTGTTTGGAAAACTTTGCAGTAAAATGCACACACACCATTGTGAGTGACTCTGAGGTCCACCACCTTCACAAGTCAACCTGTGGCAAAGGAGACGACCCTGCCAAGTACAAGAGAAGGTGTCACTGGAGTGCAAGACGATGAAAAGTCCCAGGACTGGCCAAACAAGGCACCTAAAAACTGTATATGGCTGATTCAGGCCTGGATTTGGTGAAGGAACTCATAGTGCAGGAGAAACAGTCAGGGCAGCATCCAGTGACAAAGAGAATATCAAGGATGAGACAAACAACAGACCACAGACTCAGCAAAAAGAGGTGGTTTTGTTTCTGGGAGAAGGCTGTGGATACATCCCTGCTGGGGGACACACACACACACACACACACACACACACACACACACACACCCCAACAGGAGTGCTTTCAACTACAACTAAAACCCTGATCATTACACATAAAATAAGCACACAAGACCCTGGGAAATGGAGAGAAAGTGGACTAGTTAGAAGTCCAGGAGACCCCATACCTGCCAGCCTTGATGCTAAAGAAGCCAGCAACCTAAATGTCAACGGTGAAGACAAAATCCTCTGAAGCCTGCTCCCTCTAGGCAAGGGACAAGAAAGGGAACACTAGGAGGTCAGGCACGTTTTAGAAAATAACTACCTTAGAAAATATTGTGTGACCAGTGTCCGTCCAGTGAGGGCCTCTGATTCCAAGGCTTCTGTCCTCCAAGCACCTGTATCTCTAGGCAGCATATCAGAGAGCGCCGAGCAGAGGGCACGGCATCTGTGTTGGGCAGTGCAGAGGTCCCCCGCTACCCAGTGAGTAGACGCCAGATGGAACAGAGCTGCCACTCCCATGTAATAGCAAGTTGGGTACTTACTTACACTGCTAGGGTAGTGTCAGAGGCCAGTGGCGAGTAATAATGGCACAAGCCTATCCCTTCTAGCCGGTGTGGGGTGGGTCTATTGGTGGAAGGCTAGTGGGGAACTGGAACCATCCATCTGCAGCTACACAGTGGAGGCCATCCCTCTGGAACCCAGTGAGGCCAAAAGACTAGACAACTTTGCTACAAGGTTCAAGGTTTGGTGCTGAGTCTGTCCTCAAGGAGTACTGAGGTGACTTGCTTCAGTGTCTGATCCCTGTAAACCAAACAGGGAGAGGGTGGAGGGCCACAGGGCCTTGCAACAAGGCTACCTCAAAGGTACACACGCCCCAACAGAGGCATTTCTGTGTCAGCCTGTCCCCACCCTGGGCCACTAATCATGGGGCCTTCCATTCTAGCAGTGCTTGCTTGTACAAACTACCAGGCAGGAAAAGCGTGACAGTTTGGCCCATCCTGGGCCAGACTGAGTCTCTGGCAAGTTCTCTTCAATTGCAACTGTGAGCCTTGAAGTTCTTAAAGTTAGTTTGATGACGTTCAGATAAATGCCCAGCAGGAAGGTCGGTGGTTCCTTCATGAGTTCAAGGCTAGCCTGGGCTACATAGTGTGTTCCAGGCCATTCAGGGTTATATAGTGAGACCCTGTCTCACACAGCAACAAACAGGCAAAAAATTCCAACCAAGATTTCATTCTTAGCAGGTGTGGTGGCCAAGGGCCCTATCTTTACGTGCCAGCAAACGAAAGTGCAGATGCGGATGCACCGCAGGCTAAGACAATTTTGAAGAAATAGAACATGAGAGGAGGACCCTGATCTCCAGAGTCACTATACAGCAGAGTAGTCCACATTATGTGTTGCTGGCAGAGGGACAGAGAGAATTAACAAAACAGACGAGACTCCGAAACAGACCTACACAAATGTTCTCAACTGGTGCTTTTTTTTAGAGCCTGGAATCTCCCATGTTGCCCAGCATAGATAGTCTGGAATTCTTGGGCTCAACTGATCCTTCCAAACAGCTGAGATTACCAAGTACACATCATCGTACTGGCTAGCTTCCAACCAATTTTTGACAAAAGAATATTGTAAGAGATATGGGAAAGAGTATCTATACTGCCTAGAGATAAGGAAAGAAATTGTCTTTATGTGTTCAGTATAAAATGCAGATTTTCCTCATGAGTATTCCTGATTGGCTGAATCCTCGAGTACAGAATCTGTGGACACCAAGGGCTGACTGAAGCTATCACTAGGCTGTAAATGAACAGGGCAAGTGTGTGGCACTCTTTTTCATTTCCTGCCAAAAGCTTCTTCCACGGCAGATGACCCCTTATAAGTTAAATGGCAAAGAGCATTATGAAGCAGCTTAGACCGGCGTCAGCTCCATGGGAGGGAGGTGGCTGGCTCTGAGACTGAGCGCGGCAAGGGTAAGCCAGTGTGGTGCAGTCTTGGAGGGTGAGCCCCTAGCTTCCTGGCACCTAGACCCCGGGTGACAATGCTCCCTGAGAGAGGCCAATCAATCTGCCATTGATTCCTTGTACATTCAACAGCCTAATGGCTGGACTTGGTTCCCCTCAACTTTCCAACAAGAAAAAGAAGCACTGCTGGGGGCTGGAGAGATGGCTCAGTGGTTAAGAGCACCAACTGCTCTTCTAAAGGTTGTGAGTTCAAATCCCAGCAACCACATGATGGCTCACAACCATCCGTAATGAGATTTGATGCCTTCTTCTGGGGTGTCTGAAGACAGCTACAGCGATCGGGGAGCGAGCGGGGCTGGAGCAAGAAGAAAAGATGTCTGAAGACAGCTACATATGATAAATAAATCTTAAAAAAAAATTAAAAAGAAGAAGCACTGCTCTGAAAATGTGGGTCCCCTGTGCTCATTAAAGCCATTTTGGGTTGCTGTTGGTCCCTACACACTCACGGACTGAATGCCTGAACCGTGTGCTGGAGATGTTATTTGGAGAGGTTCTGGGAAGGCATAGGGAAGCAGCCTCTGCCATACCCTCCCGTCGGGGATGCTCTTCTGCTGCTCCTCAGGCCCAAAACAATGGAAACTCTAAACCACGAGCCAAAGCAAACCTTCCCTTCCTTCAAGTCATCTCTCTGTTAATGACCAACACTGTGGGCATCCTGGTCTTTGGTGGATCAGATTACTTGGTAAATCAGCTCCTAAAACAGATGGAGGGTCACGTGTGGTTCTAAGGCTGAGTGAGGCCGCTTGTCCTGAACTGTGTGTGCTGCACAGGCAGTGATGTCTCCCATTTCTAGAGCTGTCAGCAAGGGGTGAGCTGTGTGAGGGCGGGCAGGCCGGAAGCAGCACCGAGGCAGGTTCCAGATCTAGCCATGAACAGCACTGCAGTCATCACGCTCGGGCTGCGGAGGAGCCACCATGCCATCAACTTCCACCTGAAAGCACTGAGTGGACGCCCATTTGTTTGAGAACCATTAAGGAGGTCACCTTAAATTTCCTTAGCACTTTGTCCCTTACCTCATGTGACTCAGTAGGGAGTCCTCTAATCTACCTGTTTGCCTGAGGAAGAAACTCAGGCCTGGCAGTACAAAGCTCACAGTGACTCTAGCCTTCAGGGGGCAGGGCCTTTCTGCCCAGGCTTTTCTAATTATCCAGTAACACCCTGTAGGGAAGCCTGTTTCGGGGGTGCACAGGTGGACTCCCTGGGTCTCTTAAGGACCCAGGATCCCTGGTGTCGGGCTGCTCCACAGGGTGGTGAGTGAAGGAGAGAAGGCCAAGACTAGAGCTTGGAATCCACAGGTTCATTACTCTTTCCTGGCTTTGTCTAAGAACAGGTCGAGAATCCATGTTTGTCCAACCAGAAAGCAGGTTCTCATCAGTGCTGTGAGCTAAGCCCAGGCCCAGATCCATTCTTCATGGCAAGGGCAGGTACAGGCACCAGAGGACCTGTCATCCTGAAATTTCACTCGGAGTTCCCCAAAGGTAATGCTATCTATGAGCCCCTAGCCCGAGGTCACCTCTGGGAGGGGTAAGATTTATGCTGCTGCTTGGCTTGGAGCTGAGTTTACCAAAATAGCAACACCTTAGGGATCAAATAGCATGTGTACATTCTGTGATTGTTTCAGGAAAGTGACTGCTCCTTGGGAATCGAAGCGGCGAGCTCTGCGGTCTAGTGAGTGGCAGGCATCTGGGCCAGGTAGTATTTCACCTCCTCTCCAGGGAACAAGCCTTGGAGACCCCAGCTGGAAATGGGCAATGTGAATCACAGTTTCATGAGGTATTGGTAACATACCACTTCCCTGCCAAGAGGGAAAATGAAACACTAAGAAACAACAAAAGTCC
The DNA here is from genome assembly GCA_028551405.1 of Uromys caudimaculatus. Taxonomy (NCBI): domain Eukaryota; kingdom Metazoa; phylum Chordata; class Mammalia; order Rodentia; family Muridae; genus Uromys; species Uromys caudimaculatus. The sequence goes on along the minus strand of CM052709.1, from coordinate 75,302,831 downwards.
ACATTCCATTTCAAAGAGAAAGAAACTCAGTGGCTGACCTCAGCCACTACCTGCAGAAGTATTGCTTTCCCCGGGACAACAGGAACATATGTAATACCCAGTCACTTGCAAATCAACCTATACGTACCCAAACCTGCCAGCAGCACTCCTTAACTGCAAACGATTGCAAAGCAAGCTAGGAAGAGTCACTTAAATAGTTAATCAATTTTGGCTTTTTAAATTAACACGTTAAAAGCTTTTTTAAAGATTGAAAGTACTTTAAAAACTTAAGTGTGTGTGTGTGTGTGTGTGTGTGTGTGTGAGAGAGAGAGAGAGAGAGAGAGAGAGAGAGAGAGAGAGAACATGCATGCATGCACGCACACATCTGTATGTTCATGAGTGTGGGAGCCTGTGGGGCCTCCTTGAGCTAGAGTTACTTGTGGTTGGGAACCACACTGCCCCGTTTGAGAGATGGACATTCAACTCGGGCACTCCGTAAGAGCAAGCAATATGCATTCTTACTCAGCCGTTTCTCCAGCTTCCTCCCCCCCCGCCCCTCCATGAAAGACAAGGTTTCACGTAGCCTAGGCTGGCCTTGATCCTCCTGCCTCCACAGAGGGATGTGCTAGGATCATAGGTGTCCACCACTGTGCCTGGTTTATGTGGTATTGAGGTTTGAACCCATGGCTTTGTGCACACTACACAAGTATTCTACCAAGCAAGCTGCATCCCCAGCCCTGAAAGCGTTCTATAATTAGACGTTGCTAACTGATAGTTTCACCACCCTTCTGGAACAGGCCAGTTCTGCGTTTGGTGACTAATATGCACACCACATCAAGGTGAGTTTTCTTGAGCTGTAGCTTAATGATATGAGCATGAGCCAAGAGAAAGAACCAGGGGCTCATGGATGACTTACAATGCAGAGACGCTGCTTTCCTGCCTCGTGTCTCTACTACAACATGAAACCAGACACTGTTTGTGTTCTTAGGAACGTACTGTTCTTGGCTTTGCGCTCCATGCTGAGGCTTTGATTCAGGAAGACATGGTTCTCGTAGATGCCTCAGGTTTTCATCTGGTAAATGGGTCACCTTGCTGCCTCCTTCAATAATAAAAGTTAATAACTTAGATACTTCTAAGTCCTTTGCTTTCAAACAGCTGGGGAACTGTATAGCTCCAGAGCAGTTACTGGCAGGGCTTCTGAGGAGTACCTGCCCATCAGAGAGGAGGAAGCAGCTTAGCAGAGCCAATGGTACTCACCAGAAGGCAGCCACCAGTGCCAGAGCTGAGCCTACATAATGGGAAAAGGGTTTCACCAACTGCACATCTGATAGGGGGCTAATATCAAAAATGCACAAAGATCTCAAAAAAACTAGACACCAAGAAAACAAATAACCCAATTAAAAAACGGGGTATATATAGCCAGGCAGTGGTGGCACAAGCCTTTAATCCCAGTACTTGGAAGGCAAAGGCAAACAAATCTCTGTGAGTTCAAGGCCAGCCTGGTTTACAGAGTGACTTCCAGGACACCCACAGCTACACAGAGAAATCCTGTCTTGAAAAACCAAAACCAACCCACCCAAATAAATAAATAAATGAATAAATAAATGAATAAATAAATAAATAAATAAATAAATAAATAAATAAATAGGGTATAGATCTAAACAGAGAATTCTCAAAAGAGGGGCTCGAAGGGCTGAAAAACACTTAAAAGAAGTGTTCAACATCCTTAACCATCAGGGAAATGCAAATCAAATCTACTTTGACATTTCATCTTACACCAGTCAGAACAGTCAAGATCAATAAAACAAATGACATCTCATGCTGGTGGGGATGTAGAGAAAGGGGACTTTCATCTGTTGCTAGTGGGGGCGCACTGTGGCAGTTCTTCAGAAACCCGGGAATTGATCTACCTTGAGATCCAGCTATATCACTCCTGGGCGTGTACCCAAAGAACGCGTCATCCTACCGCAGAGACTCTTGCTCAACTGTGTTCAGTGCTGCTCCATTCACACCAGCCAGAAATTGGAAACTATCTAGATGTCCCCCGATGGGTGAATAAAGAAAATATGGAACATTTACATAATGGAACGTTACTTAGCTATTGAAAAATAAAATTTGAAGGTAAGTGGATGGAACTAGGGGGAAAAAGTCATCCTGAGTGAGGTAACTCAGACCCAGAAAGACAAATTACGATCCACGCCCTGCTCAGCCTTCTTCAGAGAAGCTTCCTCCTGTAGCACGTGGGAACAAATACAGAGAGTCACACCCTGACCATATGCAGAGTTAAAGACCTTGGAACACTCAGCCCAAAAAGGGATGTCTGTATCTCCATCAAATGTTGCCCTTGGGGCTCAGGGACCCCAGGCAGAAGAGGAGGTGGAAAGAGTGGAAGAGCCGGAGGCGGTGGAGGAAGCCGAGGATGCAAGGCCTTCTAGACACAGCAGGTGGATGCACTTGTGAGGTGACAGAGACCACCGCACCATGCATGGGGTCTGCATGGGACTGACCAGGTGGAGTCCTAGAACAGAAATGTAAACGGACACACATCCCAACCCCTAACCCAGAAGCTATCGCCAATAGACAGCCACTTGCAAATGAAAACTCAGTGTTCTCCAAGGGAGTCTCACTGGAGAAATTCAAAGGACTCTTAAGGACTCTTAGACCCCATGTCCAACACAAACCGAACTCAATGGCATTTGGGGTTCTTTGTCTCAGCGTTATGTCAGACACATAAGGTTACGTCAGAGCACACTCTTGCTATTGTTGTTTTTAACCTGACAGGTCCTTTGCACAGATATCATGGCTTCTGGTTTTGTGGTTTATGGCATTTCTGTCTCTGCATCTATATGTTTTTCCTTTGGCTCCTTTTCTTGTTTGGTTGTGTTTTAATCTGATGTTTGTTTTTGTAAAATTTTATTTGATTTTACTATTATTTCTTAGATATCTGTTTTCTACGGAGAGACATAAAGGGGGTGGGTCTGGAGTGGGAATGGAGGTGGGGAGGAGCTGGGGAGAACAGAGGGAGGGAAATGTATGAAAAAAATCTATTTTCCATTAACAAGCAAACAAATCCAGAGCCGACCACAGTTCCAGCATATTCTAGAAGCTAGTGCTGGCAGAGAAGCCAGAGTCTGCAGGCTACAGAGGAACCTACCACATGCTCGGAGACCTTGAGCCTGTTACAAGACACAGCTTTTGCTGACAGCGACACGCACTCCCCATGTTTTTTGTTTGTTGTTTTTTGACTGTCAAGTGGACTTTATGAAGCAGGCGTGTACGGTGGTCAGTGAGAAGGACGGCTCAGGTGTGTGAGAGCACACAGGGTGCCGCTTCTCGCCTGTGCTGCTCCACAGTGGTTCGTCAGCATTTAGAAGGTTAGAGCAGTGCTGGCCCCGCTCAAGTGCTGGCCACACGTCAATGTTCTGTGGATGGAAGCACAGTCCTCACCTCACAGGGATAAGGGGTTTACTTCTGAGGTAAGAGTGAAGCGCTCAGGCAGTCATAGCCCCAATTCCCATGCTACAACATGGCATGAGATTTTTATACTTGTAAAACAAGAAGCCATAAATCAAGGCATTTTTCAAATATATGTAGGTGGGTCACAGAGATTCAGGGACCCCGGCCATAGGTGTCAGGCACTGTCTGGTGACATTCTTAGCTTGGGGGTTGGTGGGGGTAGAGAGCCAACAAGAATTTTCTGTTAGGAATGATGTCATATCAGACACACAGATGGGCAATGACTAGCTATGAAGGACGCTAAGGAAGCAGGCCACTGTGCTCTGGGCCTGCAGCATTTCAACTCTTCACAGCCACAAAGGTCTAGTCAGATAATCAGCCTTGTAAAACCTTAACACAGCTGTGCTTCTTCCTGGGCCCTTGAGTTCAGAGCCAGATGCATCCATGTGGACTGGTTACCTGGTGAGCTTCTCTGAGTGACTCATGAAAACCACAGGAAAAGAGAGAATGCTTAAAAATCCACTTTGGGAAGGAAGGGCACGCTGAAGAAGGAAATGCTTCTTTAGGGTGGGTCCTAAATACCATTGTTAGAGGAATTTTACTAAAATTACTGCCTTTATATTCTGGAGGAGAATGTATCAGGTTACTGGAGCACAGTGATAACAATTACTCCAAGAATTAAGAATGAGCTGAGATGAATGTGGATGCTCTAAGGCGAGGCTTCCCCAGAGCAGTCCATGATCTTATGACACTACAAGATTCTTAACTGGAGGCTTTAGATACATAATACTCCAGACAAACCAGATTCTAAGCAACTGGCCTGGAAACAGAACTAAGGTTGACCACTCAATGCATTTGAAAACTCAGATTCTTCCAGATAGAGTGCAGGCAGCAGAATGGACTCAAGTGGTTTCCCATAAGACAAGCAAGAGTCTCCAGTGTGCTGGCTGGCTGAAAGAATTAGAGAGTTTGACGCGCCTGAACTTGAGACAGCTTTTCAGCAGGTTGAGCCGTAAACCCCACTCTTTGTAAACACACAGGCAAGCCCTCCACATGGGAGAGTCTGCAGGGTGGACCAAGGTGACCGGGCTCTACATTGTGTGTCCCCAGTGCAAAGGACCCTGTCTCTGTTTGTAGTAGCTTTCTTCTGAGCCTGCACTGTGAGTGGGCTCTGAATCCCTAAGGGCTTACAGCTGCCACATCAATTCCCCATTTACAAAAAATGCTTTCAGTCTCATGATGGCCAGTGTGATAACTGGGTCAGTTTAGTAAGCAGCCACAAGTAGAAACCTCACATTTCTGACGTCAAGTCTGCTTCAGGTGCTCAAATTGCTCATCTTCCCCCCTCCCCCCACTGAATTTTAAGCCAAAAAATGGCAACAAATATGGAGCTGCTGTTAATGATGCCACAGGAGAACTGAGACCTAGCAATATATTTACTATACAGAATTGGGGGCGACTTGGAAGCTCGACAGGACCAGAAGTGATTACAGTAAAAGCTTCCATGAGGTCAGAGGGCAAGGAACCTGCTTTGGAGCAACTCTGTGTAACCCACATGAGGTGCAGACAGGAGTGTAAGGGGTAGCGCCATTAATCTCAGCTTCTCAGAAAGAGAAGGCTTCCCCTGAGCAGAGGGAAATCACTTCCATGTTAGAAATTCTTTATAGTCTTATTGTAAGTACTTATATATATTTTCCTATAAAAAGCAAAGACTGTGGAGAACAGGCAATGTGACTCCCTAGATGGCTATGAAATGCTCCCTTGGTGCCAGATCATTTAGAGAGCCAGGCAGACTTTACTTATGCTGGTACCTGCTGCCGGATCACTCCTCAGATACCCCAAGAAACTACAGGATGATCTCAGTGAGTCGCCCAGCTCCTGAAGGCATGGCCTCAGATAGTGCTGGTCCAGACAGCTGGTACTAGAGCAGCGGTTCTCACCCTTCCTAATGCTGCGATCCTTCAATAGTTCCTCGTGCTGTGACCCTCAACCATAAAATCATTTTCATTGCTTCTTCATAACTGGATTTTTGCTATTGTTATAATCATGATGTAAATATCTGATATGCGGCCCCAGGGAAAGTGCTGTTCCGCCCCCACCAGGGTACTAGACTTCCTGCTATAACAAGCCTCAAGGACTTTCAGAGGACCCTCCACTTATTTCCACCAGGCCAGAGGGGAACACTCCCTTTCAATGGCCTAGCACCAGGTGCTGACACAAGCTCTCCTCAGGCTGCCAAGGCCCCCTTAGTGAGCTGGGACATACTTCTGTGCTGTCTCCACTGGTATTGCAACATTAGGCTTAGTGACAGGCTTCTGTCGTCAAGAAAAACAGCAAACAGGGCAGAACATGGTGCTGGCAGCTGAGGGGTCAGCAGGCTGAGCTGTGAAGGGAAGCAGCTGAAGGTGAAGAGTCAGGAGTCCAGGGCAGAAGGTGGCAGACGAAAAATGACAAAGAGGACAGAGAGCTGAAACGGAACAACAGAGGCTAAGAAGCCAGGGAAAGAAACTGCAGGTGCTGGCTACTGGAGAAGTTGCAGGTGGCTGTCACGTCCTCAGGGCCAAGGTTCTTTAGACCCCAGGTCAAGACCTTATCAACTGGCAGGTTAAGAGTAGAGAGATCCCAGCCTCCTAGACCCATACAGAAGTTCTGACACTGGCTACATATGGCCTAGGGCTGGAGAACCCTTTCACCTTGGTCTGCCTAAAAGCTACAAGGTTAGCCTCAACCAAGGGCCAAGGAATGTCAGCTTCCTAGGCCCGAAAAAGAACTGTAACACAAGAAGAGCTAAGACCCTACGCCAGAGCCCTGCCTTCCCACCTGCCTGTAGCCTGCTGATCAGCAGTAAGGGAAACCAGGGGTTCAAGACCATCACTGAAGCTCCTCCCTGCCTCCTTTCTAGCCTCACACTATCTAAGTCCCAAGCCAGAACTCGGGTTGTTAGCCTTGGCAGCAAGCACTTTTATCCACCGAGCCATCTTGCCAGCCCATTCAAAAAATTTATTTATCCTAACCACAGTTTCTAACTGAGTGGAACAGAAGAACCCCCAGCCAGCTGCCTGGCATTGGTGTTGAGGGACTGAGGTAACAAAGGCCCCAGACACCAAGTCACGGAGTAGGGGAAGGTACGAAATTGCCCCTTAGAACCGAAACACTTCTCACATGAGAGGAAATGTCCCTTTCTGCCAGCATGAATGTCATAATGAAAGAACTATTCTTTGATATACTGTGAGTTCTAAAATAATATTCAGATGAACTTCAAAGTTATTACAGAAAAAAGGATAAATAAATAAAATAATTAATTTTTTAAAAAAGAAGAGAAGAATCTTCCTGGCTGACCAGTATCTAAGTAAGTCTTCCCTTGGGCCAGCTAGACTCCAGCCCCACGGCTCCTTCTGTCTTATTTAACACCCCCCTCTGTTTCCGCCCCCCCTTTCCCCTTTCACTGGTGAACATGCGTAGTATGCATGTTTGCACATATGTGTGCGCATGTGTGTGTCTTCTTTGATCACTTTGTGCTTTATATAGTTAGGCAGGGTCTCCTGTCCTGCTGACAAGGAGCTCAATGACCGCTAGGCCACACAGCTTGTTTGTCCTTGGTACCATCTTCACCTCCCAAGCACTGTAATTACAGGCAGGCTGTCACACCTACCTGCCTTTAACATGGGTTTTTGAGACCTGAATTCTGGTCCTCAGGCTAGTGCAGCAAGCATTTTCTCTACTGAGCCCCATCTCTCCCCAGTCCTTGACTTACCTTTAACCTATGAAGGAAGCTAAACATTTTATCTGGCTGCTTCCCGTGCCTGGCTCTATCCCTGTCTCCCACTTGGCTTTCTCTGATTTAGAATGAACAGACTATGGTCTGCATCCAGTCATGTACCCTAGGCTGCCACTTTACGTGGAGTGTGGTACTCTGAAAATCAAGTATCTCCACAAGCTCATGTACTGAATGCTTAGTCCCTAGCTAGCGGCTTATTTGGGAGGCTTCTGGAAATGGCAAGGACAGGAGCTAGCTGGAGGAAATACCTTATGGGGTGTGCCTTTTAAGGCTCTGTCTGGTTCCTAGTCTCTTCACTGCTCTCTGCTTCTCCTCTGCCATGAGGTGACAGGCTCA